>VWPU01018063.1:0-325968 GCA_013398955.1 Callaeas wilsoni
TTATTTTATTTTATTTTATCTCTGCCTCTTGCCCACCACAGTTAGCACTGTAGGACCGTCATGTTACAGCAGCAGAGAGAGTTCCTGTGTCAGTAAGTGCAGAGTTCCCTGGGGCTCCAGCAAAGGCACCGTCCTGCTCTTGCCAGACCCACAGCTCTCCATTGATGCTGAAGGGCATGAATGCCGACGGGCTGTGAGAATTCAGGTGTTGTCTCTAGGTGGGAAGAGTAGGTTAGACTGGATGGGTCCTTTGCCAGGAAAAAAATTACATCATTTTGTCACATCCAAAATATTCATCACCTAGAAATTGTGATGGATACAGAGATAAGATTTTTCAGAGGCAGCCAAGGTGTTTTCACAATAAAAGACTCTATTTTTCAAGTAATGAGGCCCTCCAATAACCAAACATGAAATATTGACATTACCCATGTGTTCATTTCCATTCTCATTTTCTATCTTTTTTCATCCTCAAAACATATAAGCTCACACTGGCTGGAATCTCATGAGCTTTGTCTCTTCATTTTATTACCTATTGACAAATACTCTTCTCTCCTCCTATTTAAGTCCAGTGCACATTTCAGCATCAGCACTGCTAGACATAACCAGCTCAGCAAAGTTTATCTTAGAAGGTATTTACTGCAGTTTGTGAGGGGGATTAGTGATTCTGGTTGCTCAACAGCAGTTTTGCAGCCAGTCAAAGGAAAGAAGTAATTTAATTCCAGTGTTCTCTTGAAAGAAAATCTTTGAAAGGACAATAATGAAGTAGGAAAAACAGCAACACAGAAAGAAGCAGAGGAAAGGAGAAACACCTCAGTTGTGTACTTCTCATCCAAAATGTGTGCCATGTTCATTATTCCTGTTTTCAGTGCAGGAGCTTTCATATCCATCTGTTACTGAGGAATGAATTGGAAGTAGCTGTTGTGTTGTAGGAGCACTGGCATGAAGAGAGAGTAACAAAGCCTCTGGTAATAGTGTTAATAATTGTAGACTCCAAATGTAAAAATAGGGCAGTATTTGGTTTTATAAACAAGGTATCAAAGTTATTTTTCTGTATATGGTTCTCTGTTGCAGGCCCACCATTACTTTCCTACATCTAACCTCTGGTAAAGGGCAGGTTTATCTGGCCTAGACTTAGAAAATTCACCTTCCCAGAACACCACAGGGACCACTTGTTCCAAGGGAGGTGTCTCCTTTTTCTTCTCCTTAACTTGGTACAGGCATCTGAATGTGTCCACCTTAGTTCTTGGGAGGTTTCACTCCAAGTTGAACTGTGCTTAGCACTGATAGTAAAAAGAGATGTTACTTTCTTTGGTAGTGATTGTGTTTTCATTTCCAAAAGAGAGGTTATTTGATTTTTAAGATATGAGGAAAATTATTATAGACACAAGCAGAGCTCTTAACGATAATATTAAACTTAAAAATTAGTAATTGTCTTTCTCTCACTTCAACAAATATCTGGAGGGTATAGCTACTTTTTTTGGCCCCTCAAAAATGCAAGGCAGAGCACCGGACACCTGAGTACCTCCTGGGGGCTCCTAGGTGTTGTATGCCTTCTGTTTTTCTGCAAGAGTGAAAATGTGGCTGTTACAGCCAGGACCTCAAAGGAGAAGCCTTTGAAAATGTATTGTCATCCACATATGCAAGTTCAGGCCTTATGTGTTCAAAAATTGTCTTATATCTTGGGCTTAGAGGTATGTCTGGCTCACAGGTACCTTGCTCAGGTAGCTGGTGCCCTGTGTGCAGTTGCTCCTATATCCATTTGTCCTTTATTAATGGTATTATTAGCACGGTTTCCAGAGCTGGGCCCCTAGCGATGGACGTTGGACACACACAAACTAAAACCAGCTTATATTTGTAGAAAGGTTTCTGATGCAGCACTTGTTCTTCCTCCCTGGTCTTGCACCAGGACATTGTAACACACTGCTAGTTCCTGTTAACACACACACAATTGTCTTAACACACACACATATATACATACACACGTAACTTTATAGATATACAAGCAGATCAGTTTTAAACTATCAGTAAATTTTTCAGGAGTCTAAAGTTTGTGATAATTAGCACTTGAAAAATGTTGTGAAGTTTTTCGTCATTCGTGTTTTGACATGCAAAGTCTAATGTTTATACTAAAAAAAATCTGCTAAAAATTCATTGCTTTCATTTGCACCTCAGTTTGATTAATCTTTTTTCTTGGTCCATCACTTTTTTTCATCAGTTATGGTTCTTTGCTGATAATCTAACATGTTTGAAGCCCCTCTTTGATTCAAGGAAATGAAAGTTGAATGGCATTGTTTGAAAAGGTGCTATTCCTGCTAAATAATGAAGTCATACTGGCTCAGTTTTTTCACTCATGGGTCTCTATTTGGCTAATTCGTCTGATGACACGTGAAAATGTTTAGAGGACATCACAAAAGTGACAGAAAAAAACATGCCGCCAATTTGTTTTAGTGTTCTGTTAAACTTTTCTGAAGTTACTCCTTTCTTCTTTTTAAAGCTGTAAACATCAGAAGGAGGCTTTATTAAACTGCTTTTACCTCAGACTACAGGGGGCTTTAATGGAAAAGGGAAAAATGTTTGAAACTGTTGAGTCTTTGTTCTTTTTCTAAGGCAAGAACATTGGGAGTCCACACAATGGGATTTTAATAACTAGTGTTATTACCTTCACAGCAGTAAAAAAGATGGGGGCATCTGGTTTTACTGAATTGGTTAAAAGGAAACTAAGCAATTCCATAAAATATGTACTTGAAAAAGCACATAGAAGTATAAATATGTTATTTTCAGAAAGTCAAACAGTTCTATAGATCATATCTATGAAGTCTAAGAAAATACAGAGAATACAGACTCTCTATTTTGCAGGATCTGAAGTACCACAGTGACACCTGGAAGCATAGGTGCACTTCCCTGAGTAGTTGAGTCATTAACAGCGTCCCCTGGAGCCCTTGTGGATACATCTGTGCTAATGATGGCCCATGGACAAGTGTCTTCTCCAGAGCTGAGAACAACCAACATGGCACATCTGGCATTACCAGAGCTGCATCTCTCCTCTGCCTCTCCTTTATCCAGCACCTTCAGTGCCCAGAGAGGCTTGTGATGGCTCCATCTATGCATTGCCTAGGACATTCCCAGCTGCTGCAGGGTGAGCCATCCTTGGGTTCAGGCCATGGCCACTTCACTTACGAGGTGCTGTGTGAAGGTGTGTTGTACATAGTCAGGGTAACTTTTTTGTAAAAGTGAGCAGGAAAAAAGATATTCACAGTATATGTTACAGTATGTATATTCCAAGGAGGCACATTTCATTTATTTTTAAAATTTTAAATCTTTTTAGAATTGTAATAGATGATATGAAATCAAACATATCAGATCCTCTATGACCTTCTATCTATGACTCTATGACCTCTATTTCTCTCCTTGTAGTTGAAATAAATACTTCGTTTATTGCCTTCAAATTAAACTGTTGTCAAGATACCATAGTATTCTTTGTAGACTCTGTGTTGCAATCACAACTGATGAATGTGAAATTCTCTGTTTTTGCCTGTGGGAGGAGATGGTTGTGGGTTTTCACACCAGTTTGCCCATGTTCTGTGTTGTTTCTTGAAGAGTTGTTAGTGTTGGACAAGAAAAAGGTGCATCTGTGAGAGCTCTGTCTGTCTGTCTGTCTGTTCTTGCTGCTGCTGCACAATCTCATGATGCTGTTGCAGCTTTCTGCTCTTCACAGCACAGTACTCACTGGAACTGCTGTTTCTAGTGCAAGCTGTAAGATCAAAGCAGATACTGTGAAAAAGTTTTTTTTGTGTTGCTTCATTTCACATACTGTCTCTTAATTGATCTCCTGAGTCATTTAAGGTCCTCACAACCTGTCATTGCTTTTGTAATTTCTGTTATTTTTCCATGTAACCAGACGTTGGGTTTTTTCAGCTTTTATTTATGAAACAGAAGAAATTGCAATAATTAAGGAGTTTAGTATTAGGAAGTTTTGCAAAGTTTATGTTTATCTAAATGTTTCATCTAGTTTGGTGAGTCAGGCTGACCAGTGAGTTCTTTTTATACCCAGTTCAGTGAAGCTGACATTTTTTTTATCCTTTGAATCATTTGCTATGATGATTCATAGCTTCCAGAACAGCTGTATTGCTGCTCTGGCCCTCTGCTATGCAAATAAGCATTGCAGTTTTTCCCTGATTTTTTTGCCCTTTCCTAACAACATGATTGCTTATAAATTTTTCCACTGTTGTGGCTGTGGGTAATTTTCCATAGACTCACACAGTTATGCTTTATCTCACTGTACACATAAACAGAACTTGGTGCTCAAGCCTTGTGCCTTGGCCACAGTAGGAGAATTTTTGGGAATCAAACCAGATTGGACCTGTTTTATGGCTACAGACATTATTTTGCCTCAGGGTACTTTGCCTAGGAGCCCAGTGCATGAGAGTCTCGAGTGTTAAAGAGGGTTTTGGGAAGTCATGCATGCCCTGGTTATAGGTGGTGGAGGGGGGGGTGAAACTAAACCTGGTAGTTGAGCTATTCATCTTGCAGCACTAGAGTGATTTTCTGTGGAGAAGAAACAGAAGAATGACTCTGACTGTTCGCTATTGAAATACTATGAAACGGATGTTTGTTTTGCCAAAGAAGACATCCAGGTGCAACTACATCACCAAAGTCTACAGAAAATTTGCAACAAGCTTATAGATGAAGATAAGGGCCTACAACTGAAAAAGTAAGGCTTTTTACCAAAGGACTGTCAGGGTTTTTTTTTGTTTTTTTAGAAAGTCAATATATAGTATCCAGTTTTAGCTGAAGCTGTAAAAAAATATTAAATTGCATGAAGATCGATGGAAGTATAAGAATGCAAAACAACTTGTCATAAAGGTAAGCTTTGCATAGATGTCACCCTAGACCACCTGGCCTATCAGCAGCACGGCAGTCCCTAAAGGAAGGGAGCAGGGTGTCCTCCCTGGACAGCAGGATTGTTTATCTCTGCAAATGTTCCACTGCTGTAGGCAGTTCATTCTGAATGCTTTGCCAGATGGGACTCCTCCTGCTTTCTTTTCTCTACTGCCTGGAGAGGGTGTGCTTTAATTGTAAGAATCATGAATATTGGAGCTGAAATGTGCCCCGATGCTTCTTCAAGGCCATATATCAGACCATATATCAAAGTATGTTTTTGTCTACACACACTCGAGTTACTTGTTTTTCTTGCCTTATTCTGAAGGAGCACTGAATGTGTGAATGTGCCGGAATTTTAGACTGTTCTTACTTCCCCTCATGATGACATTTACGTTCCTTCAAATCCTCCTTTCGTAAGAATCTTGTTTCTCTCTCTTCAGGTCAAGACTCTTTCCACCACGCTATGGGGTTGGCAGGCATGTTCCAGGTGCTTCCCTGTGCGCTGTGATCCTTGCTGCTCAGGGAACAGTCACACTCTGAGGAAAATGAAGACTGACTGGCTCCCCTGCTTCTTTCTTTTATGATTTATGGCAATGATACCTGCTGTAGACCATACCCCAGATCTGCTCCTAACCTACCACCCTGGAACCAGAATGGCAGTAGATTCTAAGAGATGGCATAAGTTCAAAAACAAATTGATTCCCATCGTAAAAGTTAAAGCCACCTAAGTCTACCAGATACAGTGGCTGGTGGACAACTGCTGGTTTAGGGGGTCCTGACACAAATAATACTTGGCTTGAGAGTGTAAATGCAGAAAAAAAGCCCTCCAGGGTGCTGTGAAAACTTTGCAATTTTTATTATTATTTAAAGATTAATTTCAAATTTTCCACTCATTAATATCTTTTGCTAGTAAGTTGTTTTTTAAGATGCTGTACTACTGCCAAGCAATTCTTTGCTTATTCTGTCCCTGTCTCACTGGTCATTTGCTGAGCTGTAGTTAAAGGCACTATTTGTCTATTAACTATCACAAATGTAAGTTATTTTGAAATAATTCTACTCTGCTCTTGAGGGAAAGAAGCCTCACAGCACATGCTTTGTCATGTCTTTGATCATAGCAGATTTTGCTGTGGCTCATTGCATTATGACATATTTTCCCTTGCTTTTCTTTGTTCCCCCACTGCTATCTTGCAGTGTTTTGCAGTTAATTCTAGCTACTCTTTAGTTCACTTCAGGCACTTTTTTGTTCCAGTTGCTCACAATTTTAATACTTTCCATAACAAGCCCAGAGGCTTCTTTACTATGTTTGCTCAGTCAGTATTTTTTTTAGAATTAGCAAGTTCTCTGTCCATATTGAACAGTTTTCTAGCTCATTGATATATTAGGTGGACAAAATTAGTGCAACTGGTCACCCTTGTAACACAACGACTGCCATTATGATTCAGATGAAAGTCTTATTCATAGTCATAAATACTTATATATTTCCTATAACAATTATAACTGTGGATTATTTTCTTTCATCACATTGCTTTGCATATAGTGCAGTTTTAGTAAATTTAGGATTTTTGCTTCTGTTCTAAATTAAACTATCCTACAAAACTAGCTTGAATTTCTTCATTAAAAATAGCAAGATGTGCCTCTAAGGTAATGATAACCTTTTCTTTAATTTCTACACGTTTCTCTTATGATTTGAAGCCAGAGTGTATCTAGCTTTCAAGGTTTCTGGTTTTTTTCATAAAACTTGTACCAAGAGAAGATTAGTGTATCTCTATTCATATAACTCAAAAAGTCGTCTATCCTTTTTTCTCATCTATATGCCCCAGAATTCTCTCTGCTGCTACAGAGTTGTTGCACTCAAAATCTGGCTCACGTGCATAGAAGTAGTACACCTTTTATATAAGTAAAGCTAGAAAATTATTAGCATAACTGAAAGTGAAGCACTCTAACCACTACTAGTCCAGATCTAACTGTTTAAAAAAGAAGAGTAATGCAGTTAAAATGTTTATACATATGCCTCCTAGTGCCTACCTCCCAGTGTCAGGCTGTTGTCTCCACTGCTCCTCTGGGTGCTGAGATTGGTGGGGTTTCATACTGGTGGCAGTGGTGGGGTGTTGGTGAATTGCCAGCCTCTGTAGTCCTTCAGTGTGAGGAATATGATGTTTGTGGTAATCCTCATTCTAGGATCAATTTGGGACCACTTTTATGTGTCTGCCAAAACCCTTTTACACCTTGGCTCTGTCTGCACTGGCCTGTTGTTCCGTATTACACCCAATTTACGACATATGGTGTCTTTTGTGTATGTTAGACACTATTTCGTTATCTCTAAAATAAGTTCTGCCCAGCTCCAAGTCTGCAATCATCATGTTAGAGTGTTAAACACTATTCTGCACAGAACGACTGCTTCTTACTGCTATCTTCATAAAACCATGGTTCTACTCTACAAAGACAAAACAAATTAAATGTAGACATGTGGTACCCTTCCTGCTATTCCCACTTGTTCTCCTCTGTTGATGCTCTTAGCAACTAGTTCACCTGAGTTAAAAGACTTCCAGAACATGAGAAAATAAAACACATGGATGTAGATACATGTGTATGACAGTCAAATATCTACAATGTTGACAAAAAGAGTAAAGGGAAAGTTTCTCCTCCCTCCCACATCCCAAAAAAACCCCCAAAACAAAGAAAACCAGCTGCAAAACAACAAGAAAACCCCCAAATGAAACCAAACCAAACCAAAAACTGAAAAAAAACCCCAACAAAACAAACCGAAGAAGGCTCTGAGAATTTGAAGACATGCACAGGCAATTGATTGTGCAAACTCTCCGCAGAGAAACTGAGACCACAATGAACTTCTCTGTCCTTAGGAATTGTATTGTAAATGGTAAATCTGGGAGGCTTTTTTGAAAAGCAATTTGAATACAGTGATTTGGAGAATTCTATAAAATAATATTTTTCCCTCTTAAAAGCAATTTAATGTACTTTTATTTAATTGTCCTGTGACCCTGCTACAAAAAAAACCCCCAGCAAACCAACAACCCTCCCAATCCTGTTGCATATGTGATTTCTTGTTTTATACATAATGCAATATAGTTAAGCAGAGGCTGCCCAGGATGTTTTGCATGCTAATTGAAAACTGCTTAAATAGAACATAAAAAGCTTTAAACAATGTAAATCAAGTAACAATAAATGTTATTATCACTTATTTATATCACTTATATTTAGCTTCATAGCTTATAAGGATTTTTTAAACATAAAGAAAATTTTTAATACATCATGGTATGGCATTTTGATGAGACTCATGAAGTGTTCTGGAGAAACATACTGTTCTGCCATTTCACTGATCTAAGGTGGCAGATGTAAGTCTTGTCATTTGCAGTACTACCTCATTTCAAAGTGAATGCAGTTACAGTGATGGAGTATGGCAATTTTTAATGTAAATAATGCTTTGCCTTTCTGAAGGAGCCCATTTACAGCCTTGAGGCCATTAGACTTCTGCCCTGGCTTCTTCAGCACTGTAATTCTGCAATAGGATTGGAGAGTCAGTTTGAGATTGATTAACTTCTCACTTGTGCTGCAAACCTTCCTTTTGTATTTCTGTAAAACTGAACAAATGACTGCTACTAATGTTTTGCTCATCAACTAGTAAGTGGAGGCCATTTAAGACAGAAATGTAGGATTTAGCTCCAGCTGCTGTTCTAATGTTGCAGAAAGCTTTTGCTGCAGTTCATTAAATCCAACTTCAGGCAGTCACAAAGCTGCCAGCTAATTATTTTTTTCTTTCCTTGGCTGAGTGAATCCTGGTGTCACCAATTTCCTCTCACAAAATGGAGCTACAGAATTCTTCATTCTGAAGATTGAAGAAACAAAGCAGTGAGGAAGATACCAACATAGTTCTTATAAAAACAGGTAAGACTGAATCAGTGGAATTTTATTTCGTACCAGTTTGTCAGATTATCTTGGGAGTCAGACTCTGTATGGGACATTGATTCTTTGCTAGTACATCACAGGGCCTTTATTAATAACTGTTAGTTTATGTTTTGGGCACTAATAACCAAATTGAAGGTTACATGGGTTCAGTCCTCTGGATGAAAAGGAGCTGAGAAATAATTTTCCTCAGTACTGAGTACATGGGGAGTTTTAATCTCTATTATCTCAGTACAAATCAAATTAAATTACGACAATTTCTTTCATTTTGTGGAATATAAAAACTAAAAATGAGATCCCAAATTGAAAGAGAGATGTATGGAGATGTCACTCCTGACCTTGCATACAGAATATCTACCTGAACACAGCTCTGTTAACACATGAATGATGCTACACACCTCTTAGGAACTGTTTTAAACACACCTCGAGATCATCTGTACTACCTATGACTTTAAGTTGTTGGTATAGTTTATAGATAAAGTAACTAAAATCAGAACACCCATGTGTGTTTAAAGTAACACTCCAAGACAGGAAATGAGAATAACCTCCTGCCTTGGAGCTGCTCATGGAATAGGGATTTTGATTGACTCTTGTGGTGATTTGCTTTTTAGGGTCTTTACAGCCTGAGAACATTTCCAAACTAGTACAGCAAGCTTTCACCACAGAATTCTTGGAAAAATAATAGATACTGAGGATTTGAGCTTATGTTAATCATTCTTTATTGTCATATCACAGTCAGGATTTCAAAGAGAGACTTCTCCTTTCTGCTTTGAGTGTACACACAGAGGAGAGAGCCCTTACTATCATTTTACTATTAAAATTTACACAAAATGAGTATAAAAAGGGAACAGTAGAGAAAAATGTAAAGTAACAGCAATAGAATAGCATGATTAAAATATGCAGAATTAGGTATCTTCAAGGTTTCTAAATACATAGTTGCACCTTAGTTGCAGGAAGAACAGAAAAAATTACTTCAGCCTCAAAATTCACATTTTCAATATGCATATTTTTGCTTTTGACAGCATGTCTTCATATACTTGCAAGTTGTCAACTGGCAACTATTGTTGTCTCACTGTGATCTGAAGAGTGAGAAAACACATCAAAAGAGAATTAAGGCTATGAGAGCACCCAGTGCAAATCAGAAAAGTTCCACACAAGGCTGAAATCTGGCATTTGTGTCAAGCACAAGACACAATGGGGGCATGGGAAGAAAGCTGTTAAGGGAGTTGGGTTAGAGTATGAAAGCAAGACACAATATGTCACCCTTTGTCTGATATGACAGTTTCATCGTTTTTACATGACACAACTTGTGTAAATTAATCTGGGTTTGGCTTGGGAGAGGTTTTTGTAGGGCTTCATTAAGCAGTGCATTAAAACTAATCTGTCAGTACTGGACCACCAACAAACTGAATGTCCAGCCACAGAACTGTTAACTAAATTCTGGTCACGGGCTCAAATCATATTGCTGTTTCCATATAGGTATCTTAATGAGCAGCACCATGAAGAGTTAAGAAGCTGAGAATTAAGTCACATTTTGACATGTGTAAGTAAGAAAGAGGATTTGTTTTTATAATTATTCAGAGGAGGAAAAGATTATATTTGCTTTCAAATGCAACACTGTGATGAAACATTTTTTATTTGTAAGCTAAGCAAAACTGATTGAGAAACAATTTTTTGCCATTTTAAAGAACTATATGACAGTCTGAAGGATATTTCTAAAAATAAAAGAAAACCTCATTCATTTTATAATTTCAATTTCAGAATACTAAGAGATTTAAAGTCTAGGTTCTGAATAAAACCCACAAAATATTAAAACATGGGAACCTCTAACTCCTCATCTATAAATGGAAAAATACAAAATCTTATTTTCTCTGAAAAGACAAACATTTTTAGATACAAAACCCCATAATTACAATTAAATAGGTTCAACCTTAAACTATTTCAAATGCAATTTCTTTGAAAATGGGAAACAAGAAGAGGTATGATCACGGGTTATGATCCTGTGGCTAAGTTTTACCTTCACCATTGCAACAAATTGAAAGACTTTTCCCTTGCCTAAAGGGAGTCCAAATCAATCCTGGGGCTCCCAGCAGAGCCTTAAGAAGGCTGGAGGTGGGGAGACGACCTCCTTTGAGCTCTTGTCCATGGAGCCTGTGTGCAGCCTCTCACTGCCAGAGTCTGCAGCTGAGCTGTGGTCAGCATGCTGTCCACCCACCCCCTTTTCAGCAGCGCTGTTACCTAACCAAACTAGGAGAAGCAGGATTAGGCAGTACTCAACAGCATCAGCTTGCCAAGGCAGGTCAGAATATCAATACCTGAAATGGCTTATGCATCAGGCTGGACGGGTCAACGTCCAGCACCGCCACGTGCGGATATAGCCACAGGTGGGTGTTGACAGTCTGCCACCCTGGCACTGCTGCGCTCTCACGAGGCTCGGTCCTGTCCCAGAGCAGAGCTGCCTGACAGCAGGAGGAGGAATGGCATCTGCCGAACGTCGTCTAAGGTGTGCCTCGAAGCAAGCCTTCCAACTCCTCTGTTTAAGCAGGACTTAGAAAACATGCCTGTTTACAAAAGGATGTAGAGGTGCTTCACCAGAATGTCCCCATGGGAAACACCCTCCCCAGCCAGGAGCACTGCCCAAATGAAGGTAAACAAAACTACACACCCTCACCCTCTGCTGAAAAATAAATGAAAGGGCAAGATACACACACATATACACCCACGCCATCCCTACCCCACCCCCCAAAAAAGCAAGTGTTTGTTCATCTGCCTGGTCGTTACCTGCTTTTGGATGGACAGCCAGCTTTCCTGCATCTAAGAAAACAATCAGAAGATTCAGAGATAACCTTTTCTGTAGCTAAACAGATAGTCATGCCAAGCAGATCCTGAATGGCTGCTCAAGCTCACTCCTGTTTCTGCAGGGTAATTTTCTCGATCCGATACTGTAGGTCTTCACATTACTAGAAGGCTAAATTATTTTCAAGGCTTATCTAAGTTTCTTGATCTACTTCTCACTTTATGTCCTTTTATTACACTTGTACTAGAAATTCACATTCTCCTGTAATGTTTTGGATTCCTTTTTTTTTTAAAATAAAGACTACCTTTCCATTAATCTAAAAGTCTTGCAAACAGTTGCCAAAGTCCTAACACATTTTCTTTACTGAATGTCATGACTCTATCATCTTCGTTAGTATATCACAGCTAATTCTCTAAACTTAAATGAGAATTTAAATTTTCTTCTCTCGGATGTTTTTTAACTGGCTATAAAATTCTGCCTGTGTTGAATCAAACACATTTAAATGATCTAAAAATTCCTCTATTCGTCTATTAAGTTGTAGGTGGGAACTCAAGACCAATGCTTCTGCGATTTTACTGTGGATTCCAGAAGGAGAAAATGTAGGTAGGAGTTGTGAAAATACTGAAATGCCACAAAATTGTGTTTAAATCTTTTAGGGGTTAGCCTGGAAAGGTTACTGGGGAGGTAATAACTACTGAAACAGGACAACCCCCCCATGATCTGGTGTGTAAATTACACAGCAGAACTGGACATGAAAAAAAGTGAGTTTTGGAAAGCACGGAGATAGAATATGAACTATTATGAAAAAATGCAAAGTGACTTTTCTTCTTTTTCTTCCTGTTTACGGACAGTGACAGATTCAGCTTCACTTGAAGTGAATAGATGTCTTTTAGTGAGATCTTTATTGACCCCTTCTTCTCCACAGAAGAGTTGTTTTTTTCTGATATAAAAATGGCAAGGAAGAAAATGTTATTATTTTTTATTTCATTTATTGGATATTTATCAATCGACTAAATATGTTTTGTAAATTTCCAAGTCAACTAAAACTCTAGCAACAGACTTGATTGTTACCATAGCATCAGAAAGTATTTTTGTTTTTAAAGAGAAAGACTAATTTTTAACAAGAATATGTTTCCCAATGCCTTTCAGGAAAAAGAAGACACTATTTAAAAGGTGGTCATATTTTGGGGATCTGGCTTTTATTGTTACTCTATCCCAGCATAGTATATGACATGTATTAAAAAAAGACATTAAATGATTTGCGTTTATATTTATTGTCAGCAATACATCAGTTATGTAAAAATAACCCAGATGAAAATGTAAGACTTGTTACATTTTCACATCATCTGTATTAACTGAATAAAGCTTAGTGACAATATACACAAATTTGCAGTAGTAGTTGTACGTAAACATTTTGTGCATTAAAAAAGAAATGTACATAATTTAAAAAATAAAAATGCATTACACAATTTACAAATTAACATTAACCAAAAAAAAAAAGGTAAACATTCCTCAGACAGCTGCCTCCTCGTTCTACAAAATAAATATTCAAGTAAATTAAGTTAGGCAAAATAAACTCTCAACTCTTAACAATTTACATAAAGGTAAAAAGACAGATTTCCATTTAATTCAAGGTATATTTTACAGTGATTTACACATAGAGTTTTTAAATTGGTATCGTCAAATTGTAAGATTGGAAAAAAACCTTTATTACATTTTGGCAGGAGGAAGGGGATTTCAAAATTGATGCTTTATACCAAATATAAACAAGCTTGTGCAGTTGCATCAAAGCTTGAAAAAGGAACTGCTCCAGGACTCAAAGCAGACACAGCAAGCTAGAAACTACAGTTTTAAAAAGGAAAATATAAACCACCACATCAACAGGAAAATATCTACTTTGCTATTTTCTGAATGGTTTATTTGATCACTGGAAACATTACTTTCACAAACTAATAGTCTACAGTAGTGGCTGCTTTAGGCACTGGATTTGTAGAAGCACTCTGATTTTTAAAGCAAATTGCTTTTCATTCTATACTGATAATTCAAATATTATTTATTCTGTTTCAATGCTAGAGGGCTTAATCACCTCTGCAACTTTTAGATTTACATAAAATTTCAGCCCTCCTTACAGCCTAGTATTTTTTTGTTGATAATAAGGGAAGCCATTCTGGCTTCAAATTTCCATGCACTTTGTAGAAAAAATAATAAAAATGCACTCTAGATTTTAAACGCAGCACTAGTATGATGCAGATGTGCACCAGATATTCACTGATCAGATACAAAATGTAACACATACTAAAATACTTGCATGGATTGCAAAGGCCAAACATACTTTAAAAACCCTCCTATCTCTTTCTTTATCCATTTAATACGGTAAGAAAAAGGAGATGTCATACCTTTAACTTCAAGTTACTAGATGCTTAGATTTAGGACATAAAATTCTTCAAGGCAAGAACCAGGCAACAGCTCCTGCTAAGACCAGCCAGTGTCATAAATAAAGATGACTTGCTGCCAATGAAAGAAACCCTGTTCCCTCAAAGCCCTCTTGGTCCAAAACTATTTGACAATACAGAATTAGACTTTTAAAAGAACAGAAATCATTATTAAAAATTGTCTCCAATGTAGTTATCATTCTTTAATACTTTATAATTTTTCCATGGTTTTTTTTTTGTATATCTGACAAAAGAGGAACCAACCAGATTTTTCTTGTTTTCTACTCAAGAATGTTGAAAATTAAAATTATCAAGATTTGTATTTTTGCAATGGATCTTTACAAATTGATGTAAGACTGAAGACTCTAATCCTGAAACACATACATGAATGAACCACTGCTGTGGCAGAGGGCCACGAAACTTCATCAGCTGCAGCTGGATCAAGGTATAAAATGAGGAATTAAACCTGCACCAAAGATTGTTACCATTGTTCCTCTGCTCATCATTCCCATTTGGGGAATACTTACACAGTGGGAGGAAGGTAGTTTTCTTGATGCAGTAACACCACCCTGGTAATATGTCAGCTAAGTTAAAGTAGGACCATAATCTCTCTTGAACATCCACAAAATGCTCATTGATTTCAAGAATTATTCTACATAGAACAAAGGCGTGCATTTTTCAGAACTGCTATTACCCATTGATGTCCATGAGAGTCTTGTCATTGATTTGAATGGATCTGGGCCAAAGTTTGCAAAGCTAGTTTCATTCAGTGTGCAAAAACTGGTGCTTCTTGAGTAAATAGAGTGATGAGTAGGCAGAAGTGGTTTAGGTTATAAAAAAGACCTGAGAACCTAATATTGAACTTTATATAACAATTATTTTTGAGAGGTTGCCTGATAAAGTTTTGTATTGCTTAGTAGTGGCACAGTCACTTGTATGTTCAGGCTGCACATAGAGGCCTTTTGAGGAGAATAACCCTTCTCAGGTCATGGAGCACATCCGTAACAGGCATGTCACATGAGTGGCAAGTCAATGAGCTTCATGTTGGAAGCGTAACACTGAAAAGCCATAAGCATGGAAGAGGTCAACAGTGAGTTTTCATACTGCCAGAGTTTTTTAAAAAGTCATGAGTACTAAAATGGCAGAACTATTGATCTTATTGTTTACTCGCCACTACACTCTGGAGTTTAACTGAATAATTAAAAGAGTGTATCGAAGTATCCTAATTCGAAAAGACAGAACGTCTCCGAGTATTGCACTGCCAGTAACAGTGAGAAAGCTCTCATTAACAGAAGGAAAGAAAAGTAAAACCATTTTATTTTAGTTGAACAATCAGAACACCTTTTCAGACAAGAAGTATGTCACTCAGGATTACAGGGCAACCACTTTTCTTTTTCTTTTCTTTTTTTCTAACAAAGTTAACAAATATAAAAAATCTAGTCATAAACAGCCTTCAAAGTACAGTTAGAAACCAGCAGGACAATCTATACCAGTATAGGAAGATGGGGCAAGAAACTAGACACTTGTATTACTGCCATGGCGTAGAGTAGAAATGGCTGCTGTGATGAGGAACGGTGTGTACAGTACACGTCGTAGCCGATTCCATCCCGTCACAGTCCAAACTGAACACTACTCTCTTCAGGATTCAAGACCTGTCTACTTGACACTCCTTGCACAAGATACATCATTATCCTTTCTGAAAAGAGGCAGTTTCTATGGCAATACTAGTTAAGTGCATATCATGCTGCACTAATATAGTGCAAAAATTTGCCTTACATGTAGCAAAAAAGATGCAGGCAACAGTTTGAGTTAGAGAAAGTAGAAACTTATTGTAACATTTACAGCAGATATTTTTTTCCAGACAGCAACCACTAGAAAATAGTGAATCTGAGAATGCCTCCTTTCTGGATGTACACATGAGGCCTTTATACTTTGGAGTGGTAACAGGACAGAATTTTGCAAATGAGTCATTGCCCTCTGAAATGCAGGTTAACACAAGTTATCATCAACTGGCAAACTGTCGAACTTGCTCAGTGGGTTAATCCCAGTAGAAGTTAATATTGTACTAAGCACTAAAATGCTCTTCATCACATATATAATCTGATAGAATAATACATATGGTTCAACTGAGTATATATGTTATGTTTGACTATAAAGAGTCATAGACAGCTTGGTACAAACTCGTCATGCGTACTGATTATACTTGGTTAATGATGCAGGGGCTTCCAAGTGTTAATACCATGTCAGCTACAGTATTCTGGAGACAGAAGTGGTGCTCAGTTCTGAGACTGAGGAAACACCACAGACCTCCAACTGCAGTGTCTATTAACATGATTCTGCCCGATTTCTCAGTGCTGATGGTCTACAGTAAAGCAATAATACCTTGAGTATTGGTAGGCATTATGAAATCCATCCTTCTTTATCTATGGTGCAGATACAAAAAAGAAAAAGTCAAAACACTTAATCCACTCCATAGAAAATCCCTGTGGCTTCAGACACCTTCTGATTTCATTCCTATAGTTTAGACTTCATTTGTCACCACGAGAAGTTGTATTTTACATGTCTGCGTCTCCATCATAAGCCAAGGTTAAAGGTTTCAGCCGGTTGTTCTGCCTTCTCTGGGGCTTCTTTGGCTTTTTGCTGAAACAATAAGATAATTTTTAAATAGAACAAGCAACTAATAACATACAAAGATGTATTTCAGTCTTAAATAAAAGATGAGCATGTCGCTAATGCATTCAGTTGTTCATTTATAAAAGCTATAAGCCTAAAACCTTCACTGAGATCACTAGTTATCTCTTTATCAACCCAAAGCCATATCCAATTCAAAGCTCAGTTGTTCAGAAACAAGCCGTTATGGTGCTGATGTGACTTCATGAAGTCCTTGGCAGGTACTCTTGCAACGTCTCTCAGTTTTCAGAAGAATTCAGAGCCTGCCATGCAATATTTGGTCAGGTATCAAAGCTGCAATCAGGTTCTTTTAACTTAAGTGACTCAAATATTAAACCGCTATTGACACATCGAGGGTTTCCAAGGAAAGATCCATCTTTTGAATGGTTTAATCTCATTATACTTGCTAGAATGACTACAATTAATTCTAGATGTTATAATCAAACCAGCCATTAATAGCAGAGCTATGGTTGTTCGCCATAACATTCCTTGTCTAGTCTTGAATTAGATTTTAAACCAGCAGTATTTCCAGTCCATTTGATATAGTTTTAAAAAATTACCAGGCCAAAGGAAAATGAATGTTTATCCATGCTTTAGTACTTGTCTTCTTTTAGAGTGTAATATAAGCATTTCTTTAAATCAGGCCTGTGCATCCTCAGTCTTGTCTAAAATCCAATCTCAGTTGTGTCACTTAGACTGCTCAAACCTGAATCTTTTATATGAAACCTTTTGTTACAATGACTTGCAGTAGCCACAGATTCCAGTCCAAATAATCTGCAGAGCAGTTGAATGCTAATGGATTTCCTTTACTCAAATCCCCCCGAAAAACCAACCAACCAACAAAAAAAACAAAACCCACCAAAAAACCAAAATCAAACAAAAAAAAAGAAAAGAAGGAAAACAAACAAACAAACAAACAAAACCCCAAAAAAACAACCAAACCAAAAAACTCAAATGAATTTTTATAATACCAAGACAGATATGAGGTTTTGGGCAAAGTTTACTGAATGGCAAACATACCCAGAAGCCCCCCAAACACCTACTAATGCAGTACAGCCAAGAGCCTGATGTATATGACCACACTTCCCTCACCTTTCACCTGTCCAGTCATCTGGATCAGAAATTCCAAACAGGACCTAGAAAACTTCAGGGAGCACATTCTCAAAGATGACTTGTTCAAAAAAATATTATTTCATGTATTAAAAAGATGAGAAAGTTTCAGATTTTTTCTGGTTGTGTATCTCTATATCTTGTCAATATAAAATATGACTTGCCTGGTTACTAAATTTCCTTTTTGCTATTTCTCTCAGCATTTTTTGATACAGACACAATCAAATTATTCTGGACACTGTATATATCAACCGAGATAAACTGAGCAAAAATAAACTGTACACTAAGCTACCCCACATTTGTAATTTCTTCTACCCTCAGAAGAGCACGTGGTGATCCATCATCTAGAGTACAACCAGAATCTGCTAACCTGAGTTTGGACAAATGGACAAGGGAAATGAAACAGTGCAGTTCACAGAAGTGCCTGCAGTGTCTACAGCAGCAGATGTAAACATTTGCATTACAGTCTGTGAGGGGACTGGTTTTTTTATAAATAATCAAAGAACTCACCAGGCTAGATAGATCATAGAAACAATAAAGATGAGTAAAACAAATGCACCAGCAGCTACACCATAAACCCAGGTCTTCAGCCTCCCATCTAAAAGGAATGAATGTTAGTCAGTAGTGTTTGAGTTAGTCTTGTTGAATTATTAGTTCTGATATAGCATAGAAATACTTTAATAACCCAAAATAAATGTCTTCATTAGCAATTACAGTTTAATCAGAGTGAATATTGTTAAATAACTGAGCAATGACTTCTCTGTGCTCTGCTTTTCAGTTGAAGTCAGGATAATTCAAATGGAGCTGAGATCTGAGGCAGAGGCAGCAGGTGAGATACCCAGAAACTCAGCTTTGGGGCCCTCTGGGAGCGAGCAATCCCTCCATGTGATCACAGGGCAGTGCATCAGCCTGGGACTCACTTTCTATTCTAGCTCTCGTAAATCAATTCACCTGTTATTTTTATTCTTGTTCTTGTTTACTTTTATGTTTTTAAATATCCTTAGCATGCTATACCTCATTCGTACCTTAACTACACATACACATACTACTGCATAAAGTAGTAAAATTTTTAAATTTCCCTACCAAATGCAAGTTTTGTTGTTATAAATAACTTCTCCTCACAGAATAAAAATACACAAAAAAAGACAACTCATGCTCATAAATAAAACAAATGTCTGTGGTTAATAAGGACTGTATTTACGTGCAGCCTGTGCAGTTCGTATTTTGGACATGATGTCCCTGCAGGCTCAGGCATACATACCACTCTCCTTCTTGCCTCAGATGCACCCACGTCTACCAGGAAAAATGATGTGGCTTTGTCTGTGGGGTTTTGCTCTGCCCCCAAATGATCATGTCACAACTAAAGGTGACTGCATGCTTTTTGACTCACTACTTTTATCCAACTCATTTTTTAAATTTCTAAATGGCTTTTTGCAAACATTGTTTTCCAGGGGGTTAGCTAGCCTTGATGCATTTCCTTGACAACAAAAAAGATATCATCATTATAAAACTGAATTATTTCATTTACAAGTGGTGCAAGTTTTATTTCATGAAGTTGTGTATATTTTCAATTTAAGCAAATACAGGTAAATTTTTTCTGGCCAAACACTTAGTGCTTCTCATTAGCTCTGTAGAACCAAAAGGCATCACCAATGCAGTTTATATTTCCACAGTAATAATAACAGAAGTTAGACTAAGATTGCTCGGTTACACAGTAGTGCTCTCCATTGCTATGCAGTTAAGCTCAGGCTTTCTGATCTGTAGCAATGAAAAGTCTTGCAGTCACGTGGACAAGTTGTTCAAGACTAATCAATGTCAAAACATTTTACCTTCATTACCTTAATCAACCTAATGAAACATTATAACTGATAATAACTGACATAACTGAAATAACGGATCCATTAAAGATTAATGGAACAGTAGATTTGACCTGACATATCCTATGATATTATAATATCAATGAGAGGAATTAAGGCTTTAGGACTGCTAAATTGGTTAATTTCCTTTCTCCTTGTCTTATTTCCATTGGTAAATGTAAGAAGTTTAGGTTTTTTCAGGTTGGCTTCTTTTAAAATAGTACCATCTCCTTGAAATAAAGACTGGCAATACCTCGTATATGGATTTATTTGTTTTTGTCAAAGCAAGGAACTCTGTTAATGAGGTCATTCCTATTATGCAACTACTGACATCTAACTCAGGCTTTCTGAATTCCCTCTGGACAGAATATTTGTAAGTATGCAAGAGAATGGGCATCTCAGACTCATCTGTTTGTGGTAACACCTCAGCCCAGACAACCGAAGAGGACAGTTTTAATACCTTCCTTTCTGGAACTAACTGCAATGTAATTTGTGGAAGAAAATGAAAGAACTAATTTAGATCTAGACTTAGAAACTGTGAGGAAAGGAATAATCATGCCTAAGTAAACCCAAAACTTTCCAATAGATATCCAATCCTGAAATAAAACAATCAAGCCTAAATCTCATCTGAATTGGAAAATGTTCACTTTGTCTCACACTTGCTCATAACTTCACTGCACAAAGCATTAGTTCTGAAGTATTGAGTATGTTTGGGATTATCTGAACTGAGCTATGTCTCCTTCCTAACTCAAATTATATAAAATTGGTAAGTTTTCATGAAGTTTCACAACTGTACCTTGTTCCAAAACCATCCCTGAGCTCACACGAGCATCCACATTCCTAAACTGTTGAAGGTGACTGTCTGATATTTGCTTACTGTTGTCACTCTGGCTGCTACAACCCACCCTCTAGAATTTTTAGGAAGAGTTAGCTAAAATGAGTAAATGATAACATATTTTGTAAGATGCTGTTTTTTAAAAGAGGACCAGAAAAGTTTAATTTTCTCTTTTTTATTGTTGATTAAAGTACTTGGAGTAAAGACCATTTTATTGCAGGTATCAAAAATAATATCAAAGTACAAATAATAGAAAATACTAGTAGGACTAATGGGATCTAACATAAGTATTTCTAATTTCTAACCCAAACATCATTTAATCTGCTTATTAGAAATATTTTTATAAATCTCAACTTGGAGCATCTTATTGATTATGCATGTAAAGACAGTGCTTTCAGTTCTGCAATTAAAAACATACAAAAACTTTAGAAATAAATGTCCACCCTAATACACAAGTGTGTTAGTTTGTTTAGCCCTATGTGACTTAAGAGACACTTAAGATGATAACCAATTTCTCTCTTCCATTAATAATATTTTGGACAAGCAACATATCTCTTTATGTGAAAGTATTTTGTTAATTGAAGTTTTATTTATCTGAATATTTAATAGCACTAGGAAATATTTACTGACTTCTGATTACATGATGGACTTTATGAAGTATTTTTTATGAAATAACTCTCTTATATTTTATGCCACTCTTGCACATAAGTCTTTGCTCAGCTCTAAAGAACATGGTCCATCATAAAAGCAAATACTGCTCATGGAGACTTAGAGCAAGCCTATGCTAAATAGCAATAATATGGTTAGCATTTGACTAACGTGAATTAGTTTAAATAGGGATATGTCAGAAAAGCATACCTACACCAATTATTTTCCTACAATTTATGCTATGGCTGCATATGTTAAGATGCCTTTACTCTTTGCAGTCTTCAGTACTATCTTTTCGTTCCTCTGTCAACAGAATTATTGGTTGAGACACCATAATTTAATATACTGGCCTGCACCTTTGCAGCAAACTCCCTTCTAAAGTCACATTTCAAATAGCTTCTGTGAATTTTAACAGGTAGAATGGCTAAAAGGAAATCTGCATTATAAGATTTCACTAAATATATTGATGGAGTAGTGAGAGGGCTAGGGGCTTGCTTATGTCTCTTCCTTTGTTTTCAGTGAGAGTATATGCCTGCCTTCTTAAATGAAGAGTCAAGGGTTTTTCTTGTCTTCCTAGGCATCACAAAAATGTAAATGCCAGACCCTGCAGCAGTACTTAGCACTAAGAACTGCTCATTGCATGACTTCACCTGGCCCAAAAGGCTGTAGAAACCAGGTCCTTCCTCGTCCTGACTGGTTACTGGAGGGCTGGGTAGGGTTCACAGCTCGACTGGTTTTCACATCTGCCTTTTTGTCCTCCATGGTGGGGATCACCACCACTGGGATGAGAGTGCACTGTTCGAGTGTGCCATCAGAGGACATCACTTCAGTGTAGCCGTCTTCACAACTGCACATTCTAGTCTGTAGGGAACAAGTGTTTTACACCATGGAGCAGAAAAACAAGGTTTTCTGTGAGCTATAAAGCATAACAACATGGATGACTGGAAGAGAAGACTGTTTGGTGAGTGCTAGCCTGGAGAGTACCTCTTCATATATTTTTATGCAAGTTCATACCACATCAACAGAGATTATTTAACATTTAATTGAAAGGTAGAAAATTGTGCGAGGTGGATTTTAAAAATTAGTGACTAGTAAAATCTCTGAAAATACTTTTTGTTGGCATAATCTTTGTAATCAAGAGATGTGTGGGAAGCCCTCATGGGGGTGTTCTATGCTCCAATGCAGTAGCACATACCTCACTGCAGTAAGCGTGGGGTTGGCTGCACGGTGGGTTACATGACCTGTCAGCATCTGGTTGGCGCATCACTAAACAGCCCCCTGTAGGACAGAAAATCATATTTTCACATGGTAATACCTCACCACTGATGAAATTACTGATGTCATTACTTGCTGCAGTATATCATGGATGACAATCTTGTTGCTAGTTAGAATGTAAGAGTCCTTCTTTTATTCCAAGGTGAAGGATAATTGGAATTAAGTGTTTTCTTATACGTAGAGTAAGGACACAGCAAATGTATTTAATTTCATGTGCATTTTAGAGAGCTAATATTTGACAATGAAGCCTTTTGCTTTCC
This sequence comes from Callaeas wilsoni, assembly GCA_013398955.1. Classification (NCBI taxonomy): domain Eukaryota; kingdom Metazoa; phylum Chordata; class Aves; order Passeriformes; family Callaeidae; genus Callaeas; species Callaeas wilsoni. The sequence goes on from VWPU01018063.1 coordinate 22,686, forward strand.
CGTGTATTCCTTTGGTGGATTGCCCAAAAAAATCAATTTAAATGCTTTTTTGTACTCAAGGGAACAGATTTGGATCTCTAGGGCCTTCCTCATGACTTGCATATTAAAACTGTGGCCACAAGAGAAATAAAAGCATCTTTTTTATTTATATCTTTTCCTGTTACACTGAAAACAAGTTACTCATCCTGTTTATGAAAGGAGACCTTTTTTCTGCTGCTATTGGGTCACTTTTACACACGACTTTATGAATCCAGGCTTCATGTTAGTCTAAGATTTTATGAAAGGAAAGCAGATTTATCAGTAAAGCATGTAGTGAATGTTACAATACTGATGATATTGTGGGTTTCAGTCTTTTCTCTTTTTATACAGATTTAGTTTTCATTTCTACAGCTTTATATATAGTGCAGTTATTGTTATGGACCAATACACACAGTCAGGCTTTCACTATCATTTCAGCCAGAATGACTTTAAAATACATTTAGAATCAGTTTGAATTTACCTGTGTTTCCTTTTAGCTTATAGAAGAGGGATATGCATCACATTGTTTAAAATTCATACTGCTACAGGACAAGTTATCATGCATCTCCCAAATCAATAACATTTTTATACTGGTGTGATATGATGATGAAATCCTGATAGCTGAGGTTGGTCACAACCATAGTAGATGCAGTTAGATGTGGTTACGTAAATCCAAGTGTTAACAGGATGGCTGGTGAAGAACAAAGAAAACCTTGCTGGTTGCCATAAGTTTTCCCCACCCCCAGAAAAGAAAATCATACATCCTAGCATACAAATCACATGCCTGTGGGAATCTATGTAATAAAATATCAGTCATCCAAGGAAGCAGAAGGAAAGAGTTGCCTCATCGCCCATGGGAAATAACACCTTCAAGCAAAAAAGAACTGTTCAGCACAATGATAGTATGCAAGTAAGTAAATAGAAAAAGACCTTAAAATACCAACAGAACTTTTAGTTAAACATTTTAGTTAAAAATGTCTGAAAGCCAATACACTATCTTAGAGCCAAATGTGCAGGAATAAGGCAGACAAGACACAGTAATCAGAGATATGGGTTGCTTCTGAATCAAAATAGGTAATCTCAAATCCATCATGTATGTGCATCTATCACATCTGTGAGCTCTTAAATACTATAGTTTATAGAAAGCACTTTCAAAAAATGCACAGATGTAAATTAAAATCCGGTTCACTACTGTATATTTAATGTAGAGAAGTTCCCATAGAATATTATATTTAAGTGCTTCGTTTGAAAGCTATCATAAAACCCATGAAAATGAGTGTTGCTTTTATCAGAAACATAGGAAAAATATAGTTTTGCGCTGCATGGAGACTGATGATTGCATGTTCTGGAATATTCCATTAGTCTTCATTTCAAATCAGAAACTTACCACAGCTTTAAAGCCACACACAAACAAACATTGAAAAAAAAGAGATAAAATATAGGTCTGAGGTTTGTCTGCCTTGGAGATCCCATTATGAAAAATCTCCCAACAACACCTAATCATACATTTGTCTTTCCTAGAATTTATCACATGGCTATATTCAGTCACATCAGGAGAAATTATTATTTTCATGTGACTGATTTTGATTTATGAATGCATTCTGATTTTAACATCTCAGAGCCATAATCTCCAGGATGCTATTTATTTCAAATCCTATAGGACCTTTCACAGATAATATCCTATATTAATCTCAATAAAAATTCTTAGAGTTTTACTTACCATAGAAACATCTTAGCTAAGCAGGAAGCAATCAAGGTGCATAGTTAATGCCCTGTTGCACTTCTTATGAACAAGATGTGTTTTAACAGTCCTACACCACAAGGTAAGATTTGCAAGAGACTTTGAGCTATTATTTCAACGTCTTGTAAAAAGAATACAAATATTTTATTTCTAGTGTTAAGACAGACACTAGTGGCGGACTGCATCATCAAGAAGTATTGTGGTGGCAATATATAAATAACAGATCCCCTCCTGTGGCTGACCTGACATCAGCTGGCACTGAGGTTGTGTTTACAGTCTCTGGCATTCTTTTACTATCGCTTGGTCTGACACAAAAATTATTTAAATAAATGCATAACTCTTAGCTTAAATGAATAGCTACTGCCAATATATAAATCCATATAAACAGATTCATAGGAAGATTTTCTTCTGAAATCTTGGTCGTTCTTAACTCTTTTTTTGTGCTTTGGCTTGCACAACAAGTCACTACATCCCATAGCAGTCCACGGTGTATCCTGATACAGATTTACGGCATTGAAGTAAAGAAATAAACTTATATTAGCACATTTATTAAAATTTTGTATTTTGTAACTTTAAGGAGATGTGTCATATATTGATTATATTATCAAGCTCTGCAACTTTCTCTGCCTTTGTATAGGCACTGAAATGACCCATAATACATAAAAATTTTATTTGTTATAAGGCTTGAAATCAGAAACCCTACATTTAGAACTGTAAAAATGCCTATGGTAAAAAAAACCCCAAACATATACAATGTAAAACATTTCAGGTCCACTACAGAATATCATATTTATATTTACTTTTAGCATTACATGCTGCGTGATTCTAGAACAGGAACCACATCTTTAATATGCAAAAAGATGATGACTTTGATTCATACATCAGGAAGTGTTTTTAGCAGATCCTTTTTAAATTTTTTTTTTCAGTTTTTTAGGAAAACACATTGTTTTCCAGGGTTTTTTGGTGTATATAAAAAGAGTAATTACCTGTGACGTTTAAACCATCTGACCTTTGGCACCACACAGTCCGAGAAGATCCCTTCCATGGGCTAGCCATCCACTTGTACTCATAGCACTGGCCATCTGCACGGAGAACATTCGCATTTCGAGAAACTCCATGACAAGGTTTTAGACTACCATGGGCAGCAGCCACCCTCATCAGCAGACCATACTCATTTTGTGGCCACACTCATTATGATTAATGGCTTGCACAGTTAAGTAAGCCCCTTTCTCCTTCATCCAGCACTGCACTGCACACATGGAGCTCACAGGGTCTCCTGCACTAACTGGGCACATAGAGAATACACCAGATGTGTCCTAGACACTAACTAGGATTATGAGCAAGCCTAATGTATTTAATGGGTAAAAGAAATGTTTCCAATAACCTCGTAATGGTTGTGGCCCATCTGCTGTGCAAAACTCATTTAGGAGTCAGGTTCCTTTCCTGGTAACACTGAGCTTCAGCCAGTGCTCCAGTGCTTGGTGAGGTGGCCAGGGCTGCATCTGGCTTCATGTCTCAGCTCTTCTGTGCACATCTCGTATGGCTTGGGATGGATCATGAAGTCCTTCTGCACCTTAGCTGTCTCTTATAAATATAAAATTCCTTTTTGTCTGATCTGGCCTCTGAGTGGGCAAGAAATGTCTGCACAGGAAATGACTTTTCTTAGATAATTTGTCTACTACCAGTGGTAAGCATGGCTGAGACATTTTAATGGCATTGTCATGCAATTAACAATTCAAAGGGTAGAGAGAAATCTAAATCTGGTTATGAATCAAAACTCAGAGATTTCTTTCCATTAATGTTACTAAGCATATATGGAAATTGTCCCATATAAAAAGAAATGTCATTATTAAAAAAAGGATAATTCTAAAGGGGTAACATGATAGTTACCACCTGAAAGTTTTTCTGTTTACAGTTGATATACGGAAGACAACAATTTAAGTGCATTTCTATCTATCAAATTTGCATTTGGCTAAAACTGATACCATGAACAGAAAGAAAACAAAATTATGGTTGTTCTGTATTTTATCCTTACAGGAACAAACCTTACATATATTTTAGTGCTTACCATTGCATGGTCTTGTTTCCAAAGCCTGTTCGGGACAGAGATGTTTATTCTCTAAGTCCTGAATGATCACTGATCTAGATCGGACTTGTATTCCTCCAAAACCAAGATCCTCACCATTAACACAGGTTAGCTGGCAAAGGCTCCATTCTGACCACTCTCTCAAGTAACAGTCCCCTGTCAAAGAGAAATTTTATAAGATGAATGATCATTGTATGTGAAGAGTTTTTTGCACTGAATGTGTCTTTAAAAATGTCCAAATACAGATTCTTAATTTTCCTTCTTTTCAGTTCCTTTCATTCCTCTTTTTAAACTTGACTCATAGTGTAAAGAAGATAAAATTTTAATACTATCTGAATGTCTGTGTCATAGAAAATATTATAAAAAGATTATACAAGGGCCTATTTGTTCTAAAGCAGTTTTAGTTTCTTGTAGCATTCCCATGAGATAACCCTCATTATGAATCTCTTTGCAATGCTCCATCCAATCCAATGTCTGGATTTTTGTACATTTTAAGATACTGTGCATTGTATGTCTTATGCTAAATTTACATGTCTTTTTTACAATTCATCTTTGATCTTAGAAAATTTTGTGTAGTATTAGAAAGATTAATTATTGCTTATCCCCATGCAGATTTTCTCTAAACAGATGTAGAAGCAACTGATGGAACATTCTTTGCAAGAAAGGGAAATGGAAACATGATTAAAATGTCTACTCTCGCTATTTCATGTTAGGATAATAGATCTGTAGAATTCTATACAGTAAAACTGAAAAATAAAATTATACTAATGACACTAATTAGCACTATCAGCTAAAGAACATTTAAGGAAGATCTGAGGCACAACACAAAGAAACCATTTTGTTAAAACTGCAGTTGAAAATGGAACTAGACTGTGCACAGACTCATAAATAAACCTCTTAGTTCTCATTATTTCAGTGAGAAAGCCATTAAAAATTCATACTACCTTGCATTATACTGATGACAGATATAATCAGTACTGTGTTGACCGGGTGCCTGAATAATGAAGGAATTTTATTTGCCAACCTTAGGAAAGCATGCAAAGAAATGAATAATTGACGAACCGATGTATATATAATAGGAAAACAAGTAGTGATTTTTGGAAACATTAGCTGGAGTGTATCATTAGCACATCCCCATAGGGCAGTTATTCTTGCTGGCTAAATGTGAGATTGTTGAAGAACAGGTCTCTGCTCAGCAAAATTTTTAAAGCAATCAGTAAGCAGCTTTAATTTTTTTATAAAATTCACTAATATGAAAACATAACTACCGTCTTTTTATTCTTCCAGTTTCTATTTAAGAAGTAAAAATACGTGAAAACTATGCAATTGGAATGCTATGTAGAAAGAAGTGATGGAAATCTCTCCATCTTTTATTAATTTCTATTTATTGAGACAACTTTACCTTCAGTCCAACCTCAAATGAACTGGGAAAAAAATTCTTGGAAAGAGGAGTTTCAAGAGAACAAAAATAGAGTACTGGTAAGAAATGATAGCTACATTAGAATTGAAGGAGATTATCACCTCTTCTGGAGAGACATCATTAATGGCTACTGGACAACAGCAATACAGATCAAATTCTACAAGTGTTTGGAATGAACTGGAGGGTTTTTACTGGAAATTAAACAGCTTTTATATGCACTTAATCCTTCTGCGTATGAGCATCGTGGACCTGATGATTCATAACAGCTCCTTTAGATTCAGTTCACAAAGGCAATGATAGTGCATGTAAAATCCAGAGAGTTAAACAACTAGAGGCACTCATGTTTTCTCAGAGATCAAAACTTTAGTTTCACTTAGAATAGAACCTTTAAAGAAAAAAATAAGATGTCTTAGCGTATCTTCCTTTGACACCCACTGGTAAAAGTATTAATAAAGTTGTTAGGAAATCTATGCACTTAATGCTAATATTTAGCTGTAAACCAACACCTTTTCTTATAGATTTAAACACAGGTTTTATTTCAATAGATTTTGTGAAAAAAATATACATCTTAGATACAATCCATGACAGAGACCATGTATTTTATAAATTTAAAACCTAGTATTTTTTCTAATTAATTTATTGTCATGAAGCCACTCCTAGAAAGTAACTCTGTTGGTCATTTGATGGATGAATCCAAGCAGTAAATCAGGAGAAAAAGATTTAATTGCCTGTGGCTAATGCTAGGCCCTAATAGCTGTAATGACACCCAACCAATCTTGAAACGCAACATTTATTTGAACAGCTTTGTTACCTGGACAAGGGAAAGTGCAGGTTTCCTCAAGTATTATCTTCTTATCACCATCTATAATAGGGTCTATTTCTCCACAGAATTCCTCATCTACTACTTTGCCAACATCTTCAATGGATCCATCATAAACCACACAGGAAATGTTCCTCACTCGCGTTCCCTCTCCACATTGAGCATCCTATGGAAGGAGAACATATATTGGTTGATACTGGACAGAAGAAAGTGCCAAAAGACTAGATCTGAGTTACATGTCACTTTATCTATTATTTTTGCTTAACTATTTATTCATTCCAATAAGGAGAAAAAGAAGACAAAAAAGAGACATGGTTCATTACTTCTGAAACAAAAAAAAACCCAACTCTAAATTTCTGGTCACTGTTACTTGTTCCTTGAATTATGGAGCTAATTATGCCTTTGAATTGCAACCAGAGCAGTATGTCAAGTGAAGATAACTTCTAATATGTGAATATATTTCTGCTGATATTCCTTTACAATAGAAGGATTTAAATTATTAGCAAAGGTGCTGCTCAGGCACCAAAGTTTACATTTATACTCTGAGTATCTGCATGACACTGTTGGATCCATTGATAAATATGAAATCTAAGGAGTAAAATGAACTTTAGTTTTTGTATAAGAGAGGTAGAAACAAATTGTTTACAGTGTTGAGGAGGTATCTGGGCATATCACAAATATGCCTGGATCCACACGTTCCATAACTTCAAAGTCCCATATGGCTTTTACCTCTACTTTGCATGCAGACCATTGACCATATTGCCATCGATAACAAGGCTTTACTGGGCAGGGTTTGAATTGCTCCATCTGAGAAGGACAAGGCCTCCCATCACCCTGAAATGGCTGATTTATGGTTCTTCTTCTGATCATTTTTCCTGTAACAAAAACCGGCAATATAACTAACAACAAAGTGGTTAGACTGATTTATTCTTCAATATGGTTCTATTTTGCTGAAAAGTATTGTATTTGAATGAAGTAATTTTTTCCAGATTTGACAAATTGGATTGTAAAACAGATCTGTTGGCTCTTGTCTGTTACATGGATTCCAATTTTCCAAATCAGACACTTTATATTCTGTCATTTGTTTGTAGTGTAAGAAGTGCAGAAGGATGTCTGATTAGGATTGCTCCTGTAACAGCAAACAAAAGTAGTAATTTCCTAGTTCAGAAGCCTGAAGAAAAATATTCTTTATGAATGTGACAACGTTTGTGGCATTTCAGTGGAGACTCCTGCTCCTCATCTGGAGCTTGCTGCTAGAAGAGGCCAGCATGTTCTGTTTGTCCCTAAGTTAACACAGAAACTTGTGTCCCATAATTGTCTGATTCCAGCAAACAAGAACTTGCAACTTTCTGTCACTGTGTGGAAAACATTACATGCAGATTTTGCAGAAGATGGAGGATTCTTCACTCAGGCACAAAAAAAATTAAAATACAACAGGCTTATCCAACAATTATCTCCTCTTCGACCACGAGTGATATGCTACCCAGCTTCACTGAGATACAGGTTCTATTTCAAATACTTATATAAACTGAAAGAGGAAGACATTTTTATCCTTTTAGCAATGCTTTCTCCTTTCATCTTGCAGTGGACATTAGACCATTATGCTTCATTACAGAGAGTTCATGTCATATAACTGAAAATTTCCTTCTGTGTCAGAAGGAATGGTCAAATGGCTGGTCTAGATTTGTCACCTCACAAAGGTTTTCACAAAATCAACACAGCTGTGGTATTTTAACATATTTATAGATAAATATAAGAGCTAAGTCTGAAAAAAGATGTATTTATTTAAATTTGTATAGTGAAGCTTATAATAAAATAAGGCATTACACAGATTTACCTATATAAGAGCTGATGTTACCTGGCCAAAATAATTAATCTTTAATTCCACATTTCAATTCCACATTCTCATGCATTTGCAATTGAGTACTCTAATGATAATGACATGAATCTTTTTCTGAGAGCAAGCTACACAAGCCACCATGCATAAGCAGAACAATATCAATCTCCCAGACAACTGTGCTCACTGCAGACAGCTAGAAAGATGTTTGCCAAATGGAGCCCCATCATTCTTGAATTCACAGCTGCTCCAACTGAGATGTTACAGGAGAAAAAAAGATTTTCTTGAAAAGTACTTGAGAAAAAACTCCAAAGAGCAGCAAAGAGAAGACTTCTTACACACAAAATTCTTCCTCAGCTAGTTGGATATTTGCATGGGTGCACAAAAGCAGTAAAGATTTATGGTCAATGGATTTATTACATGGCTATAACTTATTGAAAAAGACCAGTTACTTCCAATTTGGTTTTGGAACAATTTTAGTTGTCTAATCTCATCACTAACAACGAAACTTAGGAGAAAATCCCTCCATCCTCTTCCTCTCCCCACCAGCTGAAAGATAAATATTCAAATCAATATTTACTTCTGTCTCAATATATCATTCTTCATATCTCACTTTTTTTCCTGGAATCAGAAACTATTTGGACCAAATTACCATTGTTTTCAGTGAGCACAGTCTCACTCAAGCATATTATTTCCATGAATAACGCTGATTTACATCCCTGTAACTCTCCCTATCTAGCTACATTTTTTAGTTCTGCAAAGAGAGGTATTATTACTTTTATTAAAGAAAAAAAAGAGAACTCAGTCTTTAAAATATGCCGAAGGACTGTACTGACCTGTAAGGCCACAAGTTTGAGAGCACTCAGACCAAGTGGACCAGTCAGAGAGCTGACAGTTCACAGGACATTCCACCACGCAGGACATATTCATTTGCCATGTCTTTTCCAAACCAAGCTGAAAGAAAAAGTTAAATGGTCAGCACATAACTCCAGGCCTGCATCATCAATGAAGGTGAAAATGCAAAGTAATCAGGACATTTAAAATTCTCACTTCAGGACAGTCTTAATGCATATACTGAATTTTAGATACAAATATAAATCCTATTTTCATCAATCATTTTTAAAAGTAGAACCTATCTAGGGCTTCATCTCTACAGTATTACTTTTTACAATAGGTGAAGGCCAAAATTATTCATGAAGAATTTTGAAAGAGGAATGAAAAAATACTGAACAGCTATTAATAAGTGAATTGAAGTGATACTAGAAGCCAAGTTCAAAACTAGCAAAAGGAGAAGGATGAACATATATTGAATAGTTGAATAGTTAGAAGATGCTGCAGATGCTAGAAGTTTACAGGAGCTCAAGAGAGACAGAACAAGCTAATGGAAGAGAAAACTGAAGGTTTAAACACAGAGAAATCCCACCAGGCAAATGCAGTTCAAGAGCTGAAAACTGGTGAAGGCTGTGAAAGGAATAGATGGAAACTCTTGTACATCTGTGCTTCTTACTCTTCCTTAGGCATCTCCTTATGCCTCTCTTGTTTTCTTCCTAATGTGCTGTATAAGTGCATGATTATTCTATTCTATTCTATTCTATTCTATTCTATTCTATTCTATTCTATTCTATTCTATTCTATTCTATTCTATTCTATTCTATTCTATTCTATTCTATTCTATTCTATTCTATTCTATTCTATTCCATTCCATTCCATTCACTATCCTGCAAAGATATTGACATGACACTGACAATGATTTGTCCAAAAAAATATATCTTTGCATATTTTTCTGAAAAAACTTTGCAAAAACCAGAATCCTCTAACATCCATAAAGTAAAAGCTCCGGTTGCTGGAGGAGCATGAGAGAAAGGGATAGAGAAATTAATCAGAATCAAGTTTTCCCAAAAATATACTCTGTACTCAGTTCTTCCCCAGGTATGATTCAGCCTAAGTCCCAGAAGGAAGAGTTTTATAATCATGCTTGGGACATGGCACAAGAGCTATATGGTCCTTTGGTCTGATCCTGGACAGTCAATTCTATGTTCTTATAAACTACCACACTCCAGATTTTCCCCATCCATGGAAGGAAAGAGGTATTCTCACTTACACACATGAGAATATATGATCCAAGATGAAATATGTCTGAAGGCAAAAATATTAGCATAACAATAATAACATCTGTATCCTGCAGAGATTCAGAATGAGTTAAAAGGGTAGGTCAGTTATAGGGTGTATGATATAAAATGTGAAAGAAAATCAGTCCTGCCAGTATGAATAGATCTACGGCTTTCCAGCACAAAGGACTGTTCTCTTCACTGGACCTCACCAGCAGACCTTCATCATCATTGAGGCCTTTCAGAATCTCAGTCAGTTGTGATTATCTTTAACTAGAAAAAATCCCCACATGGTTTAAAAAAAACCCAAAAACAAAAACGCCCCAAAAAACTAGACATTTAGAAATCTATTAATTTTAATGACTGGAAAAGTTCATGATATAAAACCAGCATTTAAGACTTTAAAAAGGAGATATACCCACTATTTCCTACTAAACACAAGCACAAAGGAATAATTAGGCACAACATTAACGTGTCCTCCATAAATAAACTACCGCAAGTACTGAAAATGTCTCCTCCTAATAGACTCGCCAAGTTTTAAATTTGCATTTGCAGTACCATTTATTGAGACAAATGAGGGTTTAGACCTCTGTTCACTTTTATACATCAAGGAATGAGTTCTTGGCTTTTCTCAGTGGATCAGTATAGCCTTCATTATACAGCTATCACAGACAGACAACACCTGAAACCATTGGATAATCTGGAATTTGGATGATTAGGAAGTTAGAGAACCCTCTTTGAAGTCCATATTTGGGTCAGACCTTCTGGGCAAAGGCTTTAAAGTCTGCTGAATTGATTCCTGCCAATTATAGAAACATGACTGCTCTCTTTCAAGACTGGTCTTCTCAGCTGGACTTCAGCAGCTCAAGAGGGAAAAGCCCAAGAAAGATATTAACAGTGAAGAGGAGAAAGCTGAAGGCCAGATTACCCAGAGTGACCTCCTATTTGCATGTCTTAGATACTGAAGTGCTGCTTAAATAGATCTGGGGAACAACTGACAGGCTGCAATTCTATAGTATTCACATATTCCTTTCTTGTCCCTCTCCTTCCTTGAACTGATAAACCACAATTCATCTTGAAGAGCTTAGAAAATATTTGAAAAGGTGTTCAGTAGCTCCCTTACCTTAAAGACTTTGCTCTGCGTGAGCTGCGGTTTCTGACTCAACAAAGGCAAGTACTGAAAGCTACCCCTGTGCGCTCTGTGCTCCTGCTCACACATGCCAGGGACAGCAGGCTGCCAGACCAGCATGCTCGTAAATCCTGTGATCCACAAGAAGTATCTGTACTTGTTTATAGGAATGTTTGGCACCAAAGATTAAACCCTGCTGCTGGAGGTTAATCATGTAATCAGACAAGCAGACTATTCACCAATATACCAGCAAAGCCTGCTTTTTAATGCAGACATGACTGCTGGTTTCTAGGCCTTTCTCATCTTTAATTAATGGTAAATGAATGAAAATAAGTCTATAAATAGGAATATGACCAGGATCAGCTTGCTTTAGGTGATTTGATTTTCAAATATTCAAAGAAAGAGAAATCAAGTTCTTGTGATAAGTAGAAACCAAGTAATCCAGTACTACTATGCTTTGAGAGTTTGAAGAGAACTACATTAAAATAACCAGGACTTGGAAATAAACTCTAGAAATTGATTTATCTTGGCAGTAATCAGGATGACTGGCTACCTTCTTTAGCTGATCGACTCAAATAAACACAAGATCATATGGACACATAGGGAAACCAGAACACAGGGGCTCAGACAGAGTATTTAACTATTAACTAGTACAAAGTTTTATGATAGCCCAGAGAAAATTTGTTAGCTAGATCATTACAAAATTATTTAGTATTTTTCCTATTCATCAACTTTTCCAACCACATGCACCTTATTTTGAACTTCATTTAATATTTCTGCACTACCCTTATAATGCAAAAACACTGCAGAAACCCCCATCCTAAAGGATCATCAGCAAGAAGTGTATAGTATATATTCACATTTTGATAATTTCTTGATTACTCTCCTCTCATGTCCTGGAAGGTCACAGAGTTGGCATTCACATTTTTAGAGTGAAGGGTCTGTTAAGATCTGAACAGCTTGGCTTTCCTGTTAATCAGGTTAACAGGTTTTACTCCTCAGTTATTGGATCAGCCTTTGACCTTGTTGGACCACTGCTTACACACCCATAATTCAACAAATAGTCTTAACAGTGTGACTCGGGAGTGGATCAGAGCTTTCTACAAGAAGATGTATCTCTATATGGTCTAGCAAATCAGAAAGGTGAATAAGAATGTAGCTCGGTGGCTGTCGATAAATCCAGGACCCCACTGCAGTCTCGTCTGTTGGCCAGTCACTTACAGCAAGTAGCTTTTGCGATATTATATACTTGGCCTCATTATTTCTCTGAGTAATAAACTTTCATTTATTAAATGCAAGAAAACTCCAGAGGTTTTCTGAAATGAGATTTCAGTGTAAAATGTAATCAGTTCTAAATGTTGTTTTAAATCTTTGCTTAAGAGGAATAATTAATTTCTTGGCTTTATGGTAGAAGAAATATATTTTCTCATAAAATCAAATAAATAATTTTTTTCTGTTGAAATATTTATATAGATGGATATCTTACATCATGTCTTGGTATTAATTAATCAATATTGCAGTCTCTTAGAAATGACAGAAATGACGGACATCTTTTTCATTTTTTTAACACATTAAAACAATAACAAAATGCATTAATGCATTGCCTTATTAACTTCACAGCAATTTCCTGGTAGGTAGTCATATCCTGAGATTTTTCTTGAGACACAATTTTTGTGGATGTCCCATCCCTGGAAGTGTTCAAGGCCAGGTTGGAGGGGGCTTTCAGCAACCTGCTATAGTGAAAGGTGACCCTGCCCACAAAAGGGTGTTTGATCTTTAAGGTGGTGCTCTTTGACATCCCTTCCAACACGAATCATTTTATGATTCTATGAAATTATTAGATTTGATGATAAACCCAAGAACTATGTGGGAAGAAGGAACATGGGACAGAAGTAAGTCTCATCTGAAATTCTCTGCCTTTGATAAGAACTTATTGATTCAGGAATCCAGGATGTCAGAGGAGATTGGAGAAGTTTAAGTAGGTCAGATATACCATTACAAAACTATAGTCCAAAGTAAAGGATGAGTTTCCTGACTCCCTCCACTTCTGATTAGGCTCTTTTCTGTGGGTACATCCTGAATAGCAGCTAGTAGCCAGAAGGGTCCTACAAAAAAGCTGTTGGTGCCAAAACTGCTGTGGAAGCCTTCTGTCCTTTGTCCCTCATTGCCAGTAATTTTATTTCTGATGTCATGGTGGTGGAGGAATGGCAGCTGAAACAAGTGCAGTTACTTTCATCAGAAATGCAAGTATGATTGCCCTTAATGTAGTACTGGTGTTGTCTTCATGACTTTTCTCATACTACAGTCTCCATGCAATTGAAAGCATTAGCACAGACACACAAAATGTCAGGAAACCAGTGCTGTCAAATTGGAGGTTAGTTTGCACATTTGCAAAATGGCTCTTTCAGAACTTAAGGGCTCCTGTCTGCTAGCTAGTTCTCCATATATGCTCCTACTTAATATGACATTCATGCTGCACACTTTTCCACAGTAGCTTGGGTATCTTTTGCATCACACAGCTGGATACAAGAAGTTAGCATTCAGCCCAGCTGCAGAACGACACGAGAGAAATATTTTCCAACACACTGAGTAAATGATTGATACTGGCAGGTGTCCAAGACTCCATGCAGAAGTTGTATCGAATTAGAATTATGATTAGTATTCTGATTGAGATTTATTACCTTTATTCTACTTTATTAATTATTGTTTCTAAGTAATTTCCTTCAGGACATAATAATTAACATATGTTCACAGAGGCACTTAAAAGTAACCAAAGGAAATAGTACAAAAATCAGCTGATGGCTCGGCTCCTTTCAGAGGTACTTAACAACCCATGAATAGTGTTGCAAAACATCTGGTGAAGATGCCATAGGGCTCAGTTGGCTCAGTATTAATTAGCACCATTAGAAGGGAGCTTTCTCACAGGTACCCACTCACCTCTTCACAGTATTTCAGGTCAACCGATTTGCCATCACTGCGAACACAATCGAGCATCCGCGTTTTGATGCCACTGCCACAGACAGCCTTCTCGCTGAGCTGACACGTGCTCCAGTCTGCAAAGGAGGAACTCATTAGCATTGCAGACTTTCAGATAGAATTCATAATGATCCAGTCTCCCACCTAATTCTGATGGCCTAAAATAACCCTCACAAGCAACTTTTACACATGCAAGGGCTCACAGAGCCCAGTTGCTACACGTTATTGCAAACAGTGACCTTTACTGCAAACAGTCAATGTCATGGCACCTTTCCAAAAAGTTCGTATTTGGTTTTGTCTGTATGGATTTTGAGTAAATCACAAAATTATATGAGAAATACTTTTCCTGGAGTTACAGCGTGCCCATTTCTCTTGCAAATTCTCAATTTAATATTCCATCTGGATCAAATGGCCTGAATCAGTTTTCAGTACAAGTTCCACAGCTGCCTCTGGGTAAGAACAGAAAGCAGAAAAATCCATCCTGTAAAGTGAATGGAAGCGAGCTGTAAGATGTAGTCTCAGGCTGTCACTAGAGCATAATAACACAAATACCTGTCACATTGTAGTCATAGTGGTAGCAGTTCTTGTTCAAAGTGCAGGCTTCTGTCTCGGTGGCAGCAGGACAAGGCTTTCCATCATCCGGTTGTCTTAGAGATTCAGCTGACCTTTCACGGACGCTACTTCCATTGCATGGCTTGAAAGTAAGATTGGAAATAGCTTAAATATTTTGGCACCCAGATAGCTCTTTATGCAGCATTACAACAACCTTTCAGATAATCCCTTCACAAAACACAGGTGTAAAATAACAGGTTTATGCTACCGTATAAGAGAAACCCTTTTCTTTTTCCTTTAACCTGGTAACACCACTCCATTTTCCTAACTCATGCATTTCAGTATTAGTACTTTGGAACTTTTTCACTCGTAAACAGGATCTTGAGATGCTCACTTTCCAAATGCTATAATGTAGTGCACCAAAGCTTCAATACTCAGACGTCCTGAAACACTTTGATTTATTGTTTTGGGGTTTTTTGACTTTTTTTTTTTAAATTGCTGTCAGAAAGAAGCGGAGACCCAAAATTACCTTTCTATGCTCAGTCTTGATCTACAGACTTCACCTGTTCCAGGATAGTGACATTTTTAGTTCAGTGACTGTGCCGCTATGGAGAGGTTCAGAGCTAGACTCAAAGACAGCCTCACAAGCCACTGCCAGAGCTACTCCACCACACAGCAGGCACCCCACACTGGGAAGTGTGACCACAGGGGACATTTTAGTCTGTGTTCTGGAGCAATTTAGCTTAATGGAAAATACTGTCACACTTACTTGCCGCCAAAAAAACCCAACCCTAAAGATGACACTGTATATAGATATACACAGGTGTAATCAGTTCAGCATCTTTGCAAAACACACCATACATACACTTTTAAAGTATCCTCCCAAAACTATAAACGTGACACTTCAGTGTACTTCTTACCAAAGAACACTGAGACCATGATCCCCATTCAGACACAACACAGTCCTCAGGACATGGCAATGTGCATTTTCTAGCACCAAGTGGCATCTCTTCAGGATCACACAGATAGTCTTCTACCATGTCAGAAGGACCATCCACAGTGTTTAGCATGCACCTGGAAAAAAGAACTGCACATAAACTCCATTTGCCATGGATTTTGTATGGTATGTGTTCTACAGTATTCTGAGGCATTTTAACATTTTGTGAGAACATAAATGAAATAAGTATTGATCTATGAACATCCAAGAAAAGCTGAAGAGTCAAAAATAATCCTGGTTTTTACAGATGACAGCCACATAAAGGCATGCACATAATTTAGGCAGTCCCTATAAGTGATTTGCTGAGAGCCTCTGGGCAGGTGATTTGCTTGACATTAGCTTACCTCTAAACCAGAATAATGCAAATCATCTATAGTTTAGACATATTTTGTGCATACTTCAGCTGATAACTTTAAATCCAGAACTATTAAAACTTTAAAAATGTTATATTCTTAGTATCAATCCTTAATTTACACAGATGCCTTTTAATTGCCAGGAGAATAAATTAGGAATCAAGGTCTATATCCATAACAAGTAGACAGAGTCGTATGGCATTGTCTGAATCTGCTCTGATTTATGTCAGCCAGGGCCCAGGTCTGGACTCAACACTAGGCATTACATAGAATTACATCAAATTAAATACAGCCAAAACTAAAGTGAAGGTTCTTTACAGTGAAGGCAGAGAAATATTGTTTTACCTGACTTTCCTTGTTTGAACACCTTCTCCACAATTCTCTTTCAAGTCCACGTTGGTCACCTTGCAGACACTCCAGGGCTCAGTAACCCATATGTACTGGCTGCAGTCACTGTGGCAGGGGACTACCTCATACACCTGGAATCCACACTCAGTGTCAGTGTTGGTGCACACAAGTAAGATAAACACGCAAAAGTGATCATACAGAAAAAAGCAGGAGTGCTCTTTTTGGCAAGAATAACAAATATGAACTTGCTGATTAAGACACCATATTAACAATATAGATTAAATACTTGCTAGAAAACTACTGAAATAACAAAAAGACAGAAGCTATCAAATGATGGATTCTCTGGTTTTCTCTGCCACTAAGCCCCTGTTGTGCCATTTCCACCAAAAACATCAACACAACTGACATAAAGTCTGTAACTAGGCTAGCTCATGAGCATAACTTTTTAAAAAAATGCTGTTAAAACTCTGCTAGCACCTTAGCTCTATCCTTCACATCTCTTCTCCACGATTCCATCCCACGATTATTATAATATTATCTCAGTTATTAGCTGTGGGGTTTTTGTATTTCTAAGGAGAAGTGACCTCAAGAGAAATTATACAATACATATTGATGCACTTTATTTATTGTGTATGCTTAAAATCTCTCTAATATATTTGTGTACCAGCATTAGTATTATGTTCAGATTTGAATACAAATTTTTAAATGGAATCTCATATAGCAATTTCTACAGTGTTCCACGTACTGACTCAAACACACATTATGAAAAAATGGACAGACATCACAGACACAATCAAGAAGCACATGTTGAGCTTAAATCTCTATTTTATAAACACTTACCTGTGCCTGCAGGAAGTATTTTCATGAACCCAAAAGAAAAAAAAAGCAAAGAGAAAAAGTTAGAATTATTAGAGTTAAACATAGGTATTTAAATGGCATCAATTTAGGTTTTATTACAGACAATATTCGGTTACTTCTGCAAACCAAAAGGCATTGATTTTTTTTCTCTTGGATAGCCTTTGCTGTTATAAGGTAATTTGCAAAAAGTTTGCCCTTGGAATAAAATAAAAGTTTATGAATCATAACTAATGGGAAGAAACTGTATATTACCTAGTCTCTTTCTTGGTTGGATAGTAGAACTGTTTTCCCTTTTTGCCTATAATGAGCATCAAACCTTCACACAGTAGGGGACCCAATTTCTCTCAGAGGAGAGAAAATCGTCAGTGGTTTTGGAGGACACTGGACTTCTACATTAACTGAAATCCTTCCGGCAGCATTAAGTGCAATAGATTCAAAGGAATAAACAGAACTGGCAGTTCTCATCCTTCCAAAGTTCCTAAGTCCTTCATGGAATATCTTAACTATGCATAAATTACTTAAAGCCCATTGCCTCAAAATTATCTTATACCAGCTAATTTGACATATCATTCTAGGTATCAAGTCAGCACAACTAAAACTGCTGGAAAATCTAAGACCTTGTCTTAAATAAATCTTTGATTTCTTTTCAGCAACACTGCTTGTGTAGAAAACGAGTGCTGATGTTTTGATAGTTAACCTGCAACAAAATACCACCTATCACAGAATATGTAGTGCCTTGAACACTGAAAATGTAGAGTCTGATATCATATCACTGTGCAGCTGATTGGGCCATGCACAAAACCACCAGCTTAGTCAGCGTACTTGAGCCTTCTCTGAACTACATGAACAATAAAAGGCATAAAAGTAGGTGGTGAAAATGCATGTTTAGGAAGGTACTGGACTCTCTTGAAAATTTGTTCTTTAGAATTCTTCTCCAGAATTTCCAAAATGAGAATAGGAAAGCCTTAATTCAGGGAAATGTCTATATGTCTGACCCTGGTTAGCATAAGAAGAACTATATAAACCCCACACACTTAACAATTTTTGCAGTAAAATAAAATTTGGATATCTTGACAGAAAGCCAGAGGAGGACTCTATATTGCATTGCACCCTACTGGAATTTTTGCAGCTATGACTGCAGGCCACAGCAGTTAGGTGGTGTAAGAATTGCATACCCATTCTGCACTTGATAAGGGAGGAAATAATGCTTAAAATCAATGAAAAGATGGATGCTCTTAATTTCTCTAATAGTCTCAGATTAGTCCCTTCATTTGAAATCATCTGATGGCCATTGACATGGTTTTATATCAAACCTGACTCTATTATTACTGTAATTATGATGTCTTTTAGGCTAATGAAGTGAGTACTGAGCAAGCTTTATTCAGCTGGAGCGTGGTTTGGGAGCCACCCTGGCATGCACAGCCCAGGAGGAAAGACATTGAGTGACATATCCAGCTTTCTCTGTTCTCAGTCCTTCCTCAAACTGCAGGCACACATGGCAGCCCTGAGAGACGTTGAACAACTTCTTAACAGGGTCTTAAGCATTTTATTTCAATGCTTCCCTAGCCTTACTATTAGAAAGTTTTCCCAAGGCTTAACCCAAATCTGCTTGCAGCAGTGTAAGCCCACTGCTTTTTATCCTATCCATGATGGCCATGGAAAATGGATTATTTCCTCCTTCTTTGCAACAGCCCTTTATGTACGTCCTAGCAGACTGCCAGCATTCTCCCTCCCGTCTCCTGTTCCCTGGGCTAGACATGTTGCAGTCTTTCCCCAGGTTCATAATTCCTAGATGGCATCTTACAGCATAGCCCCTCTGTAAATCACAGTCCACATAGTTGTGGGCACCAAAGATCCAATCTTACCACTACGGGTCATATGTATGCAAATAAGCATGTTACATATATAAGCAATAAAAATGTAACTAAAACACATCATATTTAATGATTGAAATAAATACTCTGAAAAGTCAGTTCTTTGGTGGATCATATTTAGTTTAAGTAACTAATTCACAAGGAGTATCTGTGTATTTCTCTGCATGTTTCTGAATTGAAAGGGAACGTATTTAAAAGTGAAAAATACAGCCTCCATATTCTTCAACATCCTTGTATTATCTGTGGAACGACCTTCTCATGAGAGTACTATATTTCAATTTTATTTTTACAATAATTATACTTCGAATCAACTATTATTATTTGTCAAGTGCCATGTAACCACAAATTAAGTGAGTCAAAGCACCGGCAGAGGGCAATAGTGTTGCATAAAACTGGCGAACAGACCTCCAGCAAAATCACCTTGGATGCAGAAAAAAGCCCATTATGTACTACATGAATATTAAAGAAGGAAAAAGACTTTTGTATAGACTATAATTTGCTCCTATTGAAACACGTTCCTCCTAATTTAAAGCATATTTACATGGTGACCCAAATCCAGCAACCCTCATTCTAGTTTGTATTTTGTTAAAGTAGATCACAAACTTAGTTTATTAGCTGAGGTTTAACACTTATGATTTTCTAAATTAAAACTAATTACATCCCCTAAAGTAGAAAATTAGATCAACAAGCCATTTCATTTTGTTCTAGCAAAATGTCAATAGGATAATATTAAGTACATGCGTTTTTATTCAAATGTAAATTGAGAGCACATTTTTTAAAAATCTTTGAATATTTACAGAAAAGACCATGTGGTTGTTTAATACGCCTCTGCAGACTAAATTAAATTCAACAGTAATATGAATATAAATCAACTTTGAAGAGCATGAGTTAATTGACAAGGAATGTTTTTCCTTTCTAAAACTCTCCAAGGAAAGAAGCTTCAGGGGTTCAGCTTGGGCTAGTACCCAAAGACTTTGGTCCCAAAGACTAAATGCTTATTAGTGGTCCAAGCATCCCAGCACTCCCAGGGTGATCTTGGATCACATTATATGGCTTAGTTTCACTTGAAAAGGATCCAGACTGTATGGTCAGACTGCTCCATACTGCAATATCAAGTGCAGTTTGTGGGACAACTGGGAGACTTACTTCAGAAGTGTATTTGTGACTGGAACTGCACTGCCAGGGCAAGTGTACCCAAGAAGGTCAAGCTCCAGCTCGATGAGAAGCCACTAAGGGACACTGGGATGATACTGCGTGACTGTTTGAGAGTTTTAATTTGTTTTCTGGTCTGAGATGGTCAGAGAGGGACACTAAAAGTCTTGCCAGTTTGAGCAACTGTAATGAGACATTGTACTCCCTGTCACAGAATCACAGAATGATTAGAAGGGACCTTAAAGATTATCTAGTTCCAAGCCCCCTACCATGGGCAGGGACATTCCACTGGACCGGTTTGCTCAGAGCCCCATCTAACCTGGCCTTGAACACTTCCAGGGATGGGACATTCACAGCTTCTCTGCATAACCCATTCCAGTGCCTCACCACCCTCTGAGTGAAGAATTTCTTCCTAATATATACTGTAAATCTACTCTCAGTTTGAAGCCATTCTCCCTTGTCCTGTCATTACATGCCTCTGCACAGTTTCTCTTCATCTTTCTTGGAGAACCCTTTCAGGTAAGAGATCTTCAGAAACACAGTCTTCAAAATTGGCATGTAAACATGTTTTATTGTCTCCATTCTGCAGATCAGAAAATATGTAAAATTTTTGCAGATGAGGAAGTAATGAAGGCAGATCATTTGCTGCATGAGGAATTCTAAACCAACACATACTCCTTCTACCTCTATCTGCCCCTTATGCTATACCGTTTTTCTACATCAATAAAAAATACAGATAAAAGTGTTATCTGAGGTATGGAAAAAGCTATGTCGATAATGTAAATACAAATCAAATTACCTGATTGACATGATCTAGCTTTGGACAGGGTCTTCCACCATTGTAGGGTTTCTCACGGAGCCATTTAGAACGAACCTTTACCCCACTCCCACAGGACTTACTACAGCGAGACCAGTTGGACCACTCACTGAGCTTGCAGTCTGAGGGACATGGAATAATACAGGCTTCCTCAATATATCCTGTATGAATGGAAAACAAAGTGAAATCTCTTCAGCATGTCAGTTTGCAGCTTCTCCCTGAAGCCCTCGTCTCCTTCATTTAGATTCTCCAAAGTTTGACTTGACAGGACTGTGTGAATAGAGAGATTTCTTCATCATTAGGGCTAAATTAAATTCTGCAGAAAATTGACACACAGAGCTGGAGACTCTGTTAGAGTAGCAGCTGAGCATCCTCACTGCTCATCATCCCATTTGATTAGGATTCACACTCTCCAGATTTCAGCATTCAAACTTTCTGACAGCTACAGTGTAATTGACACTAACCATCTCTTGGCAGCATCATTCTTACTCTGTATAAATGATATGTAATTTTTTTAAGAAAAAAAGGTTTAATTAAAGGATACTCCCTCCACAACTGTATCAAGTAATGCAACTGCAGTTATACATCAAAAATCCAACTGAGAAGAAATGCATCTCACCAGTCTGGAGCAAGGGAACTTAATACATTGTGACCTTTCTAAGGCTAGAAAGAGAGAGTAGCCTGCCACATTAATGATCTGCCGATTAACAACCATCTGCCCCCAGTAGCACACTGAATAATTGCACTGAATGGAAAAGCAGATGTTTGGTTTGGATAAGTCATTGGTCCAGAGAGGTTGGAAGGGGTATGACATGGTCTGCAGGGAGTAACATGAGGCCTCAATTCACTGAATAAGTGAAAATGTCTTTTTTCAAAAGCAACATATGCCATAGCTCTACAATACGTGTAATTTATTCAAACATTTAAGGGAGAAGCTATAATACATCAAATAAAAAGCTGGCCTTTACTGCATGTTTACTACAACTATATTGTGAACGCTCTTCTCCTCTTTCCTTTGTCAGATCTGAAAAGTATTTACCATTAGCAAATGCTCACTTTACAGATTAAAAACCTCGGTACATTCAAAATTGGATTAAAATATTTCATTAAAATCTTTTGATGAAAACAGTTGCACAATTGGCACACACTTGGCTAAGATCATTCTCAAAAGATTGTCATGGTTTGCCAGGCTTCAAATGTTTCAATTGTTTGTTAGATATATAGAATTTTTTAAATTTGAAAGTGATCAGTTATTTCATCAGAGCTGAATTGTTTTTAACCTATGTTTCTAAGTAAAGCTGTTCTGTCTCTTCTAAAAGCAACCAGTAACAACCAATCTCAAGGTTTGTAAAGAATCAGAGCACTTAGATTCCAACTCTATATACTTATTTCCAGTTAATTTGTTGCTTTAGATATAAAGAAAAGAAGGTTTGTTTAAAAACATACAGTAGCATTCATTGTATTTTATGGTCAAATTCAGGTGATGGCTTTATCCTGTATGGTTTTACTTTGTTTAGAAGTGCTAAGTATTGAAATAAATATACAGAGCATGTCCTGCACTTGAGCACTATGAAACTACTGCTCACCAAATGTATCTTCCTTAAAATGACTAGAATGTTATTACCTTGAATTACAAGTATATTTATTAAATATCTGCTGCCATTTCAGTGGCCAGTTCAGTGATATTATATGAAAGGGACACCATGTTAGACGTAATACATTTTTGAGGATCACATCTCTGCATATCAGAGGTGCTGACATAGATTGCCCCACAGTAGAAGATGCAAAACTGATTACATTTCACCTTACCTGACATCTCTGAGTCCTAGAAATCTGATGCACCCTATCTCAGAGCTCCATCTTACACTGAAGTTTGATTGCATAAGTACCAAAGTCTGTACCTTCACCAGCAATGAGCTTTCAACAAGTCCTCTCAGGTGCTATATAAAACCATGTACTCATACAATCAGGAAGCTACTGAATGAAAATGGGAAAAACCCAAAGCAAGTTAAAAGAAACTATTCCCTCTGAAGAATAAATGTTTAGTGATATTTAGTGTATGAAGGAAATAAGTGAATATTTCATTTGTCTATGAAATTTCTTGTGATTCTGAAATGCTGCTTTTACTTTCAACATAACTTCAAAATACATTTTTTCTGGAGAAACCTTTCTACTACAACACAGTTATGGAATTTACCATTTGTTAAATTTCAGTCTCTGGTAATCAAGGTCTGAAAAACCCAAATGCAAGTTGTTTTAAATATATTGTACATCCTTAAGTAGGTAACTTGAATTGGTACAGGCTGCTTCAGGAAGACTTTATTTTAATGACTTCCATAGACCTCTGAGTTTGTCTTAATAACTGTCAAAGGGATCTCCCCATTCTTTGCCAAGATCTTCTCTGTGATACCATGGTATTTTGGGATTTTGATAACACTTCATAGAGTACCAAAAGGACTGTGTGAAACATACTAAATTAAAATAATTGACAAATTAGAAATTATTTTGTTTCATTTCCCTTCAATTCATCCAAAAAAAGGGAAAAAACATTAACAACAGGTTTAAAATCTTGCAGACAGAAGTTGTATCAAATACATTATACTATATGCAATTTCCAGGTAACGTTTTAATTACCCTGAGCTACATTCCAAGTGATTCCATAAAATATCAAACAAAACTATATCACTAGAGCAACCTTTATACTATCCATGAAATATCTACTTGATATTGAAGTCAGCCACTAAAACTGTCTTACCATAGAATGCAAAAAAGGCAGAACAGCATCATATTACAGATAGAGAGTCTTAGCAAGAGTTACAGCATGGAAAACTGCAACCTGCTGATATGTTAATACATTTTGTAGAGGATGCAGTGGTCCAGATGACACTACCCACACGCTTTATAATGAAAAAGTACTGAACTGCAATCTTATACTGGGTCCTTAATCCTGCCAGCTCCATGGAATAGCTTCTGCTCACAATACAGCTCTTTCTTATGCCATTTCCATGACATCTGGCCTATGATGCTCTGCTCTCCCTTTTTCCTATTTTCTCAGAAAAGCTTCAAGACCCAAACTCCACATATGAAAAGTAAACACCTGAACAAGAAGAATGGAAAAGACATGTTAAGAGAACAAGAATGGAGTTAATCAATGAAAGTACCTAAAAGGAGCTCTAAAAATGGCTTGGAGATTCTGGAAGTGTGGAATATTTTTGCACAGCAGAGAGAAAAACACTTTTTATTTTGTAAGGTGCAAGACAAGTACTAAAAGACTCCTAACCACTGGTATATTAAGAACAGTGTTAAGGGGTCCACAAGGGAATTTCAAAGCTTCTCCAAACAGAAGGAAAAGAAAATAAATAAGTGAAGAACACAAAGATTAGATTACGTATTAGAAAAATGTTCTTCACCCAGAGGGTGGTTGGCCACTGGAACAGGCTGCCCAGGGAAGTGGTCACAGCACGAATCTTGACAGAGTTCAAGAAGTGTTTGGACAACGCTCTCAGGCACTTGGTGTGACTCTTGGGGTGCCCTGTGCAGGGCCAGAAGTTGGACTTGGTGATCCTTGTGGGTCCCCTCCAACTCAGGATATTCTATAATTCTATGAAGTTAATTTTCATGGCAGAGTTAGAATTTAAAACAAGAGAGGAAATGTAAAACAAAAGAGAGACTAGGGAGGAGCAGAGGAAAGGGTAAGAAAAGACATGGAGACATAAGAGGAAATAAATGGCTCAGAACATAAAGTCAAGAGAATTGTAAGGAGACACTGTGTGGGGATAGAACACAAAGAAAGAGGAGAAAAGAAATAAACATCCTGCCAAAAATAGTATCTTGGTGAAGCACAAACAGAACAAAATGCTCTCAAGAGCTTATGCTGGTATCCTCTGGCCAGACAGTGAAACGTAGTGAAGAATGTTCTCACAAATCAAAATAGAGGACAAAGGGAAGAAATACAAACACTGTGCTCTCTGATTTGCATTCCATATGTAATTAGTATGCAGAATGAAAATGACCTTGTTTTATCTGACATCAAAAAGTTTTTGGCCTATTCATCCCTTGACATATTTCCTCTCAGGGCCCTCAATATTTTGCTCAACAGACTATTTATCATTTAGCTATGCTACTGGACTCCCTTAGAACTGAGGCAGAAGCAGACTTCAAATTGCTTACAGATAGCACTTTAGTCAAGAAAGGAGAGCGAATTAAAAAAATAAATTACTTGTTGCAAATTACTTGTTTCACTCCACTTACTACCTATCAAATGGTACTTTTCAGGAAAAGCTTCTCTGGACTAGTCATCACCTCAGATGCCTTTCTTTGTGTATGAAGTAAGCATTTCTTTTCAGGTGATTAGGATGACCTCCATAAGTTCATAGCAATCCTCTCTCAAATCTAAGAAAGCAGATGTTTAGGAAGTTTGAAAAGTTTACACTTGGTGGTTGTTGTTGCTGTTGTTGTTTTTGTTAAATTTCAGATGTTTGTATTTGTAAACTTTGTTCACACTGTAAAAATTTTAGCAAGTGAGAAGACAGAATGTTGTTATACAGAGAAATATTGAAATGCAGAAACCAGAAATACTACATGCAAATGAGACTGTTGATGCAGATACATAGTTTCTGACATGAAAAGGACATGAATGAGCCATTTTTAAATTTTCAGTATTGTTTTCAGTCTGATCAAATCATCCTTGAAAAGGTACCGCTTGTTTTAGACAAGCCTTGTGTGTATGCTAGTATAGAACCTTATTACAGAAACAAGCCTCTATTGTGTGGGTAAGCATCTGTATAGCGGAATATCACCCAATTATACCACACAAAGTGGTTAGTTAATATAATTACACCAAAAGACATACCAGAACTTTGAGGTGTAAAGAACAAGCAAGAAATTACCAAGGTAAAATACAATAGATGCAGAGAGAAAGAAAGGATAAGGGCAGGGAAATGTCTGAAGAAGAGCTGAGAAGGTGAAGGAGGGACAGTGAAATAGAAGACCAACACTCTAAGAGCTGAAGATATGTTCCCTGGACATCAGCAGTTCACTTTTTGCCAGCTGTTTCTCTTCCTGACTGAAGTCTTTCACTGCACGCTTCCTGCATCTCCTCCCTCTCCTCTTAACAGCAGAGGGATGTTGGAGAGATGAAACCTTGGTATATTGTGGTACAGGGTACAGGCCCTGCATGGTCCAGAGAGGTGTTGGAAAGAGTTGCCTCTATCTAAGGGCCTATGTCTGTTCCCAGGGCAGTAGTTTCTCAATTATTTCAGCTCCTGTAGGCTGTGAAATGGGCAGTTGTCTGTTATGAGTGAGAACATGGCTATTCTATCATTAAAGATTACTGAACCACAATTTAACAAATGGCTTTGAATCACTAGGAGTATGAACTGAACTCATTAGTAAAAGGGAAAAGTTTACTGTCCCATTGCTAATTGACTATAAAATCTGGACTCCTAGAGCAAAGTCATTAACAGATGTGATGGATAATTTATAAGGGAGGACTTTAATGGACTTCACGCTTTTTCTAATGACAAAGCAAGATAAGTAGGTGGATATAAGACTTTTCCCCACAAACTGCATGTGCAATGTGTAGGAACAGACTGACTACTCCAGTTGAAGGGTGCAAACATAAACATCTCACAAAATGTTTACATGAACTGTTTTGTCCCTAGGACTGATAGAATTATGCTTCTACTTTCACGACTAAATGTCATGCTATATTTCAAAGAAAAAAATCTGCAATGTCAAAATGGCTTATGTTGTTCTCATAGATTTTTTTTTTTCCAGGAAATATAAAGTTCATGGATCTCATCTTCCAGGACAAAGAAACGTACAAGTATTTGCATTTCATTTGTACCAAAAGATATGTATTTCTAGAGACTATTCATATTTCTGCTGAGCCACGGAAAGACAGATTGAACACCATGAGATTTTTTTTCTTTTTTTTTTTTCAGGATTACCCTTCAAAGCCTCAAAATCTGAGAGCAATTGTTCATGCTTAACTATCTCCTGCATTAGTAATTCTTTCTCTGGTGAACTAAGTACAGGTTTTGGATTGCTGGATGACTGCTTTAATGCTGATGTCCTGTTGACAAGGCAGATGTGGTGGCACCAGAATGCAGAGGCCTAAAGTAGGACTTCTGGTCCAGGGCAATAGGTAGCATATTGCTAGAGAATGCATAATATAAATACATACATATATTTAAAAATATGAGAAAATATATAGGCTATGAAACAGAAAAGTGTCTTAATAACAATTTGAGAACCTAGGCTTATTACCATACTAGATTAGAATTTCCTATGGGAAATATATTTACTTTTGAATAAACATTCAACAGAAAGTCTCAATTAAATTTTAACATTGATTTTTTTTTCTGGATAAATTTGCATTGCTTCAGGTTAGAATACTGAGAGTGAAAAAAACACATTTAAAAAATCCTAATAAAAGTGGATAAAGCAAGATGTAACAGACCTCTTGGCTTATATAGACTCTGTTATATCATATAAGATTTTCTTTTATTGTACATACAAACAATTAAATACAAAATTCCTTGATTCACACTGATGCTCCTAGCAGCTGTTGCAAAAGTATTCACTGATACGCAGATATTCCTCTCTAATCCTCCACATAAGCCTTGTAGCCACAGAGGGCTTTGTAGAGTCAGCACAAATCAATGCATCTCATTTAATTAATGCTAAAGGGGGAAATAATCTCACACTAATAAGGCAGCAGACAAACTATCCTGACTGCTTGACTGTGCCTAAGGTCTTAACAGTAAATGGACATGAATTAAGAAGGGTAATACGACCTATATAAAAATGCTGCATCTGTCTGCCATGCTACCCTGTTTGCCTTCAGCAGGCGCACACAGACACAACCACGGCTCAGCTTATGTGGGTCATGATTCATAATTGATATACGATGGAGAAAAGCTAAATACTGAAGAGCAAGTAGTGTAGTTCATAAGCATGGCAGTGGCTTGCTTTTGATTTTTTGTCATGAAAATTCCAAGATACAGTTTAAAGGAACAATGAAGAGAATCTCTCTCAATTTTCTTCACAAATACACGGAAACAGATTGTTGGCAGACATGTGTCATTATACACAGAGCTCTAGTACACTAGTCATGACAGGGATAAAGCTACAAAAAATAACTGCTGCTTTTCTAATGGAAAAAAAACTCTCACATGTGACTAACAAACTAAGTATGTTTTTATATTTCTCCAATAAAATTATCTGTGTAGTATTGAAAAGCAGGAAGCAGCAAAAGTGCAATTTATATGTCTTCCACTAAGGGAAACAGGTAAACAACAGCTCAGTTACCACTTTTAGCTGATGTTACCACATCTGCTGACACCTGGACGCTATTAGCTCCTGCCCACACTCTGCAGAACTGGAATGGGTGAAAACTACCAGTGGCAGAATATTTCAAATGGCCACTGAATAGTGTAAACTTTCTTACCAATAAATTTAACTCAGATGTGAAACAAAATATTTTGACAACAAAAGTTAAAATATTTGGCATTTATAACACAGATAAAAAAGAAAGTAAGGAAAGCCAAACCACCTTGTCTCTCTGCAGCTGAAACTTAGGTCTACTTTCAAATGTTTGTTTGGGATTTTTTTTGAAGAACCTGTTAAGCTACAGAAAGCTAAGGACCCTCTGCAGAAGGACTTCTCCCCTCTTCTTCCCAGCATTCTAATCTAGCAGTAACAATAGAGTTATTTAACTATATTTTGCCTTTCCTTTTGTTGTCCAGTCACTCCTGTCTTTTTGAGAAGCTTGTTTGTACTTGAGACTTTATAACTGCATCCAAAATTAAAAAATTATCACAAGAATGTTCTGGTGGGTATACTTATTTAGGGTGGGTCTTGCGTCACATCTGTTCTTTACCTCCTTGGTTTCTGTGAAACAGTCTGTTAGTTAACTCTTCTCAAATTTTTTGAACATGAGATGTATGAAGCAGGAAAAGGAGCCTTGAAGTATTTCTTTTCCAAAGTCTTTTCTTTTCCAAATAAATCAACTGAATTGTGATGATAAGCACACAACATTTTGCAAAACAAACAGCTTATGAATTTTTTGCAGAGCAGGTCTATTTTCTCATTCCTTCCACTCAAAACAGCTTGACCTGCAACACCAACCTGTTCGTGGCCTCATAAATTTACGTGGCAATATTTACATAAAACTTTTCAAAGTCTCACAATTTTAGTTTCTTGTGTCATTTGAATATATCACAAAACATATCTCATGATGTATCAATAACATCAGTGTGGGTGCAGTTTGTCCCTTCTGTCAGATTTAGAGGTTGTTGTCACAGCTGAAGAAGTTCAATTATCTCATTCTCCATCTCAGGATTTCATAGTGTCAGAAGACAACAAAAGTTCAAGTACAAGTTGGACACCAGGCAGGAAATATCTTCCCTTAAATTTTGGTCTTGTTTTCTCTCCTAGTGCAAGTTAATTCACCAAATCATATCCTATAAAAACCGCTATTACATAGTATATTACTTGGAAAAGAAATAACAGACCCACAGGAACTAAGACTAAAATTTCTGAGTAAAACAGGTAACGTAGCAGAAAAACCTGATGACACTTTGGTTCAGCTATAAAATTACTGAAAAATTCAGTGAAAAATCAGTTCTAAAATTAGTGAAAAATCATTGCTTAGGGAAATAAGCACCTCCAATAAAATTTAAAAAAATAACCCAAGTAGGCTTGAATTATGTGTCCTGTCAAGTTCTGTTTGAAAAGCCAAATGCAGATTGATGGAGAGATACAAAGCACTTCTATTTTCTAGCAGGTGGGGTACTATTGTGATACCACAGAAGTCCCTTGTTGATTTGGCATAATATAGCTTTTATGTTTGTTCTTAAAGAAAAAACAAAACAAAGAGCACACTGAAACCTAGAGAAGATGCCAAACTGAAGAACTGTCACACAACAAGGGCATGAGAATAACAAGAAAAGCATTGTAAACAAATACTGGGAAGATATAAAATAAGATTTAACTGGCAAAACAGCATTTTGTACACATTGAGAAAAATAAAACAAATCATCAGAATGTAATCCATGAATACAAAGCAGTTATTCAGAAAGGGCAGTAAAAATATACTGAAATTAGATGGAAAAATCTATATCATTTGCTCTAGCCCCTTTATATCTGCAAAAGTATGCTAAACCTGGAAAAAATGCTGAAGGCAGACAATAAATTAGGCTCTACATAAGCCTATATATGTGTATATATAACATGTATCAATAACAGAGCATCTACTGGAAAGGAAACCATAAATTTAGTGACGGATTCATTAGCATCAGTTTAAACCTTCATCATCAAAGTCATGTTAGATACTTCAAGCCCTGTATACATGAAATTCCTGTCAAGCAATTTTAGGACAGTAGAAGGAACACAGGATTAGTTCAGTATGAATTCCAAGCTTCATCTGCTCACACTTTACACCATGGACCAAGCTAACATGTGCTCTCCCTCTCAAACAGAACCGATGAGAAAACACAGACGGGGAGGGGTGTGAGGGCGGTGTAGTGGAATATCAAGGAACCAGACACCTTAATGAACTGATCTAGAAGGAAAGAATTCAAAAGAAAACAACACCTAAAGACAAAGGGTTCAGGCTTCCCAACCTACAATAAATATAGTAATGACAGGAAAACACTTCCATTTTACTAAGTTAAAAGTGACTTCAATTCTCCCATGAGAAAAATGGGATGGAACTGGAGAAAGAAAGACCACAACAAAGCAATGTTACATTGTGTTTTCAGAAAGATGCCTGTGAGTGCTAATAGCATGTAAACAGTCGCCCTGGCTATAGCAGGAATAACAGTAATACATTGTAGCTTTTCCACTGGATTATTATTCATTGTGGTCACTGTGAATGTAAGCTACATTCACTGATAAAATCTATTGTATCAGAAATTACTATCATGAAGAGAGAGTTATGTTAGGGTAAACAATGACGGTTGAGAACATCCTTTTTTAAAAATTTTTTATTCCTCTTACAGATCTTTGATTCTTGCAATGGAATTGCACCTCAAAATGCACTGCCAGGGCTTGAAAGCAGCTGCATCCATACTTGTTCTATGCAAAAAAATCGTTCCTAGCAGCAGCATGTTACCTACCACATGAAAGTTTCTTCCCTTTTTTTGACACAAAAGCTGGCAGTTCCCATTCTTCAAGTCATTGAAAACTGATTGGCAGTGGGTTGTCAGTTCCCCTAGTTTTCTACATACTGAAGTGTTTTTACAATTTTCCACTTTTCAAAGGTCACTCTGAATTTAATGCTGATAAAACATGAATTTCTAATATAATGTCAAATACTGTTAAATTGTAAAAATCATCAGCAAAGAAATAGGAAAAAGTTTCTGTTCTATATTTTACAATGGTGCCTTCAGAACAAATCAGATTATTTCACAACTCTTTTTGAGCAGTTTCTGAGGTTTCTAATTCCCTCAGGACAACTACCCAGCCCAGGCACATCTACACTCACATGACTGCTGGTCGTTAAAATCAGATGTTTCTCTTGGTACTACGAAGATGGCAAGCAGTCATGGTCAGGCAGGGCAAGTATACCACATCCTCTTTAGACTACACAGAACAAAACTAGATCTTTGCAGACCTCATCCCTGAGCAAATAGCTGAGAACAGAATTAAAGAACATTCTCAGAGTAAAAACAGAGATTTCCTATCCCACAAGAACTTAGTATTTAGACCTTGTCATTCATATATATTTAAACAAACTTATCTTTCAAGTATGAGTTCTCTACAGCAAAAGATGATTTTGAATTAAAAAAAACAGGGGAGAAAATTCTCCACCAAATTATCTTCTGGCTTTGCTTTGAAGAATTTAGCTGAATGCTCACTTTTCCATCAAATAACAAAGATATGCTAACACCTGGACTTGATACATTGAATTTCAATTTTATCATATCTCTAAACTGGAATTAATAGTGCAAATTAAAATCTCCTTATTTAATTCAATTTCTTTGATTAGCTATTTTAAATATATCCAAGTAAATAAATGAAATTTCTGTTATCTTATTTTAACATTAGAGAGTAAAATATATATGTGAATTAAACTTAGACTGACCTTTTAATGCCCCTAATATCCATTTTTTCATACCAATTGCTCAGATACAAGTTGGCACCGCAAGCAAGAAAAAAATGAACACAAAAACTCCACTGATGTCAATTAGCACATTTCTGTCTCACTGAAAACCAGAAAATGCCAGTTTTGATCCTAATGCTACAGATGCATCCCCTTTAGGAAAGCACACTGTTCCTTCCTAGAGCACTGTAAATACAAAGAATATCAAGTCTTTTACCATCCTAGATTTACACGACAGATCTACGCAGAGAAAAAGTGCTGTGTGCTGCTGAATTCAGGTCAATGTATGCTTGTTAGTTAAGGTGCTGAACAGCAAATGATAGAGATAAGGCTATTTAAGGAGTTTAAAGCTGTCTAAAGAACCTGTGAAAATAATTTCAGCCTTTCCAAAATAGTCCTGTGCTTGTTTATTTTTTGTGAATTTGCCCCTTCTAAATGGATGTCTAGGTACAGTTATCAGGAAAAATAACAAGATTTTCATTTTTCAATTAAAATACCTAGTTAGTAGCTTACCATGATTTTACTTAATTTTACTTTTTTAAAAGTCAGCAAAAATGTGCTGAGTTTGAAGGTATCTTGGGATAAAAGGCAGCCCAACCAAAAAACATTAATCTGCTAATTCTACTTGTGCACACATAATGTCAAATTTAAATAAAGCACATAAGTAAAGAGATGAAAGAAAATAGGTTTGTAGTTACCATGACTGTTGCACCGTGATGTTTCCACAAGTCGATTGTTTTGGTCATAGCATGCCATGGCCTGGTAACGATAGCCTTGTCCACATTCCTTAACGTCTCCTTGTACCTTCATTCCCAGCAATACTTCCATCTTACCCTCTGGCAAAATACAGTCTGACCAATTTCCCACAGGCTGAGCGCTGTACTTGTCACACGGACAAAACTGATTCTCAGTCAGAGGATACAACTGAGAATTTCTGCATTTGTCCTTTTTCTTACTTTTTCCTAGAAAGAAGAAATACTTATTTTAGCAAGTTTGCATCAGTTTACAGCTTATCTCCCAAAAATTTCATTTAGACTTCTGTAACAAGTGCTTGCAACTACATATGTGCACCTAATGCTTGTTATGGCTTTATTAAACTATATTATTGACTTGAATTTCTAAAGTAGTGGATACCTACAGTTTGCACAAAGGCAATGTCTTTTTTAAAAAGAAGATGTAATTTGTATTTATTTTGGATAAAAATGTTTAGTGAGTAAAGTTTGAAAAAGTTAGTGATTAAACAAATACACACTTTTCCTCCTATTTCATCAGCAGTGTGCAGTTCAATAATTATATTTGTATCTGGATCAGGCCTTTTCAAGTTGAATGAAATTGCAAAAGGAAGTAACATGCCTCTTTGCTACTCCAGTACTTTCTTTCAAAATGTCAAAATTCTTCAATTTAATCATCTGTTATCGTACATTTGTTCATAATTGCCATCCTTCCCCTCTAATAGAATAAGCTCCTTCTCTGAATTTGTTGCCATTCAATTCTGTTCTTGTTTTCTTGCCTACACTGGAGCATAGTCATCCACTCAATTTCCCCTTCCCACTAAATCTATGTAAATCTTCTTTTTGGTAAAGTTTGCTTAGTTTTCCTTTCCACACCAGACAGTTCATATAAATTAATGTTGTAGTGTTTGCAAGAGTAGTTGTTGTTACTAAGTAGTATCTAAGTAGTTGTTACTACTCAGATGTAAATTAATATTCTGTAGTATTTTCCTTGCTATTCAAAACAAGGCACTGGACACAACTTTGCAGCATCCTTAGTTCTTGTATTTACTACTGCCTTCACTTAGAAGAGAAAATGGGTACCTGGAGAAAAGTTTATCATTCTTCTGACAACACTTTTTACTAAATGTATGCTTCTCCTCCAGAAGTATTTACTGGGAATAATTATGAATTTACTCCAAGCCAAGCATTACAAGTTAGTCTGGGTAACACATTGCCACAGAGAAAACACCACAGCACATATCACAGAGTTAGCAAGTTTGAAGAGGTAACTTAAATGAGGACACAAAGTATCATCAAGTGTTAATAATGTGGTAGGAGAATATGTACTTTCTTGCTCTGTTTTTAAAATTAGGAAAAATACTGTTAGTCAGTTTTGTTCATTTTTTTCCTTGTGGAAGCAAACCTGACATAAAGTTTACTGGAATTATTAGACAGGCACAGTGAGGCTTCTTGAAGATCATGAATTATTCATTGTCCACTGGTGCTCTGATTTACAGAGGAATGGAGACCGGGATAGGGTTTGGATCCTATCACATTCTTTCTGAGGCTGCTAATGGGCACCCCCCTTAGCTAGCTTCCCTCCACCACAGACAATACAGACTAATTGGCAAAGAGTGCTGCGACAGAGGCCAACCCTCACTCTTGAGGTTTCAATTATAATTTAGAAGCAGGGCATGTTTTTTTTTCACTTTATGCAGAAGAAAAAATAATTTCAACAAAACCCCCCAACAAACAACAGATTAAAAAGAAGTTGAAGAAAAAAATGTTTCAAAGTGGAACGATGTCCATTATGTAGAACTAGGACAAGTCTGTGGCAAGGGCATCACTGCTAAATCTTTTTATTCTGCTATGTAAAACCTAAAGAGGCTGCTTGGGACACAAAATAAGAGCATTATTACTTGTCTCAAGTAATAAGGCAAAAAATTAAGCAGTGTATTGCCTCATGTGGTGCACAGTGCGGGATGTAGACAATGAAGAATGACGAAAGAAAGAACTGGGAGAGCAAACATTCAGCCAGAGAAAGGACTGGCTTAATTATAAATCTGACATTCAAGACTGCAGCTAAGTTCAAAAGAGGTAAACCAAAGCTTAAGGCTGAAAATGGTGATCTATAGCAAAATGCTGAAAAGCAGTCAGCTGCCATAGTAGTTCTAAAAGCACCATGAGAGAGAGAAGTCTGCTTTAGCCAAGACCAGATGTGGGAAGAGGAAGGCAAGTGGGTTAACATCTGATTCTGTTGAGATTATTGCTGATTTGTCTGTCAAAAAACCCCACACAAACAAACAAACAAACAAAAAACTCCAACAGAACAAAAACCCCTCTACTATGTGCAGTATAGTTAGAAATTAAATGGCTTTCTTCTATATTCTCCCATCTTCTCTCTACCCACTTACCCATATCAAGGGTCTGACATATGGCATGAGTTTTTATTCCTGGGTATTTTTCCACCAGCAGTATATAGAGCATGACACTGGAGCTACTTTCTGCCGCTATGGCAGACACTTGTCATAAGGGAACCTCAGAAGTCCTCCGGTTTTGAACAGAAAAGTAACAATAATTAATAAAAGATGCATTATTTTGCTTGTTACTCTTACCAACAAGGGTGCGTTTTCTTGTCCTGACTCCTCCACAGTCCCCATTACAGGGAGAGAATTTTGACCAGTTCGTAAACTGGCAGTCATCTTGGCAGGGAATCTGGCACATCTGTGTTAAGGGTGGTAATGGGCCAGAGTATTTAAGGCACTCACTGATGTCAGCTTGTCCTCCATCTTGTCTGCGACAAGTAATTGCTGGAAGCAAAAAGAGATGGAGTCTAATTCAGCATTTTTTTATGAATGTCTCTATTCAATTAAGTCTACAATATTCCATTGTAATAGAATAGAAAGCCCAGAATATCTATACAACAACTTAATAGTTGCCACTAGTTTTACTTTGAATTAATACATTTGACATTTATCACTTTTTTATGATTTTATTTAAAATAATTTATCCGGACTTACCAGGAAAAAAAATTACAGACAACTGTAAATATTATAAAGGTTGTACCATGTTATCCACACCCATTATACTACTTTACACATTATCATTTTTCCTACTGACTCAGCCTACATCTCAGACATTAAAAAACTTGCAATACCATCTTAAAAATAATTTAAAGTAATTTAATTGTATAAGTTACAAGTTTTATCAGCAGATTGAATTTTAGAAAAATGGATAGATATAACATTTAGAAGCATATTTGAGCTCTGGATATCACATAACCCTTTACAACAGTATTGCTGCCTGATGCTCTTCAGCAATTTTTAGTCTTCAAAAAGGTTTGAAGAATACAGCATGTTTCCTAGGGAAGGATCATCAGCCAATAGGGGTACAATTTTATAGAACAGGATAGCCATGTCCTGAATAAAAGCTCCTTAAGAAGAAAAATAAGTTCCTTAAGAAAACATCAGGGCACACAAAAGTAAGCCATTGGAACACAAGTATTTGCAAAGAATAAGGAGGGCTGTTTCACTAATACAGTCTTTAACAACCACAGAATGGTTAATGTTAAGGAACCACTGGAGGTCATCTAGGCTAACCTCCCTTCTCAAGTAGGGTCCTCTAGTGCACATGGCACAGAATTGTGCCCAGAAGGATCTTGAATACCTCCAAAGAAGGAGAGTCCACAACTTCTCTAGGCAATCTCTTCAAGTGCTCAGTCATACTCACAGTAGAAAATTTCTTCCTGCTGTTCAGGTGAAACTTTTCGTGCTTCAGTTTCTGCCTGTTGCCTCTTGTCCTATTGCTTGGCACCATCAAGGAGAGCCTGGCTCCATCCTCTTGACATCCTCCCTTCAAATACGTGCAGACATTTATATGATCCCCTCTCAGTCTTCTCAAGGCTGAACAGGCCCAGCTCCCTCAGCCTTTCCTCACAAGAGAGCTGCTCCGGTCCCTTAATCATCTTTGTAACCCTCAGCTGGATGTGCTCCAGGAGTTCCATGTCCCTCTTGTACTGAGCCCAGAACTGGATTCCAGGTTCAGCCTCGCCAGGGTTGAATAGAGGGGCAGGATCATCTCCCTCAACCTGCCAGCAATGCTCTTCCTAATGCACCCCAGGACACCACTGGCATTTTTGGCCACAAAGGGAATCTCTGGCTCGTGGAAAGCTCATTGTCCACTAGAACGTCCAGGTCCTTCTCCACAGAGCTGCTCTCCAGCAGGTCAGTCCCAGCCTGTGCTGGTGCATGAGGTTATTCCTCTCCAGATGCAGGACCCTGCACGTGCCCTTGTTGAATATTAGATGGTTCTTCACTGCCCCACCTCTCCAAACTGTCCATATCCTTCTGAAGGGCTACACAGCCCTCTGGGGTATCAACCACTCATCCCAGTTTTACATCACCAGCAAACTTGCCAAGGAGGCACTCTACCTCTTCACCAAAGTCGACAATGCTCTGTAATTGTTTCTCAAGTATATTTTCTTAAGCATGGTTGCTTATCTATTCTATCCTAACCTCAGTAAACCTAATATTATTTCCTTCCCCGAAACAACATAAGACTTATTTTACAGTAACAAGATAGGAAACTTCTAGTTGTTTGTTCACACAACAGGATTATATTTATGCTTCTTGGCATCTGACAGCACACAGTGGATGCAGTAGCTCAAGACTGTAAAATAATTTGGGTCACCTATTGTTGCAGTAGCATTGTATCCAAATATTCTGTATACATATGAAGGAATATAGCTTTTTATATTACACTCCATAATTTAAGCATAGCTCTTCAATTGTGCTGACAATAATTGCTTCATTAGCACGCACTGAAAAAAACATCAAGTTCAACTGTTGGAGAAAAGGGGAGCTTGAATGCAACATTTAAAAATAAAAGAGAAAACTGCTTTCAAGTAGGTGAGAAGAGGGGCAGGTGCCCATCTCTTCTCTCTGGTGACCACTGAAAGGATGTGAGGGGATGGCCTGAAGATGTGTGAGGGGGTGTTAATTTAGATATTAGGAAAGAGTTCTTCACCCAGTTGGGAAATGGAAGAGGCTCCCCAGGGAAGTGGTCACAGCACCAAGCCTGACAGAGTTCAAGAAGAGTTTGGACAATGCTCTCAGGCACATGGTGTGACTCTTGGAGCTGTACTGTGCAGGGCCAGGAGCTGGACTTCGATGATTCTTGTGGGTCTCTTCCCAGGGATATTCTATGATTCTAAAACTATTTCCTCCTGGAGGAAAAAAGGAAGCATGGTTAAGGAAACTTTTTTTTTTATATTGCTTTAAGGTAATTGTAATGGTCTAGTGACCTGTGATTTCTCAAAGAAAAGCTTTTTAGTTTGACAGTTCTAAACTAAATTTCTGCCTCATGATGACTGTAGGAAGCTGAACTGGATAACCCATGTGTTCCGTTTCAAGTCCGTGTGCCTACTAGAACATATCCAAAGGTCCCAAGGGAATTGTTTTTCCCTCATGTCTATGGTAAAACACTAAAAGGGCGGGGAGGGTGTTTTTCCTGAGATACTAAGCAAACAACTTCGCTGATCCTTGACTGCCCTTTGGAGCAGGGTTGGCAGCACTGTTTGTAATAGGCTCAGTACTGCATTAAGTTGTGCTTATTGGGGGACTGACCAGCTGCACACTGTCTAATACAATTATTCTGTCAAATCCTATTACTATTAGTGTAGTTTACATGAGAAAATGTCTTTTTTCAGATATAATTACAGTGATTCAGTGAGAAAAATCAAATATCTAAAAATTGAAAATCCATACCATCGGATTTCTAAGATTACACAAATGTTTTGGAAAAACACAAGTCACTATCTTCTAACAGAAGCCTAGGCTATAGCTTTGGATTATTTTGAGATACTTTTCTCTGCTTATACCACACATCTATATCCCTAAGGTAAAAGCATAATTCAGACTAGTTTTACCATGTAGAAATTCATAGAGGTCAAAACTAAATCCTGTCTTGAGTTTGGCCTTGCTATGTGCACACATCAGCAAAACTAACTGCATTATCTTCACTGCATTCTCAGGGAGATACAGGCCACCATTTTTAGCAATGAAAACTATACCTAGTCAAGGGCTAAAAGACAGTCGACTAATTAGCCAATATCCTTTAATAACTTTCTTCAAAAGTTTAATACTCATTTTACATACTGCCTCTCCAAGTAGTCCTTTGAAAATAGGACAATAAATATTGTCCACCAAAGAACATTCTTTTTTTCTAGCTAAATTGACTTCTTCTAAAGCCAATATTCATTCCTTCATCTTTCCTAGTTTAAAAACATTACTCCACGAGCAGATATCCACTCTGTCATAATTTTTTTCAGATTCATATTAATGCATCTAATTTACATCAGGCAGACTCAGGTGAAAAGCTCCCCTGAGGATTAAGACTTTGGTTTTTTTCCAGATTAACTGTCAGTTGTACCACAGCAATCAAAGCAAGAAACTCTTTTCTCAAGACCTAAATATTTCACCTTAATAACAACACAAATTAGAGGACAGCTTGGCATACTAAATCAATTCCCAAATATTAATTTTCACAGTGTCTGTCCATAACTATTCATGCTACTTCTAGTTGACAAGACCTGGATGATTCGCTCTATATTCCATTTTCCTGTTGTTATTTTCCAGAATCAAGTATCATTGTGAAAAGTTTATACTCCTTGCGACTGCTGAAACGTGGATATTTTTTCGTTATTAGAAGCAGGGATTTTGACAACTGTGTACATTCCATTAATACACTCTTTTGGCCAGCTAACTGTCTTGACATCTGAAATGCTCTCACTGTTAGAGGAATTAGTTTTTCCACTCACAAGCTAATCTGGTCAAATTCATCCCCTGCCTCTTTGATCAAACCTATGGTTGTTTAAGTAGAAGTTGCTGAGATCGATAATTTACTCACTATACAAAGAAGTGTCTTCAACTACTATAAAGCTATACCATACCAGGCTAATTATTTTGCTTATACAACCACATTATATTTATTACAGACATTAGCAGTATGTGGAAAGAGCATGGTTCCTCCATTACTGAATTAAACACAGTAATTATTAAGTGAAAACATAAAACGAGTACAGCTAACAGAAAACACAAATTTAACATGGAAACCATTCACTTACAAAATTATTCTGGTATTTACCAACTATTAGCTCCCAGAAGAAAGGTGTGAAATAAATAGCAGTCTAAATTTTATAGACAAGGGACTTTGATGTAATTAAAACTTTATCAGATAGCATTGTTTCCACCAAGTCCCCACAGGAGACTACAGGATAATATATTTCTTGTTGGCATAATGAAGCGCTGTATTTTAGCAAGTCATGTCATGTGTGAGTTTATATAAAAACCTCTCCAGTGCTACCATCATTAGCATACTTCACCGACATTTCACTGAGATGTGAGGTTCAGTGACTCGTATACCTAAAACTTTCTTTATAAATGGAGGTGCTGTCTTTTGTCCTTTCTTTTACAACACATTTGTGATACCTTTTTTTTCAATTTTTAAGTATTTTTAACAACAAAATTTTTTTTTTTTCAATTCTAGAAAACAAGAATTATTTCAGCACACCAACTTTTCTATCCATGTTGTCTAAACTATGATTTCATCTATGTTTATTTATTTCTTTGTGGGACACAGCAGACTAGACACAGTGTGACAAAATACTCCTACCACAAAGTATCTTAAGAAGGAGCACATGCCCATAATACTGTGAAAATACAAGCTTGAGTGTTCTTTATGTTCCAAAGGCAATAACAATGTATTTCTGCCAAATACAGTTGTCTGGAGATTGTGGCTCTCTTTTTTTTGCAAATAAAAAATCAATTCTCATGTAAATGCTGCTTTTGAGCAGTTGTCCAAATTCTTACTTATGACTCCTGAAGTTGATCACTGTACTTTGCTGGGACTAAAATACAAACCAGACAACAGAGCCCTCTCATCTGTTAAGTCTCAATGACATTATAGTGGTTTATAGCTCCATGAAGAGCAGCATTCCATGATTTTGACTTCTGTCTTCTGCTTTCAATAAGGGCATGAAACACTCACAACAGCAAAGTCTCCTGCCTCCATAAGTGATGCCTGGAGAGGGAGGCTGCTCTTCCTGTTTAGTTATGGAGAGAGGAAAGGGCTTTTGACCACTGGTCTGCCTTCAAGCCTCCCCATGGCTCTAACAAGCCACAAGGTCTCTCTGTATGCCCATGGCCATCCTGGGAAGCTTCCTCCCATTCCTTTAGGAGGAATAACTACAAATAACTACATACAGCCTCTGAATGAACAATAGTGAGAGCCCAAGACCAGGTCTTTATTAAAGGCCAATTCCCAATGAAATAAAGCACAGCTATTCAGGTGTTTTCTCTGACAGCCAAGTTACTTTAACTTCTGTTCAAATTTAGAAATAACTTTCCTTTTGCTGTTAGAGAATATGTAGACATATTTCACAATTTTCATCCCATTCCTCCTACAAACCTCTGAGGAAGATTCATGGTGGCAAGGACTGCAGGCTGTGCATCCTTCTGCAAATCTTTTTTCGGTCACTGGGATGGCCCTTACCATGTGCATCCATCCATATACATCATGATGTGATTCGGCTACTGCAATTTGGGCACTCGAGCTTCTCATCTGCTACATGTCCTCTTCACTACCATTGGGATGTAGCCCAACAAGCCCTACTTAAATTGGCAGGAGCGACTGGCAAAACAGGATTTAGTAACCTTCTTAGGTTTTCCTATACAATTCAAAAGGGATTTGAGCTGTATTTCTAAGTTCCTTCACAAGTCACTGAAACTGAGATTTACTAACACAGATTTAAGATATGAACATATAATAACACATACCTGCCTAAGCTTTTCACAATTTCAAACTTCATTTTTCTATCTCATTGAGCAGACTACTATTCTGAAGTTAGATCTATGTGTTAATATATGTTGGCCTTAAAAATACAAAGTGATATCTCTTAGCATACTCCAGCTGGAGCAGATTCCTCCCACCGTGAGTGTGATAGCCCACATCCCCATCAAATATTAGTAGCTTGGGTTTATTAAGCATTTATTCTGTTGTCTAGTTTTTGGCTGGTGGTTGTTGTTTTCTTATTTTTATTTTCTTGGGGGAAGGAGGGAGTATTTTGTATTTGCCACCACTGTGCCTTTCTATCCTGGATTTCTGGTGACTCATCAATATATCTGATCAAATTAATCTTGCTAGTTGAGAAACAGCTTATGAAAATAAACATAAATATTGCAGTAAAATATGGCTTTTCTCTGTATTTCCTTTTCTGGTTGGATAGTGTCAAAAAGAAGTTTCAAACTCCTTTCTGACACACTCACCTCTTGAGGGTTTTGAACGAAAGACAGAAGTCTTAAATTGCTTCAGTTCTGTAATATATTCCTGCCCTGCTTACCCACTGTTAAAAGTAATTTTATCAGTGGTATAAATCCAGATTTTCATTCATCATAGAAATTCAACACAATTGTCATGACCACCAGCCTTCTACAAATAAAGTTCATGACTACAGCAATGAATTCACTGCTCAGTACTAAATGCTATTTTACTGTGTTTAAGATTAGATATACATACTTGCCCATTACTTGCATAAATAGCTAACAAACATTTTTAAAAAATACTTCTAAAGAAAATATTTTTTTAAAACAAAACCCAGAAACCACCAAATTCTTTTACTCTCTTTCCTCTGCATTGACCCAAGTTACAGTTTTATGATATTCATTTAAACTGACATGATTTGCAACAAAACCTTCATTATACAAGACAGATAGAAACAAAGCTGTCTTTAACAATGAATCACAATTCTAAACTTTATGATTCACCCAAGTATCTCTTTTGCCAAAAGGACTAAATGTAATAAAAAAGCTGAAGAATGGAAGTATAAATAGTAAAGCTGTGATATAAAGGAAGGCATGCATATGCTCTAGTTACTCAAAGACTCCTAAGATCAGACACCTAACCAGTCATTTTTAATGATTTCTAACTTCTAGTTTTTCCTTCAGATTTAATTATCTAACTAAAATATTAACAGTAGCAGAACATTTTGTTCAAAATAAACTGCTAATGAATGCATGGTCAGATGTGCCTTTTCCCTAGTGTACATTCCTATACTTTCTCATTTAACACATTTGCTGATAATCTATGTGTTACAGAGCTTGTGCGTGGGCAATCAGATCAGAAACAGGACAAGCTGACAGCAATGGCAACATCCCCTTGCTCTGAAAAAGAGGAACTCAGAACTCTTTCCACATAGAAGAATGGAATTACTTGCTATGAGCATCAACACAAAACAAAAGGACAATGCACAGGAAAACAAATGACAGAGATTACTTCTGTAAGATTATTGTTTCGCTTTGTCATCAAAAGCAAATTAGCACAAACAGATGAATGTGCCATTTCTGCATTCGTGAGCACCAGAAACTTGAAAGAGAACT
Source organism: Callaeas wilsoni (assembly GCA_013398955.1). NCBI lineage: Eukaryota > Metazoa > Chordata > Aves > Passeriformes > Callaeidae > Callaeas > Callaeas wilsoni. The sequence continues at coordinate 66,028 of VWPU01018063.1, forward strand.
CTCTCAACTGAAAAAGAAACTCTGGTATGTCAACAATTTTCACAGTATGGTCAATATTTGTACAGAATTTACCAACAAACAGTTAAATGTACTGACCAAAATATCTATTACAGTAGCAATCAGAAATGCAGCAACAGAATATTCTACCAAATGGACTTCATATTTCAGTGTTTAGCATTTCGTGATTTTGGGGTATTTAGAAGGAGTTCCACAGTAGTAGCTCAGTCTTTTCTGTAGCTACATCACAAAATAGCCATTAAAGAAATTATTTATAGTATGGAATTTTTTAATGACATATTATCAGGCAAAGTTTTCCACAGACTGTAGAAATTTTATTTAGGAGTAGCCAAGTATACAGGAGAGAGACAAGAATTAACAGGGAGAGGAGATAAAACCTCTTCCAGAGTCTTCCTTCAGGAACTGGTGAAATCTTTCTAATACTGTCCAGGGCAGAGCTCAGTCAGGCAGATGTTCGCTTTCAGGTCAGCCTCCCTTCAGTGAGCACCTTGCATCAAATCAACTCTTGTGCAGGGAACCAAATAAAATAATGTGTATCACTAAAAATTCACACGTGGCTACGTGGCTATTTTGATGGCAGAATTTGAAAGGTAAGAGGGGATAGGGAATCTGTTGATGCCCTGTGTAGAAGATAAATTATATTATCAAATAAAACACACTATTCATGTTCAAAATGCAATTTTCTGAGGTGTGAAGAAAACAAAACTTTATCTGATAATCTCTAGAATCAGAGAAATGTGTTTTCCAAAGTGAAATTTACTTTTGTTCAAAAATTCAACTTTTACTTCCAAGTCATATTCATTGTAAATGTAAAATATTTGACTTGTCTCAATCTAAGGAAAAGCTATACTACTTTGTTTAGCTCCTACATATTATCAGTTTACATTATTGAGTACAAAAGTAAAAGATATTGTCAACACATTGTAAGGTATTACAACGCTGAGACATGATACACAATAGACCTGAGTTTGAAACTTACATTTTATGTTAATTTACATCAGTAGCATATAGGAAAAAAAATAGTGGGCAAAAACCCCTTTGTCTTTAATGCCTATAACTTTCACCACTGCAACAGCCTAAACAATATTTAGATTCATATTTAGATATCTGGACTGAGGCATAAATAAACTTTTGTTGTCCAACTTCAATAACTCACTCTGTGAATTATACAATGGAATTTGTACATGGGATAGACCTGACAAAAAAAGCAGGAGTAAACAAAAATCTTCCTTTCTAACAATTTATCTCAGAAACATTCACAGAATTCTATCAAAAACACCGGCTTTCTTCAGGCTTAGCTGCTCCAGGGCTTCCTAATTAAGGATTACTCATCCTAGCACTTGACCACATTACACTGGAGAGCTACTTCCATTATATCTGCTTGTGGGAACAAGATTACTGCTTGAATATATCATCTTTCACAAGATCGAACTCTGCGTAGTACCAAAGGGAAATTCTGCCAGTCTGTTTTATCAGATTTGAAAACTGCATGGCCATTAATTTAAAAATCATGTATTATTCTACATATGTGTGCCCTGTACATGATTGGAATTACATTTAAAAAAATAAAAAGAAACTCTCATGACACAAAAGAATAATAAAATCCAATCTGCATGCACTATTATTAGCTATCTTTCTTTATTAACTAACTTTGAGGCAAAGTCAAGAGATTTAGGTACTACCATGCAAGCACAGAACACACCCCTTTGTACTATGTGAATTCCTACCATCAAAGATAGAAATCTTATTTTCTCAGTGCGTAATCTGAATATATCCTCCAGAGTTGCTAGAAATAGATTCCATTGTAATAGACCTTTGAAATAATTACCACAGCCAGAAGTTTTTTGTATTAGCAGTCAATGCCTTCAGGTTTCATTCTGTGGTAAGCACTAAACTGATCTCCTGTAACACTTTCTGAGTAGTGGTAGGAGCTACTAGCTTAAGATTTACTCCTTAACTTTTTAAGTATACCATGACCTCCTTTAATGCTGCAAGGAAGTTAATGACCTGAACATTTCACTTCTGCAGTTAGCAATGTCCTTCCTCAGGAATGGCACAATCTGCTGAGCCAATAGTGCTTTAACAAATAGAAGCTAGCACTCAGAAACAACAAAGGAGAAAAACCTTCCTGGAATTCAAGGTTGACCAGTAGTTCAAAGCAATTCAATTGCTTTAACACAGTAAATAGGAACTGCATTTATTTTCCTATTGAATGTATTCAATGCACCTAAAAAGCCCTTATCCTGGCTATAAACAGAGTCACACATACACAATTCTGTTAAAGCCACAAAATTCTCTATGAAGACAGGTGCCAGCAAAGCTGGATTTGGATGTAAAAAATTATTTGCTATTAAATGGAAATGGTGCAAAAATGTCTGGATCATTGGGTTCAAAGGGTCAGTGGTTTAGAAGTCTAACCAGCAGCTGGTTAAGACTGTTTCACCTCAGTGGTTAATTCCAGGCACAATTCTGTTTAGTCTCTTTAACAACCTGTACAGAAAGCATGCTCAGCAAGTTTGAGGACAATAGCAGCTTGAGCAGTCAGTACCTACCTGAAGGACTGCCATTCAAAGGACCTTGACAACCTGGACAAATGGGCTGGCACTGAACTTTAACAGTGTAAATGCAAAGTCTTTCATCTCTCATGCTCCCATTGCTCTCTGTAACTACCTTAATTTGAGAGTATAGAGAGCCAAACTGTTCTGAGACGTGTACAGTGAAAGGATAAGGGGTCACACAAACAAATTGCATCAGCGAGCAAGTCCCAGAAGAGGCTGTAGGATCACCACACTGGCAGAGACTCCAAGCATACTGAGACATGGCCCTGAGCACTTTCAGTATTTTCCTTTGCTGATGCACATATAGACACTTTAAATTAATGTTAGGTTACAAGGATTAAAATGTAAAGCATTTCTCACATCGGTGCACCTACAGATTTCTGAGGAATAAATGACAGACACAAAGGGTCTAACCTCTTGCCTGTAGCCCAGGTCCACAAGTTTCCTGTGCTCCCGGACTGTCTTGGCGCACGTACCATGGTACCAGCTGGCACCTGCGCCATTTGTGCGTCTTCCACCTGAAACGAGAGGGCGAGCAATCCATCTAAACCTTGTAACCATCAAACCTGAGGCAGCACAAGTGCTAGATAGTGTTATAAACCACCATGAGCTGTTGCTTATTTTTACTAACTGGTCACAGGCAATTCACAAAAGAACCAGTAACAGTACCATAAAGTTATCCCTATTCTGTTAACTTTTTTCCTTATTTTAGGATGAGGCCACTAAGAACACATGGAAGAAAGGAGGAAGCAAAGGTGGAAAGAGAAAGCAAACCATAGACGTTTTCAAGGATTTTGGAGCACAAAGTTGTATTAACAGTGTCAAAAAAATACACAGTCAATATATTAAGATAAAGCACTAACACAGTTTTACAAAATATGAGAAAGAAAATTCAAAAAAAGAAAAATATAAAGAACAATAAAATTATGTGAATTGAATACCCATTTAAAGGAGAACTCCTTTGCTATAAATTTATATCTGAGGATGCTTAAAGTATTTTATGATTCAACAAAATGATATACTAAAATATGAAAAGTGGATTTAATGAAGGGACACTAACATCTCAAAATCAACATGGACCAATTAAGTAAAGATAAAAGTTAAATAGTACCACACTCCAATAAACTTCTCCTTTTTCCCACTTTCTTTTCCTTCCTTTTTTCCATCAATATCAGTGAAGCAAAGGTATATTGAAGTTTCCCAAACACATTCCAGAGATAAGACTCCAGGGCTGATTTCTGATTCAAGCAGTATTGGGATTGTCTCTGGGCAGTAAATACTGCCACTAGAAGTCCTAGGTCTTTTCTCTTCCCCAGGTCTTTTCATTCCCCCCTCCCTTAAGCATGCCTTCCAACACAAAAATAAATGAAGCAATTCTGCCTTTCTTGAAACACAGACAAGGCCTGAAGCTACTAAGATAAAGTAGGATGAGCAAAATTTTAGGATTTTTATTTTGTTTTCACAAATCTTAAAGGATATTATTACAAAGGCAATGTTGTCACAATAAACAAAGTCCTTCGCTAAGCTTCATTTGACAAATACTATTCCAAAAGGAGAAATAAGAGAAAAAGAAAGGAAAGGTAGCTACAGGAAAGTATTGGGACAGTAGGCTAAGCAAGAGTGCCTCAGGAAGTTCCTGGGATCTTGGGTTTCTGAGTGGCAACACCTTACTGTGGAGCCAGTCAAGAAAACCAACACAATGTGAATATGGGTCCACCATATCAAAAATAAAACACAAACAAAAAGGACTTGCAAGAAACTGTTGATAACTAATGCACTATTGCACTGGTTAAATTATTCTATCGTTAATATAAACTGCTATGAAACTTTTACAAAGTTCCCTGCTAGTGCTGCAGAATATCCCAGTCCTTAAACATAACAAATTCAGGCAAGACCGTTTGTGGTCACAATTCTAAAATAATCCACAGTTGTGCACAGCTCCAGCCATCACCAGCTTGCACGTTTTGAACTACCTCAATGGTTTTGCACCTCGAGTTTCATTGCAACCTGCCTCTATGGGACAGCAACTAACTAAGGCACGAGCCAGCTGAGTGTGTGAGCCCATCTGTCGCAGCATGTGTGCAGGTCAGAAAGATGCTAAAGGAAATATATGGAACATGTGTTTACTATTAGCTCGTGTCATGAAATATAAATGACCTCATCTACCACTCTCTAGAAACTCTTCTTTCTTATGCTCAGCACATAATCATGCAGCTCAGATACTGAAGATACTAAAGAGATGAGGAGCAGTCAGCATTTTAAAAGATAAAACTCTGACTCTCATTTTGACTATAAAAAGTTTTTGACCTCTATTTCTCTGGTGTTTAGAGTACTGATTTTGGTAGCTTCCCAATGCTCTTTTCAATCTTTTCATATCTTTTAGTTACATAAAGTGTGATCTCCTAATGAATTTGCAATTATAATTCTTATCAGATTATGAAAGCAACACATTTCTTTAATATAAATTTCTTTTCATTAAACTACGCTTAAATTCTATTTGTACCTCTGCAACAGAGAGTAGTTTCATGGGAATTATTAATCATAAAATAACAAAAAAAATTTTTATTATTTTGTCAAGTAACTCTAACAGCACCAGAATTCACTAAACTTTGTCTCTATCAACAACCAGATCTTGTTGTATGTCTAGACTTTCCCACACACTCATGTGGATATTACAGAACTACCCAAACATTTTCTTAAGCAATGATGGTTCCACCTTCTGGAACAGTCCTCAGCATTCTCTGGTGAAGATCAGGGCAATGCAGAGGACAAAGGGCATATGGGGGTTGTCTTCAACTCTGGACTGTCTCAGGGCTTACAGGGATAGAAGAATGAAGGATATGGTAGGTTGAACAGTGTGGCACCAGAACTCAGCTCTCCTAAACATATAAGCTTGCAGTTCAACACTTTGGATATTTTAGAAAATTTTTTTTACATATATAGAACGTTAAAACAGTTTCTAGGAAAAATTTATTCTGGAAAGTAATTCTTAGTTGTTGCAATGTTCTTGCAAAGGAACTGGAACAAAATGAACCAATGATTCCCTATGGGCCCAACTGAGTCTACATACCTGTTGTGAAACCTTGATTCAGATGTGTATCCTATATTCCTAAACAATACATGTTAGAAAAACAACTACTGCTAAGAAATGGAATTCAGCAAGCTCTAGAGGTAGTACAAGTTTAAAAATCGTGTCTGAGCTGTTTCTGGTTGATTGTCTCACATACCTGTAGCTGTGACAGACAGGAGAAGCTTCGCATTCCCTTTCCTCAAACAAAGAGTCTGGGCACTCCCGACCACCATTGGCAGGGAGCTGGATGATGACTCGGTGACGGGACTGCTTCCTTACTGTGACACCCCCTGCAAAGAGCAGAATAGCTTGTTTCTACTGCTGCTACTTAGGGATGAAACTAATTAGGGTGCAGACAAGGTATTTGAACCAATAGCTAAAATATTGATATCCTATTTTGCCCATAAGCAGAAAAATTAAGCCTCATAGAAAAACCACTTCAATTTCAGGTCCAGGCCAGAAAGCAGAACTAAACAGAAAGCAATACCAGCAATACTGAACAAATGAACAGACAGCTGGAAAAAATAAACAGTTCAAGATTATAAAAATTGAACTAGCTCAGTTTGCTGCTACACTTTACTATTTGAACGTGTAAGCTTGCCCTAATCATTTGCACGTAAAACCAGAAACAGAAATTCGGCTCTAGAATTCCTTTACAGTTTGCAGTTTTTAATTATTATAGTCATCCATTATTAATGATAAACAGTAAATAGTTCCTGTAGGAATTTGGACTTCAGTCATCTTCAGGTATCGATTCTTCAGGCAGAAAATTAAGATAAAAGCTATGGATCTGTATTAGTTCTACCGCAATGCTTATGTTAGGTGAAAATCTTGGAGATTTTTATTTTTTTTCAGAGAGAGCAGTAGAGCAGACATTTGGCTGACTGGGCTGATATCAGCTTTGGGTGGGTTATTACAGCAGCTGCAGCTTGTCTGATCACAGAAGCATGCTGGACCACGGCCAAGCAATTGTAATTAGGAGTGAGCAGTAGGAGAATCCCGGCGGTGGCTCTCCACCACCTGGCCACTCTTCAGGAGAGAGGAAACCCTTCACTCCCGAGTCAAACAGCTCCAGGAGATGCCAGGAGCTGGCACAAGGGGCAAGGCAGACGTGCAACCCAGCAAAGCTACTGACCCACTTGCTGGCACAAATGGGTAAACCCCATGAAATAAAAACTGTTTTTGTAGTATAAAGAGAGTTTGACTCACTGAATAGACAAAACACCTGTAGTTCACAAATATACTGTTTTATAGAATCCTGCACGCTTGTTTGTGGTAAATATTCATGAAGATATGCTCATTGAATCAAGAACTTTCTTAAAACCCATAGAAATGGGAACAGAAAAGGATGGTATTTTCGCCCAATATTGTCTCCTCCAACAAAAGTATTTCAGACAGAACATTCAGACAGAACAATTAATACTGCTGCATTTTCGCCCAATATGATCTCCAACAAAAGTATTTCAGACAGAACATTCAGACAGAACAATGTAGCTGTGGTTAAAATAACACATATTTAATAACGAATAACTATTTCATAGATTCGGATTTAATAGATTCAATTCCCTGCTCTTTTTCAAAGGTTATGAATTAGTCTTCCTAACCCCTTTTTTTCATTTGTTAGAATGCACTAAACACTGGTAGGAATTACTGCAAAAATGCCTTTATGCATCCTTTACCAAGCGTAAAGAATTTTCTGTGACAGCCCAAGTCTGTATGTTTGATATAACTATATCTTTTACATTCTGGTAGCTGTGGTAGCTGTGAGTAATCACCAAGTCCCACACAGGGATTAGCACCCTGTGGAACGAGGGGTATTACAGAGTCTGTCTGTAATAGTACATATTAGAAAAATGCCTCCTGTTAAGCTTAAAAAGAGAAATAAAGCATAAAAACGTGGCTAATATTAAGCCTGTCATCACGCTAACTTCATGTGTGATTTCAATGTAATAAAAATTCAGGGGAGACCTGAATTGTTTTAAAGAGCTTTGCCAAGTGTATTAAAAGGATGTTGGATTTTATGTTTAAATCAGACCATTCACATAAATTTAAAGTCTGTTGATTTTTATTAACTCTCCTTCAATTTTCCTTGGAGTAGAAGCAGCCAGACAAAATTATATACAACCACATATCTACTTAGCTACATACTTATGTCCTTGTATATACTCAGGTTTTTCTGATGAGCAAACAGCATAAACTTAGGTATTTCCAAACTCAAAGTCTGTCCATTTTATAATCTGACAATTAAAATACTAACATTCTACAAGTACTGATGTTAAGATGATAAGCTGATGATGTTAAGAGATATGTGCCTACCCCATAAGTAATTATCTCTTTATCAGTGTAAGATGCAAATTGGAGTTTGTAACGTTAGGCAAAATGTGGAAGAAAAATCCAAACAGATGCATATAGAAAATGTGCAGAAATAACTGTTCTTTTCAGCAAAAACTCTATGTCCTCCCTGCAGCAGCTGCGGCAGGTATTACATGTCCTCTGTCAGAAAGAGATGTGTTTAAGCATTTTGCCAAAAGTGACTGCTAGTCTGACTCTCCATCTTTTTTTATACTTAAAATCTATTAGCACACAATGGATAAAATTACCTTCTTGACATGAAGAAGGACACACTGTCCAGTCACTGAATGGAGTCACAATACAGTCCTTCCTACAGGGAAGCAGACAAGGTCTCACAGTTTCAGGTCGAAGGCTTTCGGGGCATCTAACAAAAAAATTACAAAGAGGTATTATCAAAAAACAATCTCTCTGCAATGTAGTAGTGAATCATGTGAGGTACTGAATGCCTGCAGGCGCATGAGGACAGTGCTCTGTGTGCACAATTCACCAGGATGGAGCACAGACACAAAAACTAGTAGCAATTAAATACACGTGGTGAAAGCAAGCCAAACCTGGTGTATTCTGCACCTCAGGATTTAAATAATCATCATCCCTCACTCACCATGCTAGACTCTGTATTTTCAGGGTTATTTTCAAGCTTTCACATAATTGTGAAGAAAAGCCATCTCGTTTAGCTTAGTAAAATACATTTTCAGGTCTCATCACTTTATCATAAATATAAGCTCTGGAAGGAGGCATATTTAAAATAAATAACACTGCTAACCCAGGAACAAATAGGTATAAGCTATCTGTGATTATGATAGCAACTAGGAAAGGATTTAAAACTGCCAGATCAATGAGACTGAGAAAGACTGTCAGAAAAGGCAGAAAACCTTACTTGTTTTAGGAAGAGGCTTGATCAGCATATAAAAAGGATTATTGGACTGCCACATATGGGACTCATTACCCAGGTCATTTTCCCCATTCAATGAGGATTCTGCGTTTTTTCATCAAGGAAAAACAACTCTATGCCACAATATTTGTTTCAGTATGATACAATAGCTCTCGCAGAAGTACTGAAAATATTTAAAATAATTTCAAAATTACTCTAAAAACATACAGACTGTGGACTGTCTGAAAAATGTATAAAGATGTAAGAAAAACACACGTCCATATTTGGGAGCTTTTGGATCATTACAGAAAAACATTACTATGACTAGCTTTTCCTCTTATCAGTGCTGGGCAACTGGGACCAGAGGGGTGAGAGAGGCAAGTCTAATGGTAAACTATCAAGAAAATCTAATCTCCATGGTCAGCAGAGAACTATGCCTGTGCAACGTGAGGAGAAAAGCTGATTTGCAGCTTTACAGGAACATATTCTTCAACAATAACACTTGCTTGTGCATGCTTTCCATCAGTTGTCTCAGCATTTTCCTGTCAATTCACATATTCCTCTCAGTATATGATCAATTACCATGAACCAGCACCAATTCCTTGGTGCCCTCTTAAAATGGAATCTCCGCCCTTTCTCTTTCCTCCTCTTCCACCAACGTGAAAAAACATGAAATAATATAGCTATAGAAACACAAATCTCCATCATGCCTCTGTAAGTTCTCTCTACAATTATAAGTCCACCTGTGGCTTGGTTCTATGAGATTCATAAAATCAGATTCTATATGCAAGGGTATATTTAGATATGATCAGACACACTTTAAAAAAACCTCTGCTACCAATCACATACATTGACAAAGTTGTCAGAAATTTTCTTTAAGGTTAAAATAAAAAATGTTTCTGAAAAGCATTGAATGTTGGCTTACTAATGGCTTTTCTTGTATTGGCTTTTCCCTTACAAAACAGGAGAAAATATAAGCATACAAAACAGTCTGAAATATACACATTCACCATTTCGCTGAGAGCTTCATCTTCCAGGAGCACTAAACACTACAATTCCTCTTCAGATGCTTAGGCAAGGCAATTAGTTCAATTAGAACACCATTTCTATGCTTTATATTGTTTGTATTTACTATATATGGCTTAAAGCAAAGTATTGATTTTTTTGCAGTTCTTACTCAAGGTCAAATTAAACAGAAAAGATACATGCTGGAGTCTGTAACTTGTGAGGCAGATAAGGCCAATAATATTGACTGTATTATACCACAGTAATCCTTTTTATTAAGGGGAGTTTAAAACAAGGTTCCTATTTACATTTTCATGTTAAATGTCTGAGTCTTTAAAAATGATTCAGTGATTTTGATGTGACAATTTGAGAGATCGAGACTTTTTTTCATTTCACATGATTCATTTATGAAAGAATAAAACAGTTCTCCTCCCAGAATTTAACATCAAATCGAACGCAGAGGCATTTACAGTAGATTTTAAAAGAATCATTAGAAGTTTGTGGGGGGTTTTTATGTAAATGTACCAAACAAAAGATGTAAAAGTATTCTGACTAAATAGAACAGCAACTTAATGCAGATACGCAACAATTTAGATTACTGAATGTGCAGACACTACTCCCCACATTTCCATTTAAAGTAAATTAGGCTTAAATCTACTGCAGAATAAAGTAACAAGTGGCAGGCATCAAGCAAATATTTAGTGCGAAAATAGCTGCCTCATGAACTTTCTAAACAACCTCTGCTATCAGTTCTTCCAGTTTTGAATCTGTTCTGAGTAGGATATATTTACAAATTGTCAATCCTTACAAAGATATTATCAAATGCATTTTTCTAGTGGCTAAGCTTTATTTAACCCTGGTCACACATTAAACTGTAAAACCAAATCATTGGGCCAAAGGAATAACTTAAAAAAACACATAAATGGGAAAAAAAATCACAAAGTGTGTCAAGCTAATGTTCAAACTAATGTTTCAAACTAATGTCATGTCAGTTTCCACTATGCTGCACCTCTTTGGTCTGGTTCTAAGTGCTTTACTGTATTTAGATTCATATCACTGTTTCTGAGTGGAACTGCACTAACCCATGCAGTGCACTGCTTGTTTGGAGGCAGCACAAGGATCTTGGAAATGGTGCTGCTCTGCATGTCACACACAAACTGCAATAATTTTATCATGACTCAACCTGATGGTGGCAAGGACCCAACTGGATTTAGTCAGCTGTCAGCAGAAACACCACTGTAAATACCACCCATCAAAATCCATAGTGAGAAAGGTATTATCTAGTCTTCTTGTCGTGCCAGTTTTGTATTTTTAGAAGATGAAATGTTCCCACATGAGAACACAAAGAGGGTCTTTTTGCCTTTGCAAGCAGTCATTGGTGATAAAAATATAAAGCAGTAAAATCCAAACATAATTACAGCATGAAGATATTTTTAAAGATCTTTACTTTTTTGGGCCTACTTGTCCCACGTTGACTCTGACACAGATGACCTTTCTTGTCTGCATCCCCACGGAACAGGTGGCCTCCCCGTTCCAGCTGGCAGAGGAGTTGAAAGCAGAGACAGACGTGTCCTCTATGCACTGTCCCCACGGGCCCGTCTGCCAGTGATACACAGTGCAAGAGTGCTCGTTACAGCTGCGTGTTTCCTGGAGGGCACTACTATTCGGGCACTGTATTCCTCCTGGAACAATAAAAGGGGTAAAAAGATCATTCCGGGGAAGGAGATAATTTTTTTTTTTTTTTTTTTTTTTTAATAAATATTTTATATTTATTTTTTATTTTTTTTATTTAAAAAAAACCACATACCACTTTGAAATTTTCTTAGTTACATATTATCAGTTTGATTACATGAAAGAAATGCAGTTCCTTTTTCCTCCTCTCCATATGCCCAAAATTTACTTTGACAAATTTCAGTCAACAAGCCACACAGAGCACACCGTTCGTGGACAGTATGTAAGCCTGTACCAAAATTATAACAAAATAATTGAAACTTCTACAACACACTAATGTGCTTGGAGTAATCTACAGCCTTATTATTTTTGGTGTTCTCTAGAAGAGACTGCAAGAGATCACATAAGGACGTATGAAGGCTCTAGGCAGAAGAAATGGTTAATTATTCTAGTTATACACATATAAAGACCACTGTTTACGTCTAACTTACAGATCGATTAAAAAGATTTTTGGAGCTCTTGTCCTAGCTCCCAGTGGATGTTTATCCATGCTAAGTAAACCAAAGAGGATGGCACAGCTGGCAATTTCAGGTCCAGATTAAGATAACAAAGCGTATTGCAGGTTAAGATTAAAATGCAATCAAGTGTCAATGATTGTGAAGAAAAGCTCAGACAATGCTATCTTTGTTGTGTTTGGTTTCGGATAGTATGTTCAGTTTATTATATTAAAGCACTTCATAACTACTCTGGCCTGCCAGTCCTCCAGGAGAAATGAAGAGCTCTTTCCCACCAGAGCTGATCACAGGCCATTCGGTGTCCAGCCCTGTGAGCAGACATCACGTCCACTAAACATCTGGTGTTATTAGACACACAGAAACTAGGTTTAAGGTTCTGGCCTACAAGGAACAATAGGACTCCTATCTCCAACTGATGGAAAGGCAGCAAAAAATCTAAGCAACATTTTAGCTTCTCCTAAAAGACAAGAAAAGAAAGACAACTGAAAAGTGAGCTTTTTTGTTAGTTAATGCCGATGATCCATCCGACTTTCCTCTAAAAAGAAAAACGTATGCTCACAACAAATGCACGTTGTAGAGTATATGATTCTTTATATCTCAGCACTGAACTTCAGGTTGATTGTCTGCTCTACAGATATGCAGGAAGGAAGGGGTTTTAAGCACTCATTGTTGAAATTAAACAAAAAGTAAATGTAACCAAAGAAACAATGGATGTGTCAAATACTTCAACACAAGAAAGTCAAGTCACCACTATAAAAATACTTTATATCCAAAGTTGGTCTGCATGGTCTAAGTCTGCAGCAAATATGAGAAATGGTTCATTCTAATGAAAACACAAGATAAAATCGTAATTCTCAATGTATTTCTCTAGGAATATTTTTAATTTCTGGCTTTTTTCTAAAAATATTGATGTAACCAAGCAACAGTAAACATCATACTAGTTGAGATGTCATTCCATAGACTAGCTAATCTTAAATTTTGCAAAGGGGGATTAGAAAAATCTACAAATATGTGAATGTAATTAAAGAATAACTTGAATTATTTTTGGTTCAGAATGGATGCAACTCAAGCCTATCAGAATTGCTTAAAATATATGTCAATGTGCAGAGCATAAAATGAAATGTCAGATGCGTTTTCCTAAAAAAGGAAATTAAAAAAATGGTAAAATAAAATTACGGTTATGTAGTAAGTTTTATAAAGTTATCTAATCATCATCCTACAAGAAAAAAAATCAGCTAACACCAGCAGATAGGAATATAAGCAAGTAAATCAGGAAAGTAAGTGCATTTTGAAGAGGAAAAAAAAATAGTAAGGTCACAAATTATTTGTCATGGAAGAGAAAATTGATCCATATGAAGAGTCTAGACATGTTCCTCCATTAAGAGGGTTAAATAAGGAAAATTAAAAAGACCTAGGTTAAGGTAAATAAATTAAGTATTTCCATCCAATGTTATCTCAAGAAAAAACACAACGGAAATATTTAAAGAAATTCAAAAATTAAAGAGGGTGTGTGGGGAAAAAATATTTTCCCAGAATTGAATGCCACAGCCACCAGTTCCTAAGACATTTGAGAAAAAAGTGACAACTTAGGTTCAGTTTTGACAGCTGTGCAAGAATATATATTCAGGGAAAAAAAAGAGATTGACATTGACTTGTAAATTAAATACATTGGGGCACAAGTATCTGCAGCTCAGTGGGTATCCAGTTCTGTTCAGGTTAAACCAGGAGTTAAAAAAGCATGCAAAGACTGAACAAAATGTGGAAATAATACTACTAAAATAAAAATCAATGTGCCATTCTCTCCAGGAAAACAGCATTCTCTTGTGCTTCCTCAAATTAAACTCTGTACAGAAAATGCAGAAGGGGTTGGAAAACTGGCAGTTAGAGATGCCCTTTACAAAATCTGTGTAGGAGTAAAAGCTTTATGACCATATCCTCAACAGAGGACAGGTTTGACAGGAATATAAAAGTTAATGAGTATCACAGAAAAAAAAATAAAATAGACATTTGAATTCTGCAGAATATTTGAAAAACGGACATAGAATAATAATTGGAGCTGAAGAATTTAGTTTTGGGTTTGGATTTTTAAGCAAAGTAGACTTGGAAGTGAAAGACTAGCTTTGCAGAGGGAATTTTATATTACTCATATAATAGCTGAGATATGATATTGTTTCCTTGAAAGCTTTAACAGAATTGTCATACATTTAGATTATTTTTCTGCCTGATTTGGAGCTGCTAATGCTAAGACACCTCCCTCTAAGATAGTCAATGGTTGGAGTTTATTAATCTTTTCATGACTTTGACTAAATAACTTTCAAATTTCAAAATGCTAAACATTTTTAAAAGCATTTATGATCATTTTAATTAATCATTTTGATATCACTTGTTTTTGCAAAGGCATATAGTTTTATAAATGCATTTCAAAACAGCTGGAATAATCTTAAAGTTTGAGAAAACAGATATGACTGAAATGCCTCTTGTATTCCAGAGAGTGAGGTGTTCCTCATTTCTTTGCTGTAGGCACGAGGTAGGCACACCTCAAGGCAGCTGCACTTCCTGAAGACAGACACAGTCAGAACCAAGACTGTCCCTGTTCTGCAAATATTGATGCTTCTTCCCCCAGTTTATATCAGTTACGCAAACCAGCCAGACCTGTCCTAAATACACAACAGATCAGGATGCAGAGAGGAGCCATGGGAAATGAGAGGTCTGTCCTCAAGTCTTTTGCAGGACAGATTTGAACCCCTGACCCCTCGCTACACTCAGCAATCTGAGCTGATGGGCTCCTGAGCAAAAGAAGCACAGAACATACCCTGCCCTGGCTTGCCTTTCTCACACAGGTGTCAGGTCACTTGGTAAGTCTTGCCTGAAAATTCAGGTTGCACAGTTCCAAAACTAAGTGGTTTTTTTTTCTATTCCTGTTTCATGAAAAACCTCATGTTCTCCAAAACTTATTCTTTTGTGAATGAGCAATTTGGTGGTAAAACAATTACTCAATTCTGTGCTTTCAGATTTAATTACCAAGCACTGTTATTTCAAGTCAGGAAGATACAAGAATTAAAAACAAACTCAATAAGTGTAGGAAGAGTAAATACATTAAAAACCCCTAAGCATAACTTCTTGTTAGCAACTATGAAGTCAAACCTGGAATTTAACAGCAATAAAATTTTAAAGCATATCAACAATAATTTGCTAAGTGTTAAGAAGAAACACCTTTGATCCAGCTATTTCCTACATATTCAATAAATCAGTCTTGCAGATAGATGAGAAGTAAGAGCTGTTGGTACCTGTCAAACAGAATATCTGATGAGATGGACAACTGTGCTATCTAACAGTGATCTTTAGTACTCTGTGCTATATAGTCATGCCAAATAGTCCTTCTGGCATTATACTTTGCTAATCTATGAGCATATAATACCCAGAGTAAAGCACTGCCATGAATATGCACCCCTGCCCTAAGAGAATACATAAAAAGAAATTTCCCTTCCCTCTCATTTTAATAAATTAAGCTTTTAAGTCATCTTATTTTCCTCTTTGCATTCGACTTTTGGTGTTTTGGTTTTGGTTTGGTTTTTTTGGGGGGTGGGGCATTAAATCTTTACTTTTCCAAAATCGGTTTTACTGATAAAACTTAGGATGTATCCACATTAGTGTTACGCTGTATTGCATGGATTTGCCAGTGTCACTCTCTGGCAGTGTATAATCAATACAGAATCAATCTACACATCTATTACTTACTGAAAAACTAAGATTCCTTTAGTACTTTTTAGTCTCAGGTCTAGTAGTAATGTGAAACAGTCTTAGTGCACACTACTAACTCTATAAGATTTACTGTAAGTAGGGGGGAAAAAAAAGGACAGAAACAGTAAACAGAATATAAACCAAAACTAGACACACCCTACATTCAAGAGATAGGCTGAGCTGTGTATGATACCTTACCAGATTTATGCAGAACAACTATATGATGTATCAGGTAACATCACCATGTCCTTTGCTGTCATTTTATATTTTGAGACAGTGACTTTTCTGAGCTTCTTACTGTACCATGAAGATATATTTGACAGTGAAACAAATGAGCTAACACTATAGGCAGTCCCACAGACAGGCAAATTTATAAATCACTTTGCCTTTCAAACCTTCAAGCTGAGGACAATGATCTCAGAAAAAATATCAAAAATAGTTATTGTGACACTCATTTCCACATGGAGTCATCTCACAAAGCACAGTCTTTATCTTGTGAAGAGATTGCTTTCTCTCCACTGAATGCAAGTAAATAAGCCCATCCCAGATGTGCATGACAACACCGTGCTCGAGGCTCTGCAGAGTCTGGTTTGACCACAAGAAAAGGGTCTTGTTTGGAATGAGGACACGATGGTGAGAGGGCATACAACTGAGGTCAGCTCCTGGCTCAAGCAGAAATCAACGTGGTGCTGGAGGGCCAGTCGGTATCCTAGAGCTCATTAGAAAACTTTGTCACTGTTGTAATTTACATATGGTTTATATTTTTCCTGTGAACCTATTATTGACACTGAGGAATTATTATAATGCTACTGAATTATTCCTGTTCTAAGTCATAAAAAAAACCTGATTAGACTGTGGATGTTTCCTGGTGGCCAGTTATGTTAACCTGATGGTTTCTTCAAACCAATTCAGCAGCAGAGATAGCTGGGTAATAAGAGGAAAAATTATTTCTTAGGTGTGAAATGACATAGCTCCATTACAGACAGTTATCTGCCAACATTAACAAGAAAAATGGCAGAATACAGTATTTTTCATTTCAAAGAGGAGAGAAACTGAACAATCACAGACAATACTTGATAAAAAACCATCTGAGAGCCAGATAAAAAAACCTATTTCATATGTATCTATACATCCTCAAAAATTTCAATGGAGTGTTCATGTTTAAGTACCCAAATGAACAAGAATTAAATGCTTCAGATACTTTGATAGATTGCAGTATTCATCGCATATGCAATGCCTTCAATGCTTTGATCTTTCCGAGCATGTGGTCTGAATGACTAGCAGGAGGACGTGTGTCATCAAGGACTCACACCTGGACTCCTTATGTCATTTTAGAATACAAATTTAGCGTTATTCATGGATTTGCAACAGTCTTGCACATTTTTTCTTTAATTAATATCCAATCCTGATGTATAATAGGAATAGTATATATTTATGTACAATATATTTGTCCTATTGTGTTTTGAGGAAAAACTCATAGCAACATGATCCAGAAATTACTATGGAATAGCTTACCTAGCCTGGCCTATCCGTCATACCAGCAGTTCAAGAAAAGGTTCAGAAATCTAAAAGAAAACACTTGTGTAACTGTTCACCTGAACAGAACTGATAGCTGTTTTCAGGACTCGGTTTTAATGTGTAAATGGAATTGTTGGTCTTACATTTATGAGACCTGGAATTTTTAGTTATACACGATGCTTACAGAGCTTCCATCTACTGTTCTGAGCATTTTTTCTAAGTTCTGAATAGAGCTGAGAACTGTATGTTTTCCAAAAAATGTCCATTGTGAAGCTTCCTTTTACATCAGCGGAATACAGATGTTCAGATACATGAATATATGATGTGCTCCTAGAACATTTAATGACCTTCCAGCACCCTGTGTTTTATGTTTTGGGAACAGAGTTGATCTCGGTCATGGAATTCTGGAGGCGAAAAGTCATTCAGGTATTTGTCACATAACAAATGACTAAGAAGCATAACAGTAGTATGAGGAGAAAGATGACAATAACTCTCATTCCACTGATGCACAAAAAATAAAAGTTAAACTGATACATTTTGGATATAATACAAGAAAAGGAGAAAAGTACCTTCCAGCTACAGTGCTAAGAATACTCTAACCTTGGAAGGTTGTTTCATTTATTTTTTATACTTTCATTCTCAAGAGTTTATACAGAGTGCAAAGGAGCACAGTGTCGAAGAGATCTGACCAAGATGTGAGTGCACTCCTGTAAGCTGGGGAGACCTACTGTCGATGACTGCTTGACTGCCCGGTGGCCGAGCAGGCGACTAGCTTCAAGTGTCCCGGTGGCGAGACGGAGAAGCTTTGTGTCTGGTGGACGCTCCTGCTGGAGCTGTCTGCGTCTGGCCTCACAGTGGAGCTGGCAGCAGTCGGTGGTAACTGTAGCGATAGGCAGAGGCGAAGGAGGAAAGAGAGACTCAATGTTGCAGCACCCAAGGCTTTATTTCCTAACCCCGAGGTCAGGAGGCCAGGCTGAGGAGCAACAAAAGAGCACAGAATGACAGTTCCACTGTCTTTTAAGGTAGGGGAGGAGAAGGGAGGACCAAAGGCATACACCAATAGGGAGAAGACAAAAGGTGTCAGATATACCACAAAAGGAACAATAGGGAGGGTTTGATTACAATAGACCAATGGAGATCACAGAACAATAGATCTTTCCAGAACTTAATTGACTACACAACAAGGATATACATAAACATGAAGGGTAGAACCAATCGGTAACTAAAGAAAAAAGATGTTTCTGGAACGAGGGAGGAACAACTAGGTGGAATGACACCCAGGAGGCTGGAACTTAAACCTTGGTGCCACCCACTGTATGCCTTTGTCCATTCTCAGCCCAAAGGTGGGCTGGACCACCGCAACAACCTACCAGCTTGCATACTTAAAAAAATCACAGAGAAACTTCATCTGAAATAGCGGAAAAGAAGCCAGGGTTTGAGCAAAGCTGAAGCACTGCAACACCCAGGTGATGAGTTAGCTTTTTCAGCCTTACTTTAGGGATTTCTTCAATACAACCTCTCTGGTTTGAGATCTGTCAGTCTTTGTGATCACTCTGTGCTGATTCTGATCATCATACAACAAACATGAATAAAATTCGCATACCTAAAATCCAGGCAATGCCGAACAGCTTTGCTGCATCTGCAGCCTTGTAAATTAACCTAGGTTGTACTAGGTATGAAAGTCAGAAAAATAAGTACCTTTTAAGATTAAGCATAAGAAAGTGGAATAATATTTTCAGTAATCTAGGTTTTGACTTCTGTGGAATCCTTGTCAGGATTTAAATTTCTCTCTCCAGTAAAATTACAAAAGTATATTGAAAATCTATTGTCTTGACCTACATGGACAAGCAAGAAGCACATGAACATATGTTTATTTGAATTATCTGGCTCTGTGTTTCCCCCAAAATGAGTCTGTTTGACACACTGTATAAAAAAGGAACAACATGAACCATTTTTTTTTATAATTTTGAAAGTGTTTCTACTTTGTTACACGGATCCATCCAATTAACTTACGATTTTACATCTAAGTAACTGATTTAGTAACTTACTAAAATATAGTTCTGATAGCCACTTATATTTCTTCTAGCAAAGGTCCCTTTCAGAAAAAAGGTTGAAAGTGCTCTGCTATATTAATTTCTTTTTACAATCATCCAAATTCTGTCAAATACACAGTACACTTTTAGCAAGGTTAGCTGTGTCTGCAAACAGCAAAGTGTACAGATATTGTTTCACTGCTTCTATACCTTGCAGCTTTCAATTTTCAGCTACATTTGATCTTAACGTAATGTAATAGAATGCTTAACAGTTTAAAAGAAGAACTAACATGTGCATGTAATCCTTTTATATTGAAGGCATTTAACTTTTCTGTCAGTAGTACATGTGAGTAAATATCTTCCAAGAACTCTTTGGTGGCTATGTCTCCTGGCTCCCAGTGCTGCACAAGGCATTTTACCATCTGGACCCTAGCACACTTGACATGGCCATTTTTGAACCATGTTATACAGAATACACTTCTTCTATAACCCACCCATCCCTCCAAATACTTAAAACCAAAACAAAAAGAGCTGTAGGAACCATGGAAAATCCTCAAACAATAGCCATGAACCTATATCTAAAACCTGTTTCTTCTCCTTTATATTCCAGCTATGTCTTCTCTTTGCATTTGGTGCAGACACTGCACAAGGACCATTTGAAAAAATGGAAGCCATTCAAATAAAGGGAAATCATTCATGAGTGAAGAACTGCAGGGCAAAACACAGAGTTTTGTTATAAATAACAATGTTAGTGGGGTAACATAAGTTACCCATTTGAGATAAGAAACTACTTGAACCATTAAAATTCTCATCTGTTCAGCATTCAGGATACTTATATCTTTCCAAATTGGACATAAATTAGGGCTTCTAATCCGTATCAGAGGAACTGTTTGGCTTGTTTAATTTTGACAAAAAACAAGAAAACCATATAACTGAAATAGAAACAGTAACATTAAACACACTAATAAAAATATAGTAATATTAACTGAAATGTGCAAAACAAAACCTCTTTAAAACAGCTTTAGGTACCAGGAATAAATGTAGGATAACCATTTAAACAATTTTGCTATATTTAAAAACCCACAACTCGACCCGATAATTTGTTTCTGTCAATCAAGAAACTACTTTGACATCACAAAGAGATTTGAGTATTCACGATCAAACAGGAGCCTGTGAGAATACGAGCCCTTACCTTCACCTGCATACGCCAGAATGGAGCGGGCGCGCATCTGCTTCCCTTCTGTGGTTTTGCCGGAGCAGGTGTGTGAGCAGGAGGACCACGCGGACCACATGCTGAGCACACAGTCCTTTGGGCACGGCGCTTCGCACACCACCGGGATTGGGTAGATGGCATCTCTACACAGCTGTCTGTCAACCTCTTCTCCTGGGGAAAAAAAAAAAAAGGCCAGTAGCAGTCTATCATTTGCTAAATTAACTTAAAATGAGCAATCTAGTCCAGATGGGCACACAAATAAATTAGATTCTGTTCTTCTGTATAAACACGGTAAATAGAGTTTTTATTAAAATTACTTGTCTCCTCCGCCTCGATTCTAGAAGAGCATACTTAAACCTAGTTTGATTCCATATTCTCATGAAGTGAACGCCAGCCTGGGTGGTCTTTAGGCTTTAGTTTTGTAATACATACTTGATTTTATACAAAATCCAAATGTGAGTAATAGAGTATATAACACACCTATGAAAAACTCTGTACATGGAGATGCATGTATAGTAATGACCCAGTTTTCACCCACATTTGTGGGAGAAGGAGTAAAACATCCTAACTTAGCCAGTTTTATAACCCACAATTCATCCTTTGCATTGCAGCTATCCGTCAAAATATGAAAAGCTGCAGTAAATTGCAGTCAGAGTGTTGTTTGGTTAGAAAGATCTTCATTTGTTAGCAAACCAGCAACACATCACTCTTTGTGTCATGGAAGTATAGCAAGATCTATGCATTTATATTCTGTAGGTGCCCATGTCTTTATAATAAAAATGAAATCCAGGCTGGTATAAATTGCATAATAAAATATTAGCTAGTATTTAAGCAGCTGGGTTGCTTTTGTTTTCAATCAGATAATCGTGGGAGCACTGTGTCTGAGATCTGTCTGAACAGCACCTTAATCACAATATGGATAGATTCCTGAGGTGACATGATTATTTCATCAAATAAGTTAATATTTATTAAGGGAGGAATGAACAAATGACCACATATTCTGATATCAGTAAATCTCATGATAAATCTTCACGTTTGAGCAAATGATGGAAAAATGCAGGAGGGAGAGAGTCGGGTCCAGTTTTTAGAATTCTAGCCTTGTTATCATAACATAATGCCTGTTATGATGAACTGTGAAAATGTTACATCTAAGAGTACACTGGACTTCTGTGGCCCTGATAACCACATATAATTAAGGCATGAAAGAATCAGTTCAGTTGTACACATAAATTTTTTTTTCTTTTTAGTTTTCTAAAAAGGATAACATTTCAAAGCATCTCAATGCCTTTCATGCAGTATGATTTTTGCCATACTAGGGCATAAAACCCTCTATTATGATTCATCTACTGAAACACTCCTGAATCTTACATGATCTTGACAGGACCAAAAGGAGTTGTCTACATTATGCACTTTCTAAGATCCATCATGTCAAACACTTTGTTTTGATTGCCAATGTCAACAAAATAATGCCTTATCAATATATGCAAATTAATGTAAGTCTTCAATACAAAAAAATATTTGTTAGATATATTGATTAAATACCCTGTTATTGAATCATAAAGACATCAGCTACTGTTAGTAACTACCACATGGATTCTGAAAGCTAATTCAGTGAGAACTGAGCACGCTATAAACGAAGCTAAAGATCTAAAACCACTGCTTTACCGAGTTTCAAATTAGGCTTTACTGCTCAACAGAATAATAATAATAAATTGATTCAAACACTAATCAAAACAGAAACTACATAAACTACATTTTTATCATTCAAGGTTTACAGTCTTAGAACCTTTTAAATAAGAATCTCTGTTAAACTGAGCTCCTGAAACCAGGTGTTTAGCCTGGAAATCAGATCATGAATCCCAGAAATGTTAACCAAATTCTTTGTGAAAGAGTGAAAGATGAGGGCCATCCATCCAATATTAGATCCTTTTAACCAGTGCCAAATACTTTATTCATACAGAATATTTAGGCACAACAGAACTACAAACATCAATCTTCCTTGGTTCTGAAAACCAGGGAGAAACCTGCAGCTCATGTTTTTAAAATAGCCTAAAGTAGTCATAGTCATCTGAATTATAAAGACCTTTGAGAGCAAGTCAGTCTCAACAGCTATATTTTTCCATATTAAAATACAAATCTGAGCCCTGCCAAAGACTTCATAGCTCTCCCATGCCAAGTTCTGCTTCCCTCACTGGACACAGTCTTTGCATCAATTGCCCCCTCTGTTATATTGCAGGTCATCACACCCCGACACCAGTGCAGGAGGGATTCCTTTCTGCTTCCTCAGAAGGGCATGTGTTTGGCTTCAAGGACAAGAGACAGAGGAGAGGACTGTAAACTTCTTTTCCAGGCAGGAAAAAAAGATAGAAAAGGGATGAACCCTACTCTCCAACTGTTCCATTGCTAGGTAAGACTTAACAAAGTAAAATGCTAGGACACTTGCATACTTTGCAAGAAATGCTACTATTACAATAAAGTGTGTCACAGTATAAACAAACTACACTATACTGAACTTTTTTATCACCTGCTGCCTTTTAACTTTAAACTCAAGCTAAATTTAGTGCCACAATGAAGAACACTTTTAACTTAGTTTCAGTCTGAGTTTATATCTCAAATGAAACCAAGACTTCACTCTCTCCCAAAATCAAAGCCCCTATTTTTTCTTTGCTTTTACAGAGAAAATATTCTAGAGATATTTACCTTACATATTGGCATTTCATTTTTGTCAGTTGTCCAATTCTTATCTGATGAATTCAATAGCATAGAAATGTAGTTGGAAGGAATGTCTTATAATGGGTACTTCTTATCTTCAGGGAAATATTTTATTTATACTAAATTGTTTCTGACATTTCACTAATGATTTTATGAACAACTTGACCTTTTTTGCCTTCCTCTTTAAAGTATGTAGTGTAGTCAACCACCAGAAACCACTCAACCATAAGCTGGGAACAATGCCAGTGTAAAGACTACTTAGAAAAAGTCCCATTTGAAAATGTTTGCAATTGAGTGTTGAAGCAAGCCCAGAGGAGGGCCATAAAGATGAGCAGAGGGTTGGAATATGTCTCTCATGAGGAATGGCTGAGAAAATTGGAGTTGTTCAGCCTGGAGAAGAGAATCCAATGAGACGTTATAGCAGCCTTCTAGTACCATAAGAAGGCTGACAAGAAAGATGAAAAGGGGCTTTTTAAAAAAGCATGTAATGATAGGACAAGAGGGAATGGCTTTAAACTAAAAGAGAGAAGATTAAAGAAGACATTCTTTACTCTGAAGGGAGAGAGGCACTGGAACAGGCTCTCTGCAGACATGGTGGATGTCCCATCCCAGGAAGTGTTCAAGACCAGGTTAGACGGAGCTGTAAAAAACCTGTTTTAGTAGAAGGTGTCCCTGCCCATGGCACAGAGGTTGGAACTAGATGATCTTTAAGGTCCCTTCCAACCCTAACCATTCAATGATTCTATTATTTTATTTGAACATCATGGGTATAAATTTATCTTGCACAAGAATTGAAGACAGAACTCCAAAAAACATTATTGAAAGGCCTCTGCCCTAGGTTACTTATACGCTAAACAACAGAATGACAAAAAGTAAAAAGCAGAGAGATGAAAACAGAATATGACATTTCTGTCAAGAGAACTCTTCACCACTTATCAGTTGACTTGTTTGTTAAAATCCGGAATCTAGCAATATTCCATATTTACAAACATTGTTTGTAAATGTTGTTGAATTATATATCTTCTCTTAGGCAAGAGTCATACATTTTGGACTGAAATCTCCAAATTGCACTTAAGGAAATGACAGCTTGTGAAAATGGGAGGAGACAAAAGAGGTTTTTTTTTTCAAGAATTTAAAATATCAAAAATTGTTTAAACCTTTCCTGGGATTTATTTTACAGATTTACATCAGTCAAGAGTGCCAGGGGGACAGTCTTTTGAATCCACATCACTTCCTCAAATAATTATGCTGGATCCAGATAGACAATAGGAAAAGCAAGTCACTACATTAAAACCTCCTTTCCGCCAACTTCTTGGCTGGAATACTTCCTGGTATGTGTGCCCACATGAGAGCCACTATTGAACAAAGAAACTACTTAGCTGTTTTAAAACAAACAATCAAAAACAACCAAAAACCACCAAGCCAACCAAGCAAAAAAACCCAAACCTCCTACTGAAAAAGCAAATTTTTACAGATCAGAGAGATAGCTTGTGAAGAGCATACAGGAGGAACTGACTAACAGGTATCAGACTATATTCTTATCACCATTCTTGTTTTATTACATTCACAAATCAGATATTGTATCTGTGAAAATTTAGTCTAGATGCTAAAAGTTGGGCTAGATCACATTCTGAAGTTAATGTAGTTGAATCATATCAGTCCTTTGTGGTTTTGTCTACTCATCTGTAAAATATGTCTGATATTTAAGTTTCTTGTAAAATGCTTTAAGAAAGTTCCAATGGGAAGCATTCCTAGAGCTGGAATCACTAGAGAGACATGGTAAAGAAATCCTCTTGCTTACTGTGCATCTTTTGATATGGTGCATGCTTCAGCGCACAGTAAAAAATTACTGTCAAATTCTGACCTGTAGTAAATGGGAAGGCAAGTGCTTAACAGAGAGCAAAATGTTTTTTAAGCCTTAAAATGAACAGTAAAATCACTGCAAGATTCAATGAGGCGTAGAGAACAACTTAAAAAAATCAGCATAAAATAAAATTGCTGCTGGAGCCCTATGCAATAAGTCAATGAGCCTGGTCTCAGTTCTGTACGAGGAAACCAGCTATAGTTTCTGAAAGACTGACCTACAACTTGATATAAACTAAGTAAATTTTGACAATAATATAAAAATAAATGGAATTAAATCAAGAGAGCGCTTTGAACATTAATATCTAAAATTATTTTTAACATATCTGTGTAATCAGTAAAGGACAGGAATATTACACAGTGGTAAAACAAATTTTACAGTTGTATTTTGAAGTTCATAAAAGACATAATGACAGCAACTGAGCCCAAATGCTAAAACTGCAGACTTCAGATTATTTATTGCTTATTTCAATGTGTTCAAATTTACTATTATATCTTCAACTCAAAGGAAAAAAAAGTCTCTTGTGGCAGTATGTTTTACATGATGTGTCATCCATTGCAAAACTGTTGGGCAGCTGAAATATTTGGAAAAGCATTCCAGAGTTCAATTTTTAAAGTGTTTGTGGGTGAGGAAAGCCTTGTCATTATTTAACTGCCTTCAGTAATGCCTCAAAGCATGGAGGCTGCAGGAGTAAAATGCATTTACTTTACACGATAGCAAAATCTGTGAGCTGTGCTGGTTGCCACTGACAGTTTCCTTCCTTTCCTGTGTAGAAAAATAATCAACAGGAAAGTATTGAACTGCCTCTGGTATGGGTTGTAAAGGCTGGAATGGCTGAGAATGTTCTTTATCTTGAACTCCCATGCAGTTTCCCATATGCATTCCTTTCACATGAGGACCTATACCTCTCCTTACACTGACTCCCTCATCAATCTCAGAATGTGCCAGACTGCCTGAGGAGCCAAAAATGCTGTGTGGACTCCGCCCATCAAGAACAAAATATGCCTATCTATACTCAAAACTTACTAAAACCAGATCTGTGCTATGTGCTCAGTCCCGTTTTTCACTTGGAACTAATTTTGACCACAGTCACAGTAAGTAAAGCACATCCTTTTCCATTAAAAAATCATCAGTCTATAATCTACTTGCCTCAAAATTACAGGAATGTCATGACTAGACTGTAAAAGTATAGAAGCAGCATTAATGAGTTTAACTGCAATTATTCTAAAGACAATATAAAAAAATTTCAAGAAAATCACTAAATAAGAAAATATACAAATTTATCCAAATGGGAAGTTCCATACTAGATTTTCTTTAGTAATAACCTGGTCAACACATTGGATAATTAGTCTAATGCAAAATGGAAATTCTTCACATTACAGAAAAAGCTATCAAATTTATCAAAACCACATACATCTTCACATGCCAGAACACCTTATATCTGTAAATGAGCAGACAGTAATCAATTACCAGTATAAACTGAAATTATTGGTTTAATTTCTAATATTTCTATATTGCTTTCAGATCTTTAATTGATTACCAAAGTTCACCGCAACAGGAAAAATCATGCCTGCTTAGCAGGAACAGTCACAGCAAATTATGTTTTCCTTCCAAACCTTGAAGTTCCAGCAATAGTGTGATGTTTTCATTTTAAAATGATCAGAAGAGGACTCAGGACTGGGTTTTTTGGGTTTTTTCTTTTTGTGTTGGCGGTTTTTTTGGGGTTTTTTTGGCAATTCTGTTTTGTTGTTTGTTTTTCCTTTTCAGAGGAATTCTCTGAGGAACGTTGTCTTTCCTAGAGCATGTGTCTCTAATTAAAATGTATATACAACTTCAAAAAGCTGACCTAGATTTTTCAGTAGGGAGAATTTAGAAGTTAATCTCTGAAAACCTAATCAAATAAGCCACAGAAAGGGGAAACGATAATATTTACATGAAATTCATCATTTACCATCTTGTTTAGCTCAACAATCTTGAGAGCATTTGGAGAAAAAAAAAAGGCAGCACGTGCAGCAGTATCTAACCGACGGAACAATTTTTGCCCTTGAATCAGTTCAATACTAGCAAATAACACATCTTTTGATAGACAATAGGAAACTTTAAATGTTTTATTAGTCCCGCTATCCTTCATATCATGTTGACGGTATATCTGCTCCAAAAGAAAGCTTTCATGTTAGTAAAATGGCAGTGTCTTTCAAAACAGCAGCAACAGTGTATTACGTTAGTAATTATTTTCCATCACAGTTTCTGAATCAGTTGTCAAAAAATATTGATAAACTGTCAACATTTGGAACAATTTTTAACCTCTTTTAATATCAAATATTAAGTAACATTAACTATTATTTATGACCTCAATATATCCTAATTCATTGACTCCTAAGTTTTTCAACAAACAAACTGTGAAAAGATTGTGTATCTTCCCCTTGTATTATTCCTATCAAGTGAAGCTTCTACATCCACTTCTAATGCCTAGGTGCCTAGCTGGTAGCTCCAAGTGTTAAATCAGTTGCTAATTCCCTAATCACATGCCTTTCTCTCAATCGCTTTTGCTAAGTAGCATTTGCATTTAATTAAGTACATCTTAATTAGTTGATGGTTAATATTCTTGAAGTAATTTTCTTCTAAGAAGCCTAAGTAGAAACGGCACTGATTTCAATGAGGAAAAATACACTGGTTACTCACATCTGCTCATTATGCAAAAATGACAGAAAGTTGGTTTAATAGTTTAATGATATGAAAACATTGCAGAATTGTAAACTGTTTGATTTGGTGCAAATTTACTGTGGTTTTGGTTTCAGTGTAGTATCACACAGTCTATTACTTACTGAAAGAAAAATGGTAAACATGATACTTTGGCCACTTACTCAAAAAACCCATTGTGAATCTCATAAACATGTATGTGGGTTTTTTCAGGTTTTTTTGTTTTGTTTTGAATGAGAAACTTGAGAGCCCAAGCACAGGTACCTTCATCTTATTTACATCATAACCCTACCTGCACACATGAACCAGTGACATATAGAAAAGGCCAATGACTGCTGTCCTTTCCCTATGCAAATACTAGAAGATACATATACCTTTTAAAATAAAATACTAAATTTTAAAATATAGTTATGACTTTTTATTTTTTAAAGGAAACATTTGCAATGACAAATGACTAGTAATGATAGGATAGGAAGTAACAGTATACAAAAGGAAAATAGCTGCAGCTTAGAAACCCACCATATCCAGTGTTTTTCCAATCAAAGATAACAGCATGTTAACATATTAAAAAAATCATTATCTTTTTATTATTTTCTATTCCTTAATGAGATGAAACACCACATTTTACAAGCAATAACTTCTTGTTAAAGGCTATATGCAAATTTCTTCTTTATTCACCTTATGGGAAAAAAAATTCTGATGAGCAGAATGACACTGGCTTCAAGAACTCCCACATTCATGCAGAAATGTAATTTCAAAAATAGTACCTGAACACTTCAGCTCCTTTGCTGTAACCAAAGCAGTAAATGAGCTCAGTTACAGCTTACAGGGTAGCACGTGTTTGCTAACCTCTCCCACAACAAAGTATATTACCAACTGTGTAGAAAAAAATGCAGAAACAGGTAACGCCCCTGCAAGTGTTTATGGCAAAGATAAAAGATGTGAAAGCCATTCTGCTCCCAGAGGTAAGACAGTTCTGGTTACAAGGTTTCTTCCTTGTCTCTAAGTTCATCCAAAGTTTCAGTCATGCAAATTTCAGGAAAACTGAGTTACTGCTAAAAAATCCAGGTCAGTATTCCTTCATACATCAGGTTTAGCTTTGCATCATATACAAAATAGTTACAGGAATAACCAAAACCAAAATAGCATGCCATACCTTGAAATAATGGTAACAATAAAGGGAAAACTCTGACACAAAAATTAAGAACATATTTTAAAGATGGATATTTCCTGCTATAATTGCTTCAAATGGAAAACATCTTTGCATATTCTTTGGCTGTATCTTAAAAATAATGGTTAAACATAATGAACTAACACCTTCAGATACAATATTAATGCTTCCAGTAATCCCATGTTCATCTCTGGTAATAACAGAATGTATGTACCCCCATTTATATTAGAGTCATATATAAGGATTACAGTCATGTAGATGGAGTCTAAATTTGCCAGACACAAATAAAACTAGGGAGGGAAATAATATTTCTTTACCCAATTTTTTTTTAAATGCAGTGTCATTTTGCCGATTAAACAACAGTATGAAAAAATAGCATCCCATAACTATGTTGACATAGTATTTCTTTACCCAATTTTTTTTTAAATGCAGTGTCATTTTGCCGATTAAACAACAGTATGAAAAAATAGCATCCCATAACTATGTTGACATAGAAATATACAGAAAAGTGAGGCATTTGGCTAGAAAAAAACAACAAAACAAAAAAACCAAACAAAACTAAACAAATAAAAAAAACACAACACCAAAAAAACACACCAAAATACCATGCTTTGTCTTCCATGAAAGGGAAAACTTCCTATTTGGGCTTGACTTCTTTACTCAATGAGATTGAGAAAAGTTAGAAATAACTGTTCTCTTTTTGCCATCTTAAAATTTTGTGGTAACCACTTTGAAACTTTACCTCTTACTCCTTTATCGCCTTTCTAAATTTTCACTATACTTTGCTGGATTTATTCAAGTTGAAAACCTGAGTTTGCACAGAAAAGTATAGAAAAAGGTTTTTCCAATTCTCCTTGTATTTCTAAGTGGTGGGGGTGATGGCAGCCACAGTCTCAGTTCCCCCAAGCATACAGAAATCACTCAGCTAGCTGCGAGGATCTCAGCTTAAAAACAAAACAAAACAAAACAAAAACAAAAACAAAAAAACCAACAACAAAAAAAAACCCAAAAAAACAAACAAAAAAAAACAAACAAAAAACCCCCAAAAAACAAAAATAAAATTAAAAAAAATTAAGTACATAGATGAGGCAAGTTCCTTCACTACACACACAAAGGCACACTGAGGGTGTCTTGTAGCACTAACTATGGCTTAAAAAGTAACACAGCCTTTTTATCTCTGACACAACCCTGTAAGTTACTGAGTGCATATTTTGTATTATGCATCAAAGACTAATGGAAAACTCTTCTTACAGGTGATACTTCTTTGATTCTTTACAATTTCTGATAGCACTGAATATTCAACAGCATGAAATAGGCTGTATATGAACTATTAAAGTCAGTATCTCTGAAAAAGCCTGACCTAAACAGGGATACTAAAGAATTAATCCAAATTAATTCAACTGGGACTTTGAAGGAGATTAGTTAAACTGTATTAACATTTTGTATGCCTATCCCTATTCAGAACGAAAGAGAAAATTCTTGACAAATAGAATTAAGACCACTGTAACTTTGAATAAGAGGATTCACAGACATATTTAATATAGTTTAAGCAATTATTTTTGCAGTTAATTTGGATCAACTTTGGAAAGTGTCTTCATACGTATAAGCAAAGTAAACAAAAACTGTAACATGACATGCCTTTAGCTGGAAATCTCCTATTCTTTTAACTTGATGCCATAGTAGACTTGTACCACAGGGATAGAAGTTCAATAATTCTAATAAAGACTCCAGCAGAGTACCCACACACTGCCTAACAACAGGAGTAAAATTTTCCTACTGCTTGACAGGTAGTTGAAGCATTTTCATGGTTCATTTGCTAATGTAGTCTTACTGAGAATGATAAGGAACAGAGAATACAAGCGTATTGATCATAACCAAGCAGAGTTGCCTTCTAGTGTCAAATAAGCCAATCAAATGTCATCCTGATATGAAAGAAAAAATAAGTTTGATGACAGGCTACGGTCCCATTGAGAATAAAATCAATATTAGTCATGGGACCAAGCAGGATCAATATGTCAAACCAATAGGCCATTTTAGCAGGATGGGGAAAGGACAGGAAAAGTGCTGACAGAGCTATAAGGAAAAAAGAGGACAGTGCGAACCTCAAGGATGAGATCACTTGGAAATTCACACTGGATTTCCAAAAACACTTGTCAAAAGCACCAAGTCATCTTAAAGAGATGTAGCTGGTTCCAAGACCAACAGAGCATTCTCATAAACTTTTCCCAATCAACTTACAATCCATACAGTGACAAATTTATTTAAAAGTATGACTTCCAGAAAAAAGATTAAAAATACATCCTCTATTTGTTTTTAAAATGTTACAGAAGCTCTACGCATTTAAAAGTGAAGAAAAATCTTTTCACAGGCTTTAGAAATAGTGATGGTGTTATTTGAATATTGGTAACAGTAGGGTTTAAAAGACATGGATTTCAAAACACAACATGTATTATTGGAATGTGTCTTTTTGCTTATTTAAAAAACAAGATGTTTTATTAATCACTGGAAATGATTGTATTATTTTTTCACTGCTGACTATTCTCAGCAAATTTTTAACCTCATCAGATATAGACAGACTGTTGCAGCCTTTTAAAAGTTTTCACAGGTATTTCACTGTAAGCGCTATTTTACGAATTTCCACCTCCCATCCAATAAGGTCAAAATAACCTGGAGAACAAGTTCGGGAAGGGCAATGGAATGTCAACAACTTCGAACCAATTTGATTAGAAAAGATAATTCTGATGTGCTGATCTGAACTAGATTAACATCCAGGGATATGAGTTAGGAATAGAAGCATAAAAAGGAAATAATAGGCAAGAAAAACAAGATGACAGTTCCACTAAAGTCAGTAGAATGACAGTGCTCGCCACAATCATTTCAACAATTCCCTGCACTGAGGTACTAATCTGCATATTTTCAGCAGCCACCTTAAATGGCCTGTTTTTTCAAGAAACAATAGACTTTCACAAACTTCAGGCTTCTCATTTTCAGCCTAAACATCATCTTTGGTCAATAAATTTATACATTTAAGCCAAAAAAGTCCAAAAAGTCATATCGTAAATGGGTTCATAAATACTTCAGCAGTACAGTATTTTCCTATAATTTGGCCACCAACATTTTAATGTTATTCTTCTCTGCAATGCAAAAGTTTACCTCACAGATGAAGAGAATGATTAATGGTCTGCACCTGACAAAATATTAAGTGAATTTTTCAGTTGGTCAATTATGTTGTATTTCACTACTATACCGTGAATTTGCAGCAAGTTTACAACTGTGCATTCGTATACATTTGTCATACTTCTTGCCACAAAAATACACATGTAACTCAAAAGAGGGCTTAAGAGAGTAAGAAAAATTATTTTATATGGGAAAAGATGATTGCAAACATTTTCTTTGCATTATTCATCCAGCTGCAGCTAGTAAAGAGTTGTCACTCTCTATGTAATCTGACAGCTCAATTCAATCACAGTTAAAACATAGGACCCAAGAGGTGTAAGAGAGATCACTGCCACTGTCATGTTTACACATTTCTGAGAAATGGTTTTTAAATTAATTTCATGGATGCTTTTGTCTGTGTCCTACTACTGGCAGATAAAATGCAGTCTTTGGAGAACATCTTTTTATCCATCTTGCAATGAATATCTTCTCATCATTACAAATGGAAGGCACAGCATGCCTTTAGGGAGCTCAGACTATGAATTAATCTTCTCTTTTGGAAACATTTTCATAGCTGATTTGTCCCCAGAAGACTGAAACTAACCCATCCTTTTGACTTTTTCTTTCTCCTAGCCTCTAAGTGTATGGATTCAGAGAAGGAGCTGTCAGGAAAGCAACCAGAGGTAAACACCACTACATCTTATAAACTTCGGCTGTGGAAGGAAATATAATAGCATTGTCACAACTAAACAAAAAAAAACCAGGAACACCTCTGCAAGGATTGAGACATTGAACATTACAACAATTACAATTGAGACATTGACATTAGAACCTTTCTACTCGGTTAGTAAGTTATGCAAGCTAATGTGCTGAAGTCACAGCAATCTGAGAGATTTCACTGTAGATTTACACCTACTCACAGAAATCAATTGTACCCTGAAAACAGGCTTCCCTTTCACTACTGGTTTTCTAGAAGCCTCCCACAATATATAAGATGCTTCTAGCTATTGTGATTCTTCTTTTCTCTTCTTTAAATAAAAAACCTAAATTATGAGACATCCAGAACAAGAGATTTCATGTAGTTTCTGCTTAGTATCTTTTCTCTGGAAAACACTTATGCGGCAATTTGCTATTCATAAAATAGTATCACTACCAATAAAGGATGTCTAAATAAAATTAGACCCAAACATCTGATAATTCCAAGGGCAAGATTTACATACTTAATCCACAAGTTACCCACAAAACTATTTCAAGGAGTCAAAGAGTAAATGCCAAAATTAAAGCTGCCTTTGTATAATGCAGTTTTTTAATTGTATAATCACATGCTTATTATTTTTCCACTGAGTCCCTTCCTCCTTCAGTTCACAGATTGGAAACTCTTTAA
The DNA here is from genome assembly GCA_013398955.1 of Callaeas wilsoni. NCBI lineage: Eukaryota > Metazoa > Chordata > Aves > Passeriformes > Callaeidae > Callaeas > Callaeas wilsoni. The sequence continues at coordinate 99,580 of VWPU01018063.1, forward strand.
TGAGGTGCTATTTGGTATTTTTAGTTTTATTCTCTTTGTTCAAGTCATGAACCTATGTTTTATTTACCACATACTAATTAAAAGTGTTATTAAAACAGAATTGGCATTTTTCCTAAGATCTTTCTGTCATGACTATCAGACGCCCACTAGCACAGTGTTATTTTCAGAACACTGAAGATGTGACAGGTCAGCATTATTTATATTTTGCTGATGCTGAACAAAAGCAGAGCAAAATTAAACCCTGAAGAATAGGACAACTAAGGTTAGTTGTTTCACAGACATCGCATTCATTACTACCAAATGCCCCCTTAATCACCAAAGGAGATGTATCTGTCTCACAAGTAAGTGGCAGATGCTGTGGAGAAAATGTCATGTTGGCACAATTAAATAATTAAATACTTCCTTCTCATGCATTCACATAAGAACCGGACAAACCTAATTTGCTAATATTTGAGGGCTTGCCTTTGCAAACTAAAATACAAAATTGTGACATAATATTTCTTTCCAGTTTTCTAGTTTAAAACAGAAGTCAAATGATAAATAGTATTTCTGCCATGGGTGTTGTACTGATGCTGGAAACTGCTGCTCTGTCTGGTGATCTCATGAGACAAAAGCAGAAGCAGACTAAAATTCATTGCATTCCAGCCCTAGAAGTTATGAATTTTCTTTTCTTCCCCATTCTCTGGCTTCTTATCCAGCCTTATTTTCTCCAGACACTAATCCCAGTCTGTCACCTCACTGTCATTTTCACCCAGTCCTGCCAAATTCTTTGCAGCTGCTTGTCAAATCCTCCCATAGGCTGACCCTTAGCAGATTAAATTCCTCACCAAATTCATTCCCAATGTTTGTCATGTAGAGACATTTTGTAACTGAGTTCTTTACTTGGTCTCAGGAAATTGCCCTGGAGGAAACCAGGGTCAAATCCTACCTTTCCCCTGCTTTCAACCTCATTGTTTGGCCAGAATAAGTTTATAAGTTTATTCCTCTTGTCTTGCCCTTTTTCACTGAGTCCCAGGTACAAATCTCTATTCCCCTCTGCTGGGGTTGCGGGTACATAGAGTCAGAGATTATCTGCACTCCAAAATCTGAAAGAGATCACTGGGAGCATCGGAGAGACTGGTATCAATTATTTACCTTGATTTTGAGTAATCATTGTGTCTGAGCATGTTTTAGTTTGAAGTTTCTAAGTATTCAGTGAAGATGCTGCTTGTGCACAAGAGTTGCAAGAATTGCAAAATGGCACAGATTATTTTAAGGCTCCAAGTGGCCACTGGAAAAGCTGGTTTGTGAAATCAAGTACTTTTTGGCAGATAATAGTGATTTTTCATTAATCGGTACTCAACACAAATTATGATCCATAAGAAAGGTCAGATAATGAGTTGCTCTAGGCTGGAAGTACTGAGAGTAAAATTCCTATTTATTCTGTCTCAACATGACTAGCTCACGATGATGGTTTTATCCTCACCATTTATCAACACAGTGGTTTCACAGCTTTGAAATTTGATAACATTTATTTAGAAAATGGACCATAAGCATGCAAGTTGTTGTAAAATATAAATAGACCTGTGCAACCTTTTCTGAGAGGGAAAACTTACTCCCATCAAACCTAGTGAGAATATACTTAGAACATTTTATCATAAAGATTAATGACTAGTGCTGTGTCATAAAATCTTCCGAGAAAGTGGTACTTAATGTATAGCTATGTAGCATTATTTTTATGTATAACAGAATTAGATGTAAAATTATCTCTTCTAAATATTTTTTGAAAAATTATTTCAAATATTTTCTGGGTATGTTCTAGAGAGTTAACAAGTTGACACACAAATCGAAAATGAATGGCATTCAATACAGTTCTAGAAATCCTGTTTTATAATCCATCCATAACTCCCTAACCCCCTTTTTCTTTCTTGTTTCATAATAGCATAATTTGAAGTGATAAATGGAAGACTGTACAGCATTAAACTGACCTTCCTAAAAAATCCCAACTGTTATGAAGTGTATCTACAATTATCCCTCTCTGTATTCTTACCATGATGAAGCTTGGAGTCTAATCAGAATTTGGTTCCTGCATTGCTGAATGTTACATAAATCAAAATGTATGCATCAAAATCCCTCCCTTGTAATTTAGTCATATTCAGTTGTTGCAATATCCTACTGGTTGTGCCATCAAAAACAAAAGAAAGTTACTAAGAATATGGATCATATGAAACTCTGTTACATTGAAATTGCTCAGGCACATTTTCAAAATATTTGCACTTCCCACTCCAGCAACCTGTACTCCTAGAAGTCCAGTAAATTTTACACTAGTGTAGCATTACATTTTAGGAGTAAACAGGTCAAAATACACCAAACTTACCTGACCAGACAGTCACATTATCATCTACGATATCAGAAAAAGATTCTGGTAATCAAATTAGCCCACCTGTTGTTACCTTAATTATATTATTTATGGACATTAATGTCTCATTAGCCATTGGCCATACCAAGTGCAATTCTGTCTTCAAAAATATATGATAAATTGGTAACAGGGCTCTATTGCACTGTCATAAGTGCTAACTGCTTACTGGAATGCTGGTTTTGTTTTATTTATCCCTTTAATTGAAATCATCACATCAAATTACAGGCAAACTACTAAAGACATGGACAAAGAAAGTTATGTATTTAATTCATTCTGTATCATTAAACCACTACATGTTACATAAAGACTAAAAGCATCCATTCTTTCATGAAACTCAGTAGTGACATGTCACTTTCCTGATATGAAGATGAGAGACAAAAAGGAATTGGTGTCGTCAATTAAACATGACCTTTTGTTGACAGAAGAGTTATCAATCAGCAAACTATTCTGAGACTTGAATGAGGTAGTTTAAGCAGTATACTGTGCTCTGTTTGTCCTGACATTCTTTTATATTAAATAAAACAAATCTTGTTAAAAATAAATGCCTTAAAAATCCAGTGGTCTGAAACAAAATGGCCTGAGTGTCAGTTTTAAGGTCCTTTAAATTCACTGTATTTTACCCTCAGTAAGAAATTCTTAAATACACCAAGCATCCAAGAAACATATTCAATAGTTTCTTATGTTAGCAGAAAAATTAAAGGAAAGGAAAGAAAGGACTTAGTTATAAGTTTTGTAGCCTATGTGTTTACGGTGAGGAACAAAGTGTGCATCTTACATTTGATTTAAATGCCTCAGATGGTCATCCAAAAAGATGTCTGCAGCAAAGAACAGTTTAAAACAATTCTGTTATGATATTAGCTAGGAAATAAATATTGGAAAATGATGACTAATGCCCAAATAACCAAGCTCCTGTAAGCATAAGGCACTATGAGCTCAAAGGAACTGTCATAAGCCACTGAATTTTTCTGCTAAGTGACTGCCGAGCATTGACCAAATTTTGATCTGGGTTTTCTTACAGGCATAACTGAATAATTCAATGTAATTTGATTTTGAATCTGGCTCTTCATTCTCGATAAAGAACTAAGTCATAAAGTGACACAAAGTAGTATTTTCTTTTCTAAATAATCATCATAAAATCCATCCAGTCTGATGGTTTCTTCATTCAATGCATAAAGCTGCACAATAGAAATTTCAGAAAAAGTAGATTCTTTACATGTGGGCACACCTATAAAATACTTATGCTCAGGTCCATTGAATCTCTTTTTGTTTCCCATCATGAAAATAAATGACTACCAGAAGACTACTCAGTTATCATTTGATTCAAACCATAAATATACAAAAGACCCAATTCTGAAACCAGCCAAAATATTTTAAATAAAAATTGCTACACTAGCCAAACTTCAGTTTTTCCTGAAATTTATTCTATTCATTAGCTGCTTATTGTAAGATGATATAAAGCCATAACCAAAAAATTAAGGAAGGAAATTGAGATATTGATCAGGAAATTATAGAAGAAAATTTAAACTAGATGAAGAAATTTTATAAGATTTATTTTTAAATAAAATTCAACAAAAATAAGAGCAGAAGTATTTCAGAAATAAATATTTCTAACTCTTGAGAAAAACAGTAAGGCAAATAAAACATAGGATGTTATATTGCTGAAATATGGTGTCTTCGGTTAGTCTCACTAGCTGAGAATAAACACAGATAAAGGACAGGTATCCTGGAAATGCCCTCTGTTCCATTTTGGTCAGTATAGTGTTCCAGCTCCAGACAAAGTAGCTAAACCAATTGGTTTGAAATGTGTCTGAACAAAACAGACCAGTCTACCTTCTACATCTATTAATTAATAGCAACACCACTGCTTTGCCCCCAGTATTGCAAAACCGGTAAAATCCTCCCATTTATGTCAGAAAATACTGATGTCACCTGTGGTTTGAATTTGCACTTCAGTCTCAGAAAGACCAGACCTGTATCACCCACCTTCACCCAGGTGCCAGAAAGAAACTTGCTGCACTCAGCTACATCAGCAATCATCTCCGCCTAGACAACTTCAGCAGCAATTCTGCTACCTCAAAGAGTTGCAGGAATATGCATATACACAAAGAGCCTTGCTGTTGCCATGGCTCCCTGTGCCAAGGAAAGCGACTCTGAGCTGTGAGGCAGAAGATGGCAACGAGTCCACTCCTGTCTGTCTGCTGCAGAGCTCCTGCAACCCAACAATTAGTGAGCTTCAACAAGATCCAGAAGAAATCTGCGCTTCAAAAGTGAGATCTGTTTTACCCGGAGTAACACACGAAGCGGTACAAAGCCCAGCATACTACAAAGGCTGTAAACCAATTTATTATTTACAATTTCTTACAAAATGAGCAAGTAATTTCGGATGACTGTGTGAGGATCAGAAATACAGTACAGTCAATGCCAGTACCTGAGCTACAGCCTTCAGCCTAAAGAGGAAATACAAAAATGAGTGAATGAGCATTTTTAAAGTGTTTTCATCAGCAGTTAATATTTCAGATTTTTATGTCAGAAATTATTTTTCCTTATTAACATATGAGTAGCACTAATATGTCTGTTAATAAAGTGAAGAAGCAGCCAGCTTTCGTACTACAGACTTTAAATAATGCAGAGATATTTTTGAAACCGTATCCTTCAGAGACTGTCATAGCTACAGAGAAATAGAGCAAATTCATCTCTTCTAAAATTAGTCTTCTGAGTGTGAACTGTGTTAATGTTCTGAATAATAGTATGTACACAGGTGTGTGTGTTTGCATGTGTTGCATATATGCATGCCTTGCATGTATTACATATATAACAAAAAGATGAATATTAATTTATTTTTAAAAACTCACTCTATCATTAGCAAAAGTTAACCTGTAGAATGGAAAATGAGCAACAGATGTCTAACTACTAAAATGATGTATACAGTGAAGGAATTCTGATCATGTTCTGTTCAGTCTGGGAACTTCCACAACCAAAAGGTGTTCTTATCACCTAAAAAACTCCTTTGTAAAATTTCCTGGAAGATTTACTAAGAATATTTATTCTGAAAATGTTCTTTCTACAGTAAAAGACTGAAGTTCCATTTATATAATAAAATACATCAAAGTTCATCCTAGCCTCTGCAATGACAACCTGGGATACTGACTGTCATATTTTTTTCAGCCTGAATGAAAATTCTGATTACTGCCATCCACTGTGGAAAGAGAATGACAATCACAGGCCTCCAGCAATGAGACAGGAGGATAACCTATTGTTTGCTGTTGTCTCAAAGGCTGTAATGATTCTTATCTAAACACCAAAATGAAGAGAGAAGCTAATTCCAATTATATGAAACAACTTCACAAACACTGCTGCTTGATTCTAATTGTGAAGCCAAACATCCAGGTCAAGACATACTATCCCAAATAATCATGCTTAAGATATATAGAGTGATGCAACCATGCACAGGAAGGGAAGTTACTAATCAGTGTCGGATTTATTTTACATTAAAGCTACAGAGCTTTATCCATTTAGAGAACAGGTGCTTAGTCTGAAATATACACTACCAGCCATTTTCATTTTATAAAGCAGGAGTCAAGGGCACAGTATGCTTTTTTTTGGATACATTTAAGTCCCTTCATTTCAACCTTTCCTATTCAGGCAAGATTTAAGATTGGCTTAATAAAGAAGAATAAGAGGAGGAGGAGGAGGGGAAGGGGTAGAAGGGGTAGAGGAGGTAGAGGAGGAAGAGGAGGAAGAGGAAGGAGAAGGAAGAGGAGGAGGAGGAGGAGGAGGAGAAGGAGAAGGAGAAGGAGAAGGAGAAGGAGAAGGAGAAGGAGAAGGAGAAGGAGAAGGAGAAGGAGAAGGAGAAGGAGAAGGAGAAGGAGAAGGAGAAGGAGAAGGAGAAGGAGAAGGAGAAGGAGAAGGAGAAGGAGCAGCCGCTTTTCATATTGTTTTATTTCAGGGTCATTTTTACCTATAAAACTGAGTGAAATTCCCTGTGTGCTACTAAGATCAAAAATATAGCAATGCATGATTATTATACAAATTATGTATCCTGTTAATTGAGGCCCAGTCTTTAACTGAGAGTCAATGCAGTGCTCTCCAAGAAGTGCTCAAAGAACACTGAATATCAAAAATTTCTTATGATGAATAATTTAAACCATGATATTTAGATAATGGAAGAGCATCATCCTCCAAATTTTATTTTACTGCAAACTACGCTGAAGCTGTGGGGCTTGAAGCAAAACTTGCCTGACTGCAAAATGGTGCTGTCTTGTGTTTTGCAGAGCAGAATCTAGGTGCTGGCAACAAGTGTTTGGTGAAGGACAGCACGGATATTCTGTTCACTGCCAGGGTAGGAGGCCAAAGTACCAGATGGTACTACGTGGGAAGAGGTGGTGGTGTGTGTTTAGAAAGTATTTAAGGGTTGTCTACAGAATTTCTAGTGGGTTGGTGCTGTGGGAGGCAAAGGAATAGGATGCTTGAGCAGGGTCAGCTGAGGCTGGTGGCTCTTGTCTCTGGCTCTACTGCATCATGCTAATCCTCCTCAGCAGAGAGCTAAGCAGAAGACACTTGGTATTACTGGTGAAGTACACAAGAGATTGTTTACTAAGAGAAGGAATTTCAAAGAAGAGCTGGGCCAATTCATTACATTACTCTCCACTGCTTTTTCACTCTGTCAAACGTTACTGAACACATATCTTTGTGATTGGATGACGGGGTGATCAGATCTTCGCAAAAAAAAAGCTATAATTGCAATTAGTTTTCTGCTTTCTTTGAAGCTGTGCCCACAACTCTTTAATCTTAAAGACTGACAGGCCAAACCCTGACTTGTCACTCTTTCTGGTGCAAATTGCTGATATAGGCAATGTATAACGCCATGTATTTACAGCAATATATAATGCCATATAATCCAGAAAGACAGAGAGACAAAGACTAATACTGGGAATAAAAAAGTTAAACACAAGTCTTCAAAGTCAAATTTGGCTAAAATCAAAGCCCATGAAGTGCCAAGAGCAAATCCTGGGAGTTTTCAATAGAAATTACCATATACATAAAAGACATCTCAAAGTTTAATGGCTCAGTTGCGTGCTCCAAATATACAATAATTTATAGTCAATATAAATTACTGTATTACAGTTTAGTAAGAAATTAGGTTAGATGTGTGAGAAAACACAATTTCTCAAAATAAAGGTAAGTCTAACCATAATCTAGTAAGGCAAAAAAAATCATCTTTTTGTTTTACGGATTTTTTTAAAGTATCCACAACTATTTAGGAAACACCTTGATTTATAAGGAAAAGGCCATTTTTCATCTGAAAATGTATACAAAAAACTCTGCAAATAGTTTCAGTGTTGTTGCCAAGAAATTATTACTTTGCAAAGGGAAATTTTTTGAGCTAAGGACACAAAATATGGTAGATTCAATGCTGTCATTCTAGGCTATTCTCTTTCTGAGCTGCAAAAATGGTTAGTAGTTCACTTAGGTGTGTGCAGAAAAATAAAGCTTACATTCTAACTCTAAGCATTTCAATTTAGGCCCCAAAACACAATTACGCCTGAAATTCTTCAGCATGAAAGCTCAAGATTTAAATATCTCTATAATCAGTTCTTATTACTTCTGACTGTTTTAATTTCAAAATATTTTGTGCAGCTGTTAACACTCATCAGAGGTGTCCTCTTACTTAATCCTCTGTTGGAACCTAGAAGCCTCTCACCATACTACACTGCAGTCAGTATAATTATTTTAATTTATATGCTGCTCTAGACTATAATATTGCTAATGAATAAGGACTATTTTCACAACAGTAATTCATGAATGTTCTGTAGATTAAAGTATTCTGTAAGCAGCTTTCAAAATTGGCTTTTATGACTATGTCATGCAAGATCTGTTTTGTCTCACAGAGGATAATTGAATAATGGTGATTTTTTTTGACCTTTTGAAGAAGCAAGACAGCTTGGACTGTCAAGCCAACCCCATAATCCACATCAAACTATCCTTTTTAATAAACACATTATTATTTTTCTTCCAGCTATACTTACCGCAATGCATCTTACTTTGCTCACACTTTATTTGTTCCTGGGCTCAGAGGATCAGCTTTGTTAGTGGGATTACATCAGGGAATTCAGTCAAGCCACTGCAGGCATGAATCTGATCAACTGACAAACAATAGCTGTTTTCTATTTAATTTTGTCTATGTCACTTTGTGAAGCTTTGAAAACCTACATAGTGTAGGTGAAGTAACTTCGTCCTACAGCAACTTGAGGTCTTACCCTTCCTCTCCAGTACTAATGGCCATTTATATCTATCCCAGACAGCTTGGTTTTAAGGATAAAGAAAGCTGAGAACAAAACCTGATACCCCTTTGGACTACATTTTAGTGTCTTCACTCTAGCTGGTGTGGACTGTAGGAAAAAGCATCCATCTTACCATCGCTGTTGATGCAGACGACAACGGGAACCTGTGTACCAGGGCCACACGGCTTTTCATTGTCAGGGATGCATTCCTCCAGCCCCGTGATTCTCCAGTCATAGCAAGAGGGCTCTTCACACGGGATGGCTTCCAACAGGTGAGGGCAGTTTCCTGTTCCTCCTGTAGGCTCATTGGTGATGCGACGTTTCCTTAGTTTAAAGCCTGAAATGTCCGTGAAAATAACAATTTAACTCTAATAACGTGAAGTGAAGCACTTTTTGTCTGTCTACACCTGAGTGAAGAGTCCTGTTACTCTGCTCTGTAAAACACACCACAGACACTCAGCATAACATTGCATTTTAGATAATTGGGTAGAAAAACTCATTAAAGAAGGACTAGAGATAAAATTTTACAAGAATGTCAACGTTTCGAGCCTCCTCAGGAGGCATTGCCTTAAACTCCTGTTTATTATACTCATGCACACTCCAGGAAGGAGACAGGATCATTTCCTGAGCATCACTCCTGCCAGATCCATCTCATTATATGAATCTTGACTACGTTGCTGGGTTACCATTTCTCAAATATGTTATTTGTTTTCTTCTCAGGTATATTCCAACAGGGATGGATTATCAAGTGAAATCAGCTTATAAACACTCCCTTCCCCCTTCAATCCTCTAAAATAAAATGGAAGAAGAAAAAGACTACCTTGTGAGAAAAAGAAAAGCATGGAAATAAACTCAAGTCCTATGAATACATTTTCAGTAATAAACATCAAAATATTCCCTTGCAAGAATTAAAAAATTCCCTTAAGACTACCTAAACTCATTTTGGAATGGATGGGCCTTTATATACTGTGTCATCTGCCAGGTCAATGCCAGCAACCAAAAGCAACCCTCTCTCTCACTTTCAGGGTGGCCCATTGAAAAAAACAGACTAAATACAGTCAGAACAACCTAATCAAATTGAATGGATTCAAGAAATAGTTTGTCATGTAATAACTTTCTATAGTTCCTGATATATCTGATTGGAATATTTTGACATTGGCAAGGGTTTGTTTCTTCTCACATCTTTTCACAGTCTCTTTTGTTTTATATCAGTATTCAGGCAAGTTCGTAACATATAGATTTTTTAATAAAATACTACATATAACTTTGTCATTGCTACCAGGACACAAACTAAATAGGAGAGTTTTTAAATACACATGTGCAAGAACCGATTCTTTGAAGACATGCTTCTTAAGTCAATCATAGTAAGTATTACTTTAAAAATACATTTCCACGTATCTTCAGTTGCTGGGTTTTTTTTTCTTTTTTCCTAAATTGAAGAGTTCAGGTAATTATGTGCAAAATGTTTAGTAAGCCTGACACAAAACACTGATATAATTTCAAAAATAAAGAACTCCAACATCTAGAGCAACAAAGGATGCAAGTCATCTGGAAATATGTAGAGAGACATGCTGCTAAAAGTGGGAGTGCCTGTACAATTTTTACATCTTCCTCTCAGAAGAACTGTCAATGCAATTATAAAATAAAATGTAAGAATTTCCAGATAAGAGGAAAACATTGGCAGTTGAGAAAAGATCCCTGCTCATGTGTGCAGGAATAAAGGCTTGCATAAAGTGTATCCTAATATATTTCTATTAGACAGATGTCCAAATCAGTCTCACAAACCTAAACCTTACCCCTGAAAACGTAGCAAATCTTTCAGTGATGGAACAGCAACAGAAATAACAGACTACTTGACAGCTGTACTCAGAGGAGACTTAATCCGATAGATTTGCACACTGAACTGCTTTTTCCTTCTTGAATTGATGAAGGTTGGGTCAGAGTTCCACAAAACAGCTTTGTAAAGCTTGTATTATTGCTGCCCAGACAGAAGTGTAGCTAGCAGTATGCCAGAAAGATCCAGCTAAGCAAACACAGTAATCACAGTTGCTCCTTCCAGAGGACATATGCGGCTGCCCTTTCTTATGACTGTTTTCAGTCAAGAAACCAAGTCTGTATTCCCAGCTTTTATCAGATAATCACTTTGCAGCAATGACTAGGCCAGTTTTTCTCATTTACAGCCAGAAACCCACAGACTTCTAACATGAGGTCCCTGTCACTGTATTCTTGCTTTCCTATTTTGATGTGAGGTTACTACAATCTGTTCTGCATGGCAATAAGTTGTAAAACATGCTGAAATTGAAACCAGCACATATGTCATCAGTAAAACAGCGCCACGTATCAACAGTGAATGGTGCCATCTCTTTGCCAGATTGTACTTTACGGTCTAATGGTGAATTCTTAAGCTATTACTGAACTGGAAATCTTTGAGTGCCTTGTACACTACACACCTCTAAGGAGGCTTCTGCCCTCCTTTTGAGACAGTGTCAAAATTGTGATTTGAACATACAAACTGTATCCCTTTCAATCTGAGAGGAAGGTTTGAAACTGGAATTGACCTGTAAAAACCCAAACTGATCTTGAGAGCCTAGAAGACAGGTTACATTTTTGCTACCTTTGGTGTAATGGTAATGTTAAATGTAGTCCTAATTCAATGACTTTATTTTGATGCCCAGAGGCACCAGATTTACACTTCGTACAAAATTTAGTGTTGCAAAACTTCTGCATAACCAGAAGTTCCTAGTGACTTAGGAATAATTACCAATAATTACCAATTTAATGGTAAATAATTACCATTAAAAGGCTCAGCTGAATTTTTACATACCCTTCTTGGCCTGAGGGTCGTCACAGCTTTCATAGGTGCATGGTCCCCAGGCTGACCATGCTGAGGTCTCGCACTCTGTAGGACAGGGAATATGGCACAGCTGGGAGGTGCTGGGAAGAGGTCCTGTACACAGTTTACGGTCTACTGGCCTTGAAGCTGTCAAAACAAAGTTAAAATATTTCTCATATGTCACTGCTCATGATCCTCAGCTCTGAGTGGACAGAACTATCCTCCAGTCAAAAAGGCTGCTCCTCATCATTTTAATCTGATGATGTGATGGAAAAAATGCCTGCCTTGAAAAAGGTTGAACAGAAGTCAGTTTACTCTGAGCGTGAACAAAGTCAAATCCCATTATGTGGAGACGGGAAGACTGTAGATATTGCAGCACCCCCTCAGACTGAGTCCTTTTGTTTGAGGGGTAAATTATACCACTACAACTGTTCACTTTGCACTCTGCATAAATTTATGTCCTGCTATCTCATTACTTCTTCTCTTAAGAAACTGAACAAAAAGCTGCACAAATCTCTTTGCATTTGTATATGTAAGCTATATGATACTATAACTTCAAAGGCCTGGTTAATTAATTTTTAAAAGATTATTTTTAAGCTATAACCTGAAACACAACTAAAATTATGGCAAAAATGTTTTTTCTTTTATTCTAAAGACCATCAAGTGCACACTCAGCAGTAAGATTTGTGCAACAGCAACTTCAGTTCAAGAAAGGCTTTGTTTCAGATATATATATGGTTTGCATTTACTTTATATATGTATGTCTATAAATATGTATACATGATGTATACATGTAGTTATAAAAACTGCACAAGACAATTTTTTTTTTTTTAAAGTGTTATTAATCTACAGAGGCACATGTGAAGGCAGATTCTTCTGTTCCTTAAGGACAAATAAGCTGGGCCAAAATCACCCTTCTCCTTCCGTACTTTATTCTTTTGACTTTCCAGGTAATACAAGTAACAGGACCATTCTATAAGGTGCCAGAGTAAGGCACAAAATACTAACTGAAAATGTACCATTTCATGGAAAGCAAGATTTTAATTCTCTTTCATAATACAGGACTTGACATAAAATATTACACTAAGCAGAGAATATCTTCTAGAAGTCAAAGCGAAGTCTGCCACATTATTTCACTTTGGTTGATTGAAGAAACATGCAATTTCTTAACTTAAAACACTCTCATTCTACTCGGCTTTTTTTTTCCATAGGAAAGTTATGTCATTAATTTTTGCCACCACTTTTGATGGAAAGACTCTCAGATTAAATAAATTCAGTACATGACAAAATATCCTTCTGAAAGACAAGATCAATAACCTCTTACAGAATATGAGAGTAAACACCAGGCTCTTAAAGTATGGCCAAGCTTGTGGACATAAGTATGTCTTCCCAGTCAGATCTTCTAAGCAGATGATCTTTACAGTTATGGAAAAAGCATCCAATTCTCACTTTTTTAAGAGGAAAATGGAGTGAAAAATCCTCACCCTATTCTGGTTTTCAAGGTTGCCTCCTTTGGCACAGATTTACAGTGTGTTGCTCCACATGATGAAGGCATGAAGATGGCACATACTGCCTCTAGTTCACCAATCTCTTGAAACAAAATAATATAAGTCTAATATCCCAGCACTTGCATAATGCTATGTTGGAATTAAATTTTATGACAGAACATTGAATTTTACAGTAAGTTTGACATGCACACCTAATATGCATGATAATCAAGACAATATGCATATTTGGTGTAGAAAATGGACTTAAATATAATTCACATGTTGAATTTGTATTGAATAGTTTCTAATAAAAAAAGAAAAACAGTAAGTAACTGCTATCCATACATTTTTAACCTTGATTTAATTGGGCAATTGCCCAAGTGAGACAGTTGAAATTAAGGGCCAATTATACCCCTGAGACACAGTCTTGCTTCAGGGAAGACAGAAACTGTTATGAGGAATTCCATGCTTCATCTCTAGCCTTCATCATGATAAAGAACTTACCATCACACTAGTTCATGGAATGTTACTCAGAAAAATAACAAAGATCTTTAATCAGGAAGCTTTAAATAGCAGCCTTTTCATATCACAGGTATCAATAATCTCTAAATATGCCAAAAAGTTTTTCAAGCGCTGCTTTTAGACCCTAAGTAATGTACAAATACTATCTGTTATATGTTGCTTTTACAACAAAAGAATTCAACCACAGAATAGAAAATTTCTATTTCAGGTTATTAAAAAATGTTTTCATCATTGAGCACTTAGGATGAATTTCATGGAGTATTACTCAGAATTCTTTTTTTTGGAGATGACAGTAAAATAAGAAAACAACTTTGCCTGGGTATCTTGACCATCTTGTTCTTATGAATTTAAACTAATTTCTTCCAGCATCACAAAAGTATGACTGAGCTTAGGATTGAGCTTATTAAGCTTGATGCTTATTGTTTAGCAAAGACACTCTGAGAGAAGATGATGCAGTATGCAGATAGATCCAGTTTTATCTTGTGTCAGCAATAAGGATTGTTCTTTATTCCTTGGAAGTAATGCTGAATGTTGATTAGATTGTGTGTAATACTAAAAAGTCCATGTGAAATTTGACCAAATTTTGGGCCAAAAATAGAAAGAAGAGTTACTGCACTTTGATAATCTCTATTTTTCCTTCAATCTAACTAATAAATTAGATTCGGCTTTCAAGGAATTTCAGGTTTGAGGGTAGTGACCTAAAAACTAAAGTAAGACTTAATTATCCATTCCTCAAATCATCTTCTATATTAGGAAATTTTAGCTGAATATATTTCATTTCCTTGGAAAACACCTCCTCGAAATACTGCATTTTAAAAACAACTGAAAAGAAAAAGAATAGTTCTGCTTTTATGCATTTGCTACATATATCAAGATATCAAACTCTCCATCTTTCTCTAAAACCCTCAAGAGACTACTGTCCAGTAATGACCAGGCTGGCAGAGAGAGTTAATTTGTATGTGACTGCATCAGTATAAGCAGACACAACTTCATATTTCTCTTTCTGGTCATTTGTCACACTGGTTTCATAGGAAACAACACAAAGAAATTTCTCCCAGTACTCTCACTCAAAAAACCCAAGAAAAACCCAAGCCTAAAACACATTATGACCAGCAATTAAATAATATATGTTCCTCTCATCTTCCATAAAGCTGAATTCCCTCATCAAAAACATTAGATAATTCAGACCCTTATGCTCTAAGAAATGCCACAATTCCATGCATGTAAGCAGTTCCCCTGTGTTTAATAGGGCAACGAATGTATATTTGCAGATGTAGAATAAATTTATGCCCAAAAAGGAGCTTTCCTCCTATCTTTATTCTACATCGAGGGTTTTAAAGGTACTCGGAAGAAGATGAAACAGTCCACCTCATACACTTACAGTGAGAGAAACTTCATGACTAAACTGGTTAAGTAGGTGAATAGAGATGAAACAATTTCAGTCAGTGGCAAGTAAATGGCAGAATGACAGCGGCCTCCAGAAAACTCAATTGCCACTTCTTAACTACTACAACCAATGCTCCTTCTTCCTACTGACCTGAATGGCATGAGGGATTCTGGTTCAGCTAAGCATTAGAAGTTCAAATTCTTACCGGAGACCTAACTTGGTGTTTTACATCTACAGAAGGGACTGGAAACAGCAGCTATGATGAAAGCCACAAACAATTCCCAGTGCTCAGAAGTGAGAGGAAAAGGAGTCACTAGCTAAAATGGTTTAGGAGCAGAGCAGGCAACTGTTCCAGTATCTCAGCTGGCTCATGAACTTCATTAGCTTGAATTTTGGCCTGTCACTTTCAAACTGATCTGAAATTTCCTGAGCATGCTCAAATCCATTTAACTATTTCAGAACTACATAAACATGTTAATTATACACATATAGCAAACAAGGGACGTTGCCTCCTTTGCATGCTCTTAATCAAAAGGCCAGGCTGGAGGCCTTCATTTACCTACCTGTTATTTCAAAAGTGATTGATAGCAGAGGTGCAGCACTAGCCTTCGACTTGCTCTGTGACTGACTTTCTGCAATAACAGGGAAACGCCACCATGAGTATATGAGAACGGAGGTCTTTAAAGCAGCCTTACCAAGACAGCATTTGCTACAACCAACAGTAAACTACACTGAGATGAAGGCGTTTCCCCACAGCATTATTTGGTGGGTGTGTGCCCTGGGTTTTTCCCATCCTCGAATTACTCATAGTTATCTATTCTATGAGGGGAGAGAGAGGGAGGATGAGCAGAGCATCACCTCTTCTGAAAATCTGTCCCTAATGTGAAAACAGCCCAGAGCTCCTTTTTAAACTAAGAACCACTTCACCCCCGGTTCGAGCTCTTGAAAAACTGTTCTCATGTTTATGCATCCAAAGACTAGTTACATTTTAATCAGCTTTCAGGAGCCTGCAGAGATTACCTCCTGATGGGCTCCATGTATTCCTGTCACAGTCTGATAAGGGTAAATTTCACACCCGCCTAATCTGGCGAGACTTCACAGCCTACCAAAATCCTAATCATCATTCTGAACAGCCACTGGTTTTATTGTTACCTCTCCTTAGCTGGGAGGCTTTTGTAGTTCACACTGCAGCAGAAGCATCTAAACTTTGTTCAGCAGAGGCGATTTACTAAAAGCCCTTGGGCAGAGCTGATTTGCATTAGACAAAGAGGCTTGAAAGCTTCTTCTTTAATAAATACAGATGTGGGGCTGCAGAGCTCACAAGTCACATCCTACTGATCTGAGCAGTCATGCTGAAATGGATGTTGGCATTAACATTCCCCACAAACTCTACCTCTACGGCAAGTTTGAGAGTACCTTTAAACCACAGCAGGAACCTCACTAGTCTGCTGTTTGGCCAGCCCTGGACAAAATGTGGTATTATATAGGATTTGCATACCGATGTCATTTTTCCTGAAGTATATGGCTGTATTTATTTAATTTTTTATTAAAGATAATGTGTTTGTATGAAATAGGTAGAGAAGAGGATAAAATTTAATTAAAAAGCTAAATGCATTTAGCTTAATTCACTGATTTCTGAATCTACAGTGCTGCATTACTATACAGAAGTAGATGTAATGTAAACTACTCAAGTGTTATTCTAAAGCATATAGATTACCAAATGAATTAAAGATTTTGTCTTCTAAGCTATTCTCTCTTTTCTTAAGAAGCTGTACAGGCTTTAACAGTGACAAGGAATAGTCTCTTCTCTCTTTGAGTTAGGTAAATAAACCCATGAAATTATATTGGCTTGAAGTCCTGAAAGCTACTTAAAAACTTGACCAAATCAAGGAAAAAGAAATCAGTTCCCTGAGAATGAAATGTAATCGCATTTTTGCATTTTTCTATATTGAGCTTACATGCCAGAATTGACAGATTCCATCTGCACCTCAAACTGCACAAGTTCACCACCCAGATGAAGGACACTCAAGAATTTACAGTAGGTGAGAAAACCAAATCTAGGACTTCTGACTCATCTTTTCATGTCTTTTCTTATGGAAAGGTATCCTGCACAGTCTTTTTTAGTAGACACTAAGAAATAGTAACTTGTAGCTAGGAACCTATATTTGCAGCATAGAGAATGAAATCTCTGCTACAGCAATTAAGCATTTTCATCTGAATTAAAAAATAGCAGTAACTCACAAGGTAAGGAGGCACTCATGACAGAAGACAATGGCTGTGAAAGAGATCCAGAATGATGACATGCTCTGATTTCACACTAATTTAATTGCAATTGAACCAAATTTACCTTCTTTATCCTTGAGGGTGTTTAAGTAGGAGAGGAGATTTTCATTAGCTTGCACACAGTACACCTCCCTGGTTTGAATGCCACCTCCGCACAGCGCTGTCTGATTTCCTCTCCTCTTGTCCTGTTGGCTAAGGAGAGGATCAACACGACACTCCGTCCACTCAGTGGTCCGCCAGCCATACCTGGATCAAATTTGGTTAATTGGGTCTTTAGGAATCATGAAGTCATTTTACACAGTATTAAATTATGTAAGCTGAAACACCTCAGTAACCTCATCAATTTCCTAAAAGGCCTGAGCACCACAATTTCTTGCACACAGAGGTGCATTAAATCTCGCATTTTATGTGCATGGAAACTTTTTTTGTATTATTTAATTTTTAAAATCATTACTCTCTAGGAGGATCTTTTCTGTTCAATTCCTGAAACATACCACACATATTAATATTTTATTTGAGGGAAGAAAAACTTGATATACAGAGACATATAGTCCATGTTCAGGTAAGCTAACTTTCAAGATTGTGACTCTCAGCAATTGTTTAGAGCTTGAAAATTTATATAAATAAAAGCCAAAATATGAAAGAGATGTGAATGCTGAGACACATAAGAGCCAGAAAATGAAAGAAAAACCTCATGAACCCATCCCTACCCAACCTCACCCCCCCACATAACCCCACAGCCTGTTGTTATATTTGGTAAGAGACACAAAAGTTTCTTCTGGATCTCAAGGTGAAACTATAATTGTATTTTTTATGACTACAGAAAAACTTTTCAGTAAGTTCTTTTTTTCACAGTTAAGAGGAAGATCATTTTGCAGTACTGAAGCATCCCTGCTGGGTACTAATGAATGATGAGAATCTGGAAGCTTCCTAATCAGTGAATACACAGCAAAGAAGATCTTTGAGTCAGTTAAAAGCCCAGTCGGGATTATGCACAGCAAGAAATGCCACAGAATTCCCTACCTAACAAATACTTTGAGGCTAAATCAAGCAAAGTGTTTCCTAATGTAGCTGGAGATAGGGAAAGATGACATTTCAACTCTTAAACGAAAAATATATACCACAGTCAAAGATGCTTAACATCAAGTGACATTTCTCCAGATCCTATACTCAGTTTGATAAAGAAAAAACACAGTTGGGACTTTAATATTAATCTTGATTAGATAAGGATTACAGCAATCTCTTGAATCGTAAAGTGCTTGTTGTCATTTCTCCTAAACTTTATTTGCTGTCACTGTTAGCGTCTCCCACTTCCCATCTGGGGCCCAGTACTGCCTTTGTTGTGCTGAATATAAGTCTCACTAAAATAGTCTGTTAGCTAACCAGATGTTTATCATCTCTTTCCTGTGTTCAACATTTGGTCCACAAACAGAGAAGAAATTCAGAAAACAGTGATTCTGGTAGAAATGTTATGCAGGGAAAAGATCGCTGACAAATCAATACAATTAATTTATTTTCCTCTTGCCTCAACCTGCACATGTGCAAATATTGTCTTTTAAAAACTGAAACGAATGAAAAGGAAATATTATTATTCCTGTATTTAGAGAAGGAACTGGTTACACGACAATGGGAGCTATTTGCAGACTTTAGGCTTTCAAGAACATTAAATAAACAAGGATAAAGAAAAAAGGTAAAGTCCTACCTATTATTTCTTTAATAATGGTTTGGTTGATATTCCGTTACCAGCCCTGTATGCTTAACTGAAATTGTTCATTTTAGTAAGAGAGAACTGAAATGAACCAACTTACGTAATGCAGGGTGCTACGCCATCTCCTTGGGAAACACACTGCTCTGCTTCTTCTAATTGCGGGCATTCGCTTTCACTGCCAACAGGGAGCTGCTTAATGGTCCGTGATCTTGTGCGATTCCCTTTAGGGGTTGTCATGTCAAAGCAGGTTTTGGAGCAGGGCGTCCATTCTGACCACTCTGACACCTGGCACTCCTTCGTGATCACACAGGACTGAAATGTGATGGGCAGCTTGTCCTGTTTGCAGAAGCTGTAATAAGAGAGCGTTCCAGCTTTTAGCACACACATCCACAGACAGTCATGAACTCCTACAGCAAAAGAGATGTCAGTTGTAATAGGAAAGTCAGTAAATATTTTTAAGGCTGGTCAGTTTCAGTCCATATGTATTTGAACCCAAAAAGTCAGCCAAAAGGGCATTTGCTGAAAGTGACTCAAACCAGAGAAATAAGATTTTTCTATAGTAAAAAATTACCAGTACTGCCACATTTGTGATCAAAATTATCTGTGAATAAAAATAAAATATAAATCTTCATACATGTCTAGAAGTACAGAGGAAATACATAAATTTTTCATTTCTTATCTTTTATTTTTAGGTATACTCTATTTTCCTCCTGGAACTATGTTCCAAGTAACGGAGGATCAAAAACCAAGAGGACTAAAGGTGGTTTTGCAGAGAACAAAGTACTCAGTGTCATCTTCTCCTAATTTCCAGACTACAAATTGTTTAAAAACCCAATGGCAAACATATTGATTGCTTGGTCACTAACAACTTACTTTGTTAACAGGTAGTATGTTGCCACAGTGATGCCTCATGGTCCAAACAGGGAATGATCTCTACCCTGAAGTGAAGTCTTCCCTGCTACCCACAGTCCTGATTTCCCATTCCTCATGAAGGTCATCATTTAATTTCCATTTTCCATCTGATTTCTTCATTCACATATTACATAGGTTGTCAGCAAGACTTTCTCCCTCTAAACCCCTCTTCATTTTAAATGTTATATTCTATGTAAAAACTAACATTTCTATTTTAAACTTTGATTCACAATAGAAAAATGAGAAATAGAGAAGGTAAACTACAGTTAAATTGAACATAATTTTATCTCCTTAATTATAATTACAACATAGATTTCTTTTTTTATCATGTCTGGTTTGGAATAAAAATCTGGCTTCTGAAGCAGTTAAACAGACAGGAAAAATATTTACTGGCACTGCAAGTAGCACAATGAAATGCTCTGTTCAATACTAGTCCTATAAACTATACAACAAAGGCTTGGTTTTTTTCCCTTCAAAAGAACACAAAATAATACAGAAAAATGAATATTTACAAGTACTTCATGGCTGTACAAAATTTGTACATGCCTACCCATATACCTAATATAATTTTGAACCTCTATTCACAAAATTTTGTAATAGAACTAGGGGTACTTGATGAAACGGAGAGATTTAAAAACACAATAAATGAAAGCATTCTATGCACAAAAAAAAGACCAATTCTACATCTTGCTAGAAGAAGATCCTGATTGTGGAGACAGTGTCCGCAAGTCCAAAAAGAGGTTGACAAATCCGTGAGCCACCATCCCTAATACATTTAATTTGGCTAATGGAGAAATACAAAATGAATGGACTACAAAAGACAGTCAGGTGTCATATTTTTGGTCTCTAAATTGTGTCTCCCTCTACCACAGCTGAAGACAATAAGGTGGAAACACTGCAGAGCTTGACAGACCATAGGGCATTACTCAGTAGGAGTTTTGTAATGGTCTTATTATGTCAAAGGTAGTGGTGATGGGGAAACCCTAACACATGTTAGTCAACTTTTATTCTGGTTTAGGACAGAAACTACATCCTGTTTGTGGTGAAAGACACTCAGAGTTTTTGAGAAAAATGTTCTTTAATAACGGGTTTTTTCACCTATGTGTAGCCCCATCTGGCGTAGGACTATGGTACTGTCAAAATCAAGAGATCAGTTTCTGTACCTCTGACAAAACACATGGACCCATTTATCCCCCAAAGACACATTTTAATGACTGGAAAAAAGATACATTCCTTATGGTTTCTAACATGGGCAGTATCTGCAAATTGTTTTGTAGAACAGATGAAGTATCCTTCCCTTCCGAGTTCCCAACCAATGTGACACCTCTGAGGGTAGAGTGAACCAACCTCTTCACACACACTGTGACTGGGGCTGAGTTGAATTATAGACACATATTGCCAGGGAACATGCACAAAATTGCCACCACAAAGTAGCTTTGATGAGGAGGGAAAAGGTTAACTAATGATGTGTAACAGTCCATGGGCTTTGCATCTGTTTCAAAATTTATTTGGAAGAAGTGTTACATGAAAAAGGCTAATGTTTGTTACTAATTATTTCCATATGAGGGCATGAGGAAGACCCAAATAGAATTGTACCATGTTACTAACTTCATTGTTTATTTATGGTCCTTAACAGAAATAAAATATTAGAGTTAAACAATGCCTCACTTCAAAAACTCACTTGTAAAATAAATTAACTTAAAATTAAATATAAAACAAGGATGTTCTTAAGCTCTTGTAACCAGAACATAAATATTACTAGGGGGACAAGTAAGAGGTGAAGTGACTTATCAATTTATTTCCTTACTTGCTTATTAAAACCATGCACCACTTGCAGTACTACATAAACACCAACAAGTAACTGATACTGTAAGTCACCAATACGCAACATCTTTACTGTTATGCATACTGTCATATTATTTTGTGAGAGGGAAGAGGTAATTACAATTAGGAAAAGAAGAGTTGCACAAGAATATTAGCTGCTGTTTCTTCTTTTAACACTTGGTTTTCTTTGAGCAAGTTAAAGAAACAGTGAGAAGTAACTAGAAATGGCCACTATCAGGAGTTTTTCTTCATACTGTAGGCAGAAGAATATGTGTTGTACTCTAATCAAGTAAGGAAGGGAAAAATCACATATTTCAAACTTTATTTCATCAGAAGAAACAAATATTTTTCATACTTTTCAGTGTAAGTGGCTACAAATAGAAAGGCATTAATAATTAAACTTAGTAATACTCTATGGTATAAAAATGGTAACTCTGAAACCTACACATGCCTCAGTATATGCAATACATTAGCTGAGAAGGTTGGTCATATTTCCTTTAAATGCCTTATCCAAGAATTTCATTCTAAATCAAAACCTGGGAATTTGTTTGTTAAACAAAATGTTTTCTTCTGTGTTTGTTACCTAATGCTTGGTAAGGTTTAATCAATACCTAAGGTTTGATCTCCACAAATAACTGAAAGCAAAGTTTACTTTCATGTAAAACTCTCTGCACTTTCTGATGGATTTATGTGTCTTGTTTAGTCATGCAAACTTGGGCATAATCTCACAGGATAAAAGGCAAATGGGCAAGTAACACACAGAAAATAAAAATAGATAATTAACATTCATTTTATGATACCACCCAACTCACTAGAAGTTCTGCACCAAACATCTCCATGCCCTGTGTACTTTGACTAACATCTAAGTACACATTATATGCAAAGTTAACCATTCAAGAAGCACAGGGAGGACACAAATAAGTCCTCACTATCAAACCATATAGCTGTGTCCAGATAATTGCTTGGAAAGCTCAAAGAGAAGGATGAGCTACATAAAAATGCTGCTAAAAGTCCACAGAGCAGACTGGATGCAAGAAGCAGCAGCATAAGGGTAACATGTAAAGTCTGCAGCAACTAGCTCTCAATTCAGTGAATATATTCAAAGGACAATGCCTCAAGGTTTTTTGGCAGGGAAGAAGGAATGATACAAACTGAATTAAGGCTGTGTTTTGAGAAAGTACCATTTCAGACAACAGTTAGATATAGTGGGGAAATGAAGCCTAAGGTATTAAACCACTTAAATGACACGGTAAGAGGAGAAAGCAATCCCAAACAAAACAAAACATCACGGGATGAATGATCCCTATTGCTATTAAGTCAACAATAAACCTATTCCTGACCTCAAAGACATAGGTTAGACAAAAGAAGTAAAGAAAAAGGCAATGTTGGCTCAAAGGACAACCTACAGAACATAATTACTGCTCAACCTCTTCTGAAGATATGTGGTCAAGAATTTGTGTCTGCTCACGTTCTGCAGCCTCGTTTTTGCTTCTACAGCAATAAATAAAAATTAAATATAGGAAGGTTGTGCCTAGGGACTTCAAAGTAATTTATGGAATAATTAAGGCTAAAGACACGAGGAGAACAAAGGCTGACATGTAAGCCAGAAGCAAGTTACACCACAGTACGTGTGTACAAATGACCAAGTTGTGCAGTTGAAAGAACTCTCTTCAGTCAAAAATAAACTTTAAAATATGTGAAAAAATTAGATTAGTCAAGAGACAAAATAATTATTTCTGAGGTATCATAATGATCTATTAGAGAATGAAAAATACTTTTACAATTTTAAAAAATCAGGAAAACTTGATTTTATATGCCAACGACTGACTGTTTATAATCTCAGTCTCAAAAGTTGTCTTTTAAGTTGTGTAGAAAAATTGTGGAAGAGACCATTGGAATTTCTTTTTCTACAAATTCCACTAGAATAGAAATGGGTTGTTCTGATAAATTTTTGCAATAGATAAAGCTGTGCATACTGCATGCATGAAGCCAAATGCATGGTAATGCATGACAGTAGGACTGATCTCTAAATTCATGCAAGATGAATAGAAAAAATAAATAGGTTTTAAACTAGGCAGTAGGACTCTTAGCTGCACAAGCACGCTCCATACATAACTTCTACAACTAAGAGATTTTCTACTTTTGCTGGTGTTTCCTCCATATCAGATTGGACTGGTAATTAGAAAGAAGAGTTAATGAGAAAAGATGAAGACCAGCATCAGAATGGCTAGGAGGTTCTAACTAATAATCCATGCAGTTGGAAACCTGCCTTGGCAGTAGCAAATAGAGGGCAAAAATGGAAAGACAGCAAGTATTTCGTCACATTATCCCAAGATACACTCTGGTTTTCCAGAAAACTATGGCTTACAGAATTTTGGAACACAAGCTGAATCTTTGCACAGAAGAGTTCACCTCCATGAACTAATATAAATGCATCCTAAAACTATAGAAGATTTTGGTATGTACATCATTTTAGAAACAATGCATTGCATACATTTTTTACAGACCAATAACTAGTTATTTTTGCATTAAAAGTGCTCAGCTAATTTCATTTTATGGCTTCAGGCCTTGCATAACATTATTCGCTTTCTCTGTGGCATTTTTGAGCTTAGAGACTTCTATAAGCTCTTTCCTTGACTGTCTCTTTGTTAGGTCCAAGAGTCCTCTTTCACCTAGTCTTGTTTTATTTGAAGACAGTTATATATCCTTCAACTATAGATCCTTTCACCTCTATGTGCAACTTTGAGATGAAAACTTGTCTGAATTTGAGGACTGCTCAATATTTATGTTGAGGACACTCCTAAAATATCTGTACATTACTGTATCTTGACAATCTATAAGTTAATGGAAATAAGAGTTACAAATACAAGGTATTAAGGAGACACCATTTTCAAGTTTGATTTTGTATTTTTCCTGATACACTGCTTTTCATGCTCAAATTTAATGGAGCAAGAATGTGAGGTTTGAAATTTAAATCTAAAATTGAACAGTGAAGAACATGTCCTTTACAATAAATTCAATTAATTCACTCAGTATTGATATTTAAGGAGAACTGCTATTTATTGGTTTTGACTGTAATGTAAAGTAATTGAGCCTAACTGGCAAGGTTAACACAAGCAAAATATTCTCTTCAATAACTTTTGTCTGCATTACTTTGCCTCTATTCCTTCACCATTATCAACATTCAACTTTGGTTTTCCCATTATCCACGTTTAGCTTTGATGTTCACTAATGAAATTTTCAGTTACTGTTCCTTACTTTCATTCACTAGACTCATTCTCCCAGAATTCTGATATATTTGTTTTTTCTCTAGCTGACTTTCCATTTGATTACGTATAGAGATTTCCATTATTCTGAAATGAATAACATGGCTAGGGTTCAGGAGATTGATGCCAACATAAACTCTTGGCACTCAGGAGGAACAAAACGCAGGGCTTTGACTGAAAAGGACTTAAAAGAAAATTTTCAATTTTTTTAAATTGAAAACTGTGATTTTTTAATCCTGGATGCCTATTTGATGTAGCAGTGGACTTTGTCCACAGGGTCTTGGCTCCTGTCACTCTAGGCTTTGTAGGTGTACCTACAGATCTGCCCAGCTGCTGCAGCCCTGCCACAACTGACCTACCCTCGCCGCTGGCATGGAAAGCAGACACTCCCATATCAGAGACTTCAGCATAGCTGGCATTATTAAGAGACACTCAACAGATATCTGTATTGTCAGACACCACACACAAAACCTAGGGAAAAATGGCATTCTTCCTCCTCTGGACTCTCCCGTACTAAATAGTGTCACAGTGAGTAGATACCGCATGCCCTTCAAGACCAGGAAGAGCTGTGGAGTCAGAACCTGGGGATTTCAACCCCAGCACCTTTTGGGAAGGAACTTCATGATTCTTTTTGCAGTTCTGCTTGCATTCTCCAAAGCAAAACCCCAACAACATAATCCAATTATATTTTGAACAAACAAGACTGAATGAATGAATGAATTAAAAACTTTAGAGGACTGAAGAAGATGCAACCAAAAACTAAGCTATCTGCCTGGAAGAAACACATACTGAATATCTTAAGAGGAGGTTCAGCAGTTCAGCAGAAAAAAGGAGCTGCTTCTGAAGGTTTCAGATCAAAGGACAATCAACATGCTAAGGAAATCCAAAATCCTTTAATAGGTTTTTAAATCTAAATACTAAGGAAGAAGAACAAGGACTACCTGGTAGATTAAAAAAAGAAAAAGCCCACAGTGGGCTCCCTCAAAGCAGAATAATTTAACCATTTCCCAGCCTCAAAGTCCTGCACACCATCAGGCATCTCCCACAACCAGCTACATCATCATGAACCATGAGATTTTCTCTTGAATTCTTGCTGATCTCATGAAACATTGCTTCATTGAATACCATTAGAAAAATGGTCTTCAACCTTTACCACCAGCCACAAGATGAGAACTGTTGACATACAAGCCCCTTTGACCAAAAAATCTCATCTGCAGAAAGACTTGGAACTATAAAAATTTACTCACAGAACACCAAAACTACATGTTAGTCTAGCACTTGAAAAACAAAATTAGACACATAGACAAATACACAGAAGTAGGCTTGTAAAGGCTGCCGTTTTTGACTGAAGGGCAAACTAAAACTAAAATTGTGTTTGAAAATAGCCATTGTAAATCCCACTAAAACAAGCCACAAGGCTGGGCAGCATCTTTGCAAGACACCCGAGAGGCATGCATGAACATTGGCCCAACTCCCAAAGAATCCTTAAGATAAAAAAAAGAATTTAAAGCAGGAGCTGAATACAAGCATGTTTTACTTTTCCCAGTGGAGAGAATATCAGCAGTTTGCTTTGAATTTTCTTAAATCTCAGTAAATTGCTAGAGACTGTAAGGAACAGTTTCCAAAGACCACATCTGCTTCTCATAACTGTAACCTTACAGTGAAGGAAGGGGTAAAACCTGTACCACACCACTCATTAGCATCATATCCTAGAAAAGCTCAGGCTGAAACTGCTGAGAAATCTGCTGACCCATGGGCAGACCCATCACCTAGACGCTCACACCCTTAACAGAACCACCTCCCAGAAAAAATCTGGTTAGGTCAGAAGGTCAAATCAGCCTTTGAAATATAAGGACCCATGTGTGCAACTTTCTACTGCAACTTGAAATGATCACGCTCGTGGGCAGGAAGCCTGAGGAAACACAGCAGTATTCATGCTCAATATTAATCCTTTGTGTTATCTGGAATTAAATCCAGATCTTAATACTGCATGTGGAGGGTCTTCTCCTTGCTCTTTATTTGACCACCACGGAACCTTAAAAGATACTCAGTATGAGTAAGAGGGATTTTGGAGTTACAGGTACAAGAATCAAGCACAATGTCCTGATGTGTTGCAAGGAGCTATTTATTTTCCATGCAGTGCTCTCCTCAGAGTTCTTACAGCTTGTTAGATGCCTTAACCTCTGAAGTAAAATAATCAAATTAACTCTATGCCATTCTTGCACCCCAGGTATAGTTGGATTTTGAGAGAGACTGTGATAAGTATTTGACCTAAAGGAAAAAAGGTTTTCTCATAAATAAAATCAAATTTTAAAAAATTCTATTTAATGTGCAGGTACTAGAAAGCAGGAATTATATTAAAGTGATTTAAATCCAGAGCTTATATAACCCCTATGAGCTACTCTGAAGACATAAAAGGCCATATGTAAAGTCTAGTCATCTTTGAGAGATGTAGTTTATGGTTGGTATACACTTGTTTTTTTAAGGAAGTCAGTGAAAATACAGTGCCTGTACTTTTTCCTAGTAGAAAATTACATAGTCCTCATTCATTTTCCATACAGCTGCACTGTTTAGTATTGGTCATCTTGCACATTGTTCTGAGAAACTGCTAGTACCTCCCGGTATAATGGGCCATTATAATCACACAAACAATGAGGCCACTTCTATTCATTTACAATTCAAATACTGTCCACCTAAGTGTTTTTCACAAGACTACTTTCCCATTATCCTTTCACTAAGTTTAACTAATTCTGCCAAACAATTTTGAAACAAACAAAACCACTCAGGCTTTCTACACTACAGGAGAAGATAGAGATTGCATGAAACTACTGCGTCAAGAAAAAATAAATTGGTTCATATGGGCAAAGCAACAAGAGGTTCTACTATACCCAAACAAGTGTCAACAACAGCTGCTGTGGGGCTGTTGCAGATACCATGAGTGTGTGAGGAGACAAGAAAGCAGAAGTGTTCAGTGAGTGTGCTGTCACAGTCCAGTGATACGGTGTCATGCATGCACATCTCATGCCACAGGTAATTTTGAAATTGGCAGAGCAGGTTATTTGGCAAGAATCTACAGAGATGATTTATTAAAGCTTTAGGGAGGAATTTCCCTTCGTCTGTGGGAATTTTCATTACATAGCATTAATCAGCATTTACTTTGACCCAAAGTAACAGCTAGATTCACAGGGTTATCAGCAAAGAAAAAAAACAAACAAAATGCCAAACTTTGTGAATAAAAATATGCACTATTAACGTTAAGATATAAAGAAATATATTAGTGAAAGTTATATTACTATTATTAGTTGTGTTTCATGCATCAGTATAGATTAGTTCCCTGTACTGATGCTTAGATTTGGCAGTATCACTGGCTCCATCGCATTGACCAGCTTTTGAAAAAATGTGGTTGGTATTAGGAGGTGAGCCACACATTTTATTTCCAGTGGGACTGCTGAAAGTTAGGCACTGAAGTAGCTAACCCTGCTGTTCTGGGGAGTTGTGACTTCCCATCCTGTGCATCTCCACCTTGAGGGACAGTATGTCCCAGGAGGATGCTCATTTCATGTGCTCCCATACCATAACTTTATTAATCTGATTGAGAAAACAAAGACATATTCTAAGTCCCAGACTACGCTTAGCAGTTTCACAAAAAAACCAAACAATACCAAAACACAAAATAAATCTAAAAAAGTAATAAATTCCAGTTCGTTCCCTATGGGACTCTTTACAGATCATGATATAATACCAATATAGGAAATTCAAAATTTTGAAAAATACTGCTTGATTAAAATTTATTTATTTTGTCACATTGAGGTCAATTAACATTATCTGACAACGAGGGGGAAAAGATGCATTAAAATATAGTGTAGGAGAATCTTCATTAAAGATCTCAGTGCCTAATTCAATTTACCACTGTGCAACATAATCTCTTACTAGACTGAAGCTAAAAATTCAACACTGACTTCATTCAAGGAAATAATTTATTCATTCATGGGATTTATGGCCACAAGAGATTAGCAGAACATGGAGCACAACCCTCATTACATTATAGACTATTATATTTTGCTAAGGAAGACAATTACATGAATTTGAATAAAAACTACATACTAGAAAGGCACGCAATCTTGATGCTTTGCACAGAAATATATGAATGTCATACATCTAGATGACAGAACAACTGTTCACTGTATGAAAGGAGTTAAAATATGGCATGGAAAAAGGAATTGTTCATTGCTGTTTCAATTATTCAGCGCGGTGTGTACGTTTCCATCTTAAATCCAGATTTGGGCATGGTATGTCAAATGCGTAGCAATACTGACAAGACAGTGTCAAAACAGCAGCCTCAGTACGATGATGGAGCAGGTACTTAAAATAGAAAGGAACACCCATTTAATAACATTATGCATATCCACAGAAATTACTGTCTCCACCAAAATCACATTAAAAAACTACAGGATGCTTCTACTTTTAAATTTGTGGAAATTGTAAAGGCACAGTGTAAAATGATAGAAAAGCAATCTGTTTGCATCCTGTTTCTCTAATAATAATTTACATTTTTATTATCTCACTGCACCTGAAAATTAACCCTGTAGTTTTTAGTAATCAAGAGGATTTCATCCAAGATTACTTTCTTCTTCCCTGTTCTTCAGTTGTTAACAGAACATGCTCTAAATAATTCCAAATTAATGAATCAAGAAGACTGTATGTAACTCGTTATCCAAATCTGTGATATTTACAGGTGCTCTGTAAGTGAACCACTCATGGCTTTTAAATCCTCACAGTATGATGAGATTGGAGGCTTCCTCTAAAGAACAGCAGTAGAGCTGCCTTTGCAGTAATATAGAAAGTAGGTGCAGACATACATGCTCTCATCTGGTCCTCAGTGAACAAACAAAAGGTTGCTTATGCTCCTTCATCTCCACAACCCATCCTCTCTGCACCTTTCTGCAGCCCATCTCCTTGAAGTTACTGCACCTTAACCACTGCCACCTTCACACACATCCCCCTTTCTTCCTGTTGCCTCATGGAGAGGCTCAGAGAACTACAGAGAATCTCTTTAGATTTTTTCTAAGCAAGGGATACATTACAAGATCCAACAAACTGTGCTGCTGCATTGTATGTCTGAATCTTTTTTCTGTTTGCTGTCTGACAGCATATACCTCTGGGTGACTTGTCTGCTTTCCAAATCAGTGGCATAAATAAAGCAACAGGCTTATGATGGTTTGGCTTGGATTTTATCTTTCTCCTTCACACAGTTTATAATTTATAAGAGTGAAAGTCCATAAAGTGAATGCAGACATTTGGTTTATTATTTGGAATGGGAGCATTGGATTAAGAGGTTTCAGGACCTGGAAAGGAAAACAAAGCTAAAATGCCATTCTGTAGGAGGAGATTCTCTCTCCTTGTTTTTCCTACCAATATATAGAGTATTATTCACTCATCAGTCTAAATACTCAATTGGCCATTCCCAAATTCCTTAGTTTCTGGCTATTCAGCTTAACACCTGTGGCCAGTAGTGAATATCAGCACTCTGCTTTAAGCAGATACACGTCTTTGTGAAGTAAGATGAAAAACGAAGCATTACCTATGCCCAACATCAGCAACACAATTCGATAATTTTGGTCCTACCACCATTTATCATGTCTCAACTACAGTATTGAAATAAATAAAAGCTCAAACTCTCCAAAACTTGAAATTTAATAAAGCACTGCAATGAGATCATTATGAAAACTTCCAAATGAGTTAAATTTGTTAGAAGATGTGGATATGGTTCTCTATATATTTAATGAACACACATAATCAGTGAGGAAGATGAAAATAACTAAAAAATAATTACTTTCTCAGACGAACAGAGGTGAAACAAATCAAAGATGATCATGGGATCGAATGCATTGAGGCTAAGACAATCTGCTAAATAACTGGTTGGCATGTCTTAAATTTTGGATTATTTTCTGCCCCATCATTTTGTTCCACGATTGTCATTGCATATGGCTATATTCTAACAAAGAAATAAAAGCTCCGAATATTTATAAAATTTTACTCTTTTTTCTTGAATTCTCACTTCAGGTCATTTAGGTCACTAGTAATGTTCATCTTCACATACAGGTCTCTTCCAGAGTTGTGCTGCTAAGAGAGTATTAACCAGTTGTGGGGACTGCAACCAGAGCTGGTGGGAATTTCCTACATGGTCTCCTCCATTCTTCCCCCATTCAGAAGTGTTTTGGTCCCAGATGAAGCAAGGTAACAAGCCATATCCAAATTATGTAGAAAAAGAAAGGAAATAGTGCAGAAATTCCTGGGAATTTTTTTTAAGAGGCAGTTATATCCCTGAAGAACTACTTTAACTACAGGCCCCTTTCCAGCCATTTGAGCTAAGTGACTCTCAGCAGTGACAGGCTGTCCCTACACTTATGGACCAGCTGCTTAAGGGGAACATGATGTGCTTTGTCACTGGATTTCAAAGTCTTTGCTGAAGTGCAGAAATATACAGGTCAAGAAGATACTCTAGTTCTTCCATGTTCTTACAGTTATAAATGTCTGTGCTCAAGTCCTTCCAAATTTCCCAATCTCCAGGCTCCCAAAAAAGCATTTCAGTAAAAAGCTTGTACGATTAAAAAAAAAAAAAAAAAAAAAAAGAGCTTTTCTTAGACTTGTACAAACCAGGCAAACTTTTTCTGCTAAACTTTCCCACAAACGCCTGCTCAGGAAAAAAATT
This sequence comes from Callaeas wilsoni, assembly GCA_013398955.1. NCBI lineage: Eukaryota > Metazoa > Chordata > Aves > Passeriformes > Callaeidae > Callaeas > Callaeas wilsoni. The sequence continues at coordinate 131,193 of VWPU01018063.1, forward strand.
TTGATGAAATGTTTCAGACACAACAGTAATAGAATCTATACTACAACAGAAAATTATAGGCTTAACATGAGGCATAATCATCCTAACTTGTAATAGGGCAAACAAATTTGCAACTCAAAATAAACTTCTACATACATTTTATGTTTATCTACATTGTCAGTTTGTTTACTAACAGCTTTCTTTGGTAAACCCCAATTTCACCAAAGAGGAAATGTTTCAGACAATCAATATTGTTCTCTACACTAACAGCAGCACTGTCCAGATTTTTTTAGCTGTCCAGAGAAGTCATTTTATAAACCACTTTTAATTAATGAATTTGTTTTTTCCTTCAACATCTCTATTTTTCAAATATTTTCAGTGCACTAGCATTTCAGACTAAGGAGAACATAAAGCAAACACAGGCCATGTAACACATACATTATTGCCGAACAAGTAATACAAAATCCAATATTTCATTCTTCACGGGACACTATCTATTGTTCACTCGGCAATAAAGTGTATAAATTAAACTTTGATTTTCTTGTTTCACTTCTCTTTACCATGCCTGGTGTGCTGATGTGTCAAGAGCTTTTTGAAGTTTTGCTGACAGCGTTACAGAACCATTTTCTCTGGAGCACCCTTCTGAAAGTTGTTCTTTTCTAAAACCCTTTTTATAATATATCAATTTTGCTATCTCTGCAAAAAATATTACTCGCCTGAGGGTTTTTATTCTTCTTTCAGTCATGCTGCCAGGGGGCTGATTATTTCTGATTGCTAAAGTCAAAACTCACTGAAAATGGAGTATTTAAGCTGAAGAGCATTTCACATGAGAACAGCAGATTTTCCAGTCACCTTACTTGTCTATATTATTTAGTAACACAGTTGCTATGTGATGGCGATTATAAAATCATTTGAGCTGGCTGCATTGACACCCTGGGCAGAGAAATAATTCTATTGTTTCAGATTCTGGAATGGCAGTCATAGAATAAAAGCATTTGATTTCTTAGTGAAGGGTGCAGCATAAATGATGCAAATGGATATACAGGTGACATACATAGGTCTCTAAAAGGTATGTTATCAGCACCAGAATTTCTCACGAGTCATTTCACCAAATTTTCTTGTTTATACTAGGCAAACAGAAAAAAAGATTCTACATTAAAATTAATGTGAAGACTACTACAAATCCTTTGTGCAATTAAAACAAAATCTTATCCATTAGACACAAAATTGCGCACTGCATGATTTGTATAATTTTCTCCTCTTTGAAGAATTGATCCTACATTGTATTGTCTATTGTTTCACTGCCTCAGGCAAGACAGTTTCATTCATTTCCCTGCACCAGCTTGAAATTGCACAAGCCACTGAGGGATCTGAACTTAAGACAGCATTGGTGATCTAAGTGAATTCAAGAGTGAGTGTAAAGATGGTGAGCAAAGTATGCCACTGACTTCCAACTATACTTTTACTTTCTTTTACCATTTATCAGAGCTTTGGCATGACTGTGTCATTCCTCCCTTTTATTTTTTTTACTCAATAATTTTCTTAACCTTTCGAAAACTTAGAGACTTTCAGAAAGAATGGCTGGCTGCTATCTGATAGAAACTGATGTATAATAAATTATTACTTGTATTTAAAGGGTAATGATGTTCCTGGGCTAGGCACAGTGTGGGCTGCATGATGTGAGGCTGGAAAAGGAAGGAGTAAAGGCAATTCATTCTGTATCAACAATGAGATTATGCTGCAGCCAACACCTGGGACTGCCCAAGCTGCTGATTTTGAGATTTCTTGTGAAGACCTTCATCCAAGTGTGGATCAAAATCTTAAAGAAATGAAAAAAAAACCAGACCTAGAAGAGACTACAAAAAGACTATGCAGTCAGCCCGTCTTTCCTAATCAAGAGCTGCTCAAGATGTGTCATCACTGACACAAGCATTTTTCTAGCCTTTTCTTATAAAACTTTGAAGACGGAGGTGCCACAAATGACCCAGGCAATTTACTCCAGAGTCTCACTATTCCCAGTATTGAGAAGCCTAGCCTCATTCAGCACTGCTGTGATTTACCCATTATTGCTTTTCCAATACATCCGTAATATATAGAAAGAATAGATTGTTCCATTCTTCCTTGTGATGGGTTGTTACATACTCATAGGCATTTCATATCTTCACCTATAGTTTCCTCCTTCAACTAAACAACCGAAGCCTTTCAGTTCTTCCCTTAAGCAAGGGAACTTACCATTTTCCTGTTTCACTGCTGGATCATCTCTTGAAAGGAATTATACTAAAAAAAAAATGTTTTCTACATTTGAAAAACACGATATTATTTCTTTTCTAATGGAAAAGGTGGAAGCGATTACATGTTCTGTGATAGAATGTTTAACTGGCACAACAAAAACTCTAAAGCAAAATACCTTGAAAGAAGTTCCTAAACACTAACACAGCAGCCATGGCTGTCAGCCTCATTCAGCAAGATATCCTAGTCATTTCACAGTTGAAGTAAAATTGATTATTCAGGCATTGAACTAGAGGGCAGGAAACAGAACCACATCAAAGACAGGAAGACTAGACTGAAAGAAAATTTTTGAGTTGAATAAAAACATTCTGGGGGATAGGAAAGAAATACATGGGCTAGCAAGAGAGTGCTGGATAAATCAAAGATAACACAGTTTTAGAAATGCATCCAGAAGTCTGTGGAAAGATTTATCAAAACATCAGTGATTGACAGGACTCCTAAAAAGTAAAATAATAAATAAAGAAATAAAAATAAATATCAGAGAAAACCCTAGGCAAACAGCATAAAGGTGCAGATGAGAAAGAAACAGAGGAGGTACATGGAATAAACAAAGAGGTTTTAGAGTCTCCCTTTCAGAAATGTTGCCACAGGAATCAAGAAGGACAAACAATATTTCATGCTCATCTATTTCAAAAGCATACACTGGAACGAGTAGCTGCTGCTTTCTTATGCAGCATCTTTTTCTCTTGTTTTATATTTTTACTCTTAAGTCTGACCCTGTCCAGTTTCCTGTTAGTCTTTGTGCCCAGAGCATTAAAAGCAGTAACGTCACCTCTTTCAAAAATGCACAACTTGTTAGACAGCAAATGCCTGCCTGAACCCACAGAAACAGTGCAGACTCTTGACATCTATCTTCAAGCTTTTGGGGGAAATCTGTTTAAGCAAACAGGGGCCAGGGACTAGCACAGTTTAACACTGCACATGTATGTGATGCTTAGTATGATCACCAGCACAATTTGCATGTTTCATGTCAAAGAAAACACTTGAGCTTGATGATGTATGTTCAAGTGAAAATAGTGTGAGCCTCATTTTGAGATGTGGGCTTGTGTAAAAGAATCCACTTATGCATGTTTTATTTTAAAACAGATAAAAATTAAAGTATGCAAATTCATAAATAGTGATTACCTCAGAGCAGCAGTTTTCCCATTTCTGTGAGTACATGTGACCTGCCTTGTTTGGTACCCAATTTGTATGTCCCAATATTTGTTCTCCTGTCTATTCTGTCTGTTACGATTCCTCTTCTTCTTAATTAACTCGCGAGCCTCAGGATCTCGAACTGCCTTTTCTCTGTCCTTCTCCTTGTCTTTGTTCTTCCCTCGTTTCCTTGCTTGCCTTATTTGTCTTGAATGGGGCACCGCACATGCGCTCCATGGTCCCACGTTTAGGCTGTACAGGCTTTCTTCAACGGTGCACGGGCTGGACTGGCAGATCTGGAATTCGGTGAGGTTAGGGCAAGCCGACCCCCCAAACTGCGGCGGAGCCACCACGTGCCGAGTCCGATGCTGAAGCCCATTGCCGCAGGTCTTCGAGCACTCGGACCAGGGGGAGAATTCGGCCACGATGCAGTCCTGCCGGCAAGGGATGAGGCACGCCTGCTCCTGCCGGGGCTTGGGCTCAAAGTACTCGCAGATGACATCTTCAGCTGGAACCCCATTGGACTTCTGTATACAGGTGACATCCCTTGTCTGGATCCCTTCCTCCCCTCTGAGGCACTCCAGGGGCTTCTCGTGGCTGCGGGAGAGGACAGGCCGGCACTGGTTCCAGCTGCCGATCTGCCAGTCGTACAGCTCCTTGTGCCAGTCGCAGACCCGGAAACAGCTCTGCTGGTTGTCCGGCCGCTCTGGCTGCCTACAGTTCGTGGGCAGCGTGGTCCAGCCCTCCACGTGGGCGCACCACACCGCTCGCGTCTGGATGCCTCCCGGACCACATTCATCTCCCATGCATCTCCCCCATGGACCTGGAAAACAAGAAAAGATGCTAACATTGCACACTTAAGCTGCTTCTCTGCCATATTACAAGAGCAAGCTCACAGCATTTCCTGCATGTCTAAGAATTTCATCCTTGGAGAAACTTAACCTTTGAAAACATGAGCATGGGATTACTCATCCTCTACTGTTTTTATGATAACAGATACATTTCACATTTTATCCAGACAAACTGAATATGTAATATTGAATAATTATTAATATTGAATAATTCCTGAACATACACATGAATAATCATATTAGAGAACTATGAGCTAAGCAATCACATTCACAACTTAGTTTTTGCTGCCAAGGTAGGTGCCAAAGCTCTTCCCTTGAAGGCATGAATTGGATCTCTCTCATCCACTTGAATAACCTTTCCTGGATTGTTTCATTTTTTTCTTCACGTTTCTACTGCACTACACTTTATACCTTGATGCCAATTAATACCGTGTTCTCTTCCTTCCATATTGCATACAAAAATGAGAACAAATAAAGAATACATTTTGAAAAATAGTGGTGATTTCAAGTAGGCCACTTCAGGTCTTTCCTTTATTATAATTAAAATAAAAATTAAAATGCAGTTTAAAATGTTCATTCCACACAATCTGTGATATTATTATAGAACAGAATAAGCTCTTGAAGACAGAGACATACCAGCTGGTAACTCTCCAAAGAACGGAAGCTATTGAATCACAGAATTGTAGAATACTGGGTTTGAAGGGACCTCAAGGATCATCAGGTCCAAACTTTCTTGGCAAAATCACAGTCTAGACAAGACGGCTCAGCACCCTGTTCAACTGGATCTTAACAGCGTCCAATTTTGAGGACTCTATCACTTCCGTGGGGAGATTATTCCAACTTCTGATTATTTTCATTGTAAAAGTTGCCTCTTGTGTCCAACTGGAATGTCCCCAGGAGTAACTTAAACCTAGGAGTAAATTGTTCCTACCATTTTCTTAAATCTCCAAGATCTATGCTAAATATTTGACATGCAACATGTTGTTATAGCAAATATCAACAAAAATAAATAAAAGGCCATATCCTTGAAAGATGATGTAGTTGCTTTCTCCGTTATTACAAATTGTACTATTTACTCAGTTCAACTCAGGAAATCCACAAATCAGAGGTTAAAAAATCCTACATTTGTCACGTTTTTTAAGATCTCCCCTCATACACACTGTGAATTGACTTACTACATGAGAGCAAAAAACCAAGCAATTCAGAAAAAAACCCTGCAACTATTTGTCAAAGAAAATCTATCTATCTGCAGACACTTGATCACACAGAAGCCATTGTCTCTGAGTAAGGAGGGCTCTATCCTATGAAGAAATTGGGTCTGAGCCACACAATCCTCATTCACCTGAATGACCCCAGCACAAGACTATTTCTGTGAGTAAAGCTGTTGAAGAAGCCAGGCCGGTCCTCTGCTATTTTCAAAGCTGGTTAACAGCATGATTTTGGTACTGCACAGGAATAAGTGAAATGAGCTATGGCAGATACAAATTATTTACAACATCTTCTTATTGAATGACTGGAAGGAATATGTGGCCACATCTTATTACTGACTCCCATGAGCTTTAAAACTCTCCTTGGCTTCAACACAATTTTCATCTGTTCACCCAACATTAACTGTTCAGTACCAGTTTGAGAATGGGCTGATGATAGGCTATACATTTAGCCTCTGCTCCTCATTGTCTCTTTTTTAAGTGAACACTGTGGCTGAACAGTTGAGTTGCAGTTCTAAAATCCTGAGAATGAACACTAAATAGCAATGCCAGCTGGCAGATTCAGCCCATGGAAATTCTCTCATATTTTTTCACAAATTAAATTTTAATTATAGTTTCCAAGATCTATCTAGCTATCAAAAAAAAGGAATGTATATTAAATATAAATATATTTGAATTTCCATTTCACCAAGACTGCAGTACTTTAATCAGCCTTCCACAAATGACATAACCATTGTTGTATTTAATTTAGGTGTATTTACACAGAGTTGAGAGAGACCATTTCCTCAAAACACCACTTTGAACATCTGCCATTTAAAAAAAAAAATAAAGACTGCAGAAAATCTTCAACTAGAGCAGAGATACAAAAAAAAAATTGCGATTGAAATAAAGATAAATTGTTCATCTTGCAAACTACAAATGTCTACCTTACCATGTCAGTACACCTTGTGTATGGTTTGTGTGTTCAGTGAAGAAATCCCTCTTTTTAAAGATCAGGTCTTATTGTACCCCAGATGAAAATATTGCCCACTTGGGATTCTATCAGATTTCCATTCATCAATTATCAAAAAAATCACATTGTACCTAAAAAATGTGCTTGTCATTAAAGTATTTTCAATCCAATTCTAAGGCTGGTTTACACTGTTGAAAATGATCAGAATCTCAGCCTTGATGCAATAAATACTGTCTCTGGAAATGTAAATATGAACAAAAGCTCTGTTATGTGACTGTGCCAACTGGGCAAAAATAAGCTCTTTCATTAGTTTACAAATACGTTGTTTTTAGAACTGAATACAAAACAATGATGACATGCACAGATAGACTCATGTAGTAAACTGCATTATTTTGCTTGTCCTGTGAAGTAGTAAGATATTTTATAAAATCATTACAAGTGAGTACCAAAAAACCACATTTACATGACGCTTTGAGCAGACTACTGCTCAGTAATTCTATGTTCATGTGCATGTTGACACAGAGCTCTTAGTGATGTATCTGACCCTCCTTCTTACCTACATTAGGCTGATTTTTAAGTTTAAAGACAAAATAACCCTTAGAGAAAAAGACTGCAAGTACACTAAAAGCTTAAATTTCTACTGTACACTTCTTTATATGATTATGACAGGGTCCAAAAGGGAACCATAGCTTTGGGGCAAGGATCTGTTTAGACTTTATCCTAAGTGAGCTCCCTCAAAAAACTAAAGTGCTTCCACACTTGACCAAACCAAAAGTCATTTGCACAGAAAGTTGGAATTTGGGGCAGGGTGCAGGTGTTAAAGAAAAAAAGGGGGAAGAAAAAGCAGAAAATAAAACAAAACAAAACAAAGATATGTAATTCTTCCCTGTCCTCTAAGCTTCTGTGCCTCCCTACAATACAGTGACTTTAAGTGGCAGGAAACGGTCCTGTGCTGTCTGGCCTCCAGAAATCCCTCTGGCCCTGCAGTGCCGGCCACGTACTCCCTGCCATACCCTCCTCTCACTCAAATGATTTCTCCTTTCCATCTCAGGATCACAGGATATTCTCAGTTGGAAGGGACCCACAAGGATCATCAAGTCCAACTCTTCAGTGAATGGTCTGTCTGGGGATCAAGCCCACAACCTTGGTGTTATCAGCACCATGCTCTAACCAACAGCTTGTTTTTTGTGCTGCTTTTAACTTGGAAAGCTTTAATCACAAACCAAAAAACCCTTTTTTTATGTCTACGTGATAGAATCAGGGATGAATATTTGGTTTTTAATGCATGCTTTAATACGTACAGGAACAAAAAAACCAACTGGTACCATTCCTCACAACTAGCTACATTTCCCTTTGGGGTCATGGAATATATAGAAAAATAAAAACATGAAGGAAAAAGACCTCAACCCTAACACTTCCATACTCAGTGTTCATTAAGAACAAGAGTATCAAGCTAATTTCCAATTAATTAATTTCAAAACATCTATTAATATCTCAGCAATTTCAACAGCTTAATTAATCTATCTTATTTAGGGTGAAGAAGAGGAATTGACATTTCATTTCTTTCTTTAGTTTTTTTAAAGAATAAAAAAAAATTGTATTTCTAGCTATATTAGCAGAAACTTGCTTTGACCAAAATTATACCAAGAAATACCAATTTTTTTTGTTTTGAAAACAATTTCTCTCATCCATATTAACCAATATTCCCGTTATTTTTCAGTTGCACATTTTGAAATCTTCAGTTAAGTTATCCACATTTCCCTGTACCCACAAATCACTGTAGTTAACCTCAAGCACTTGCTGAGGAATGTTGTTGCTATACATTTGTCTGTGGACGTCACAAAAAGAGAGAGAGATGTTTCCAATTTTCCTTACAACTACCCATCTCTCTCCCAACTATCAAGAGCCTAAAATAATTCACTTCTAACTTAAATGGTCCCAAAAATATTGCAAGCTTCAAGGTGAGTCATGGTTGTCTTTTGAAATTAATCACAGGAAAATACATGTCTGAAATGAGTAAAGGGGCTTTGTGACATTTTCCAAAAAGTCAAAGAAATGAATCCTAAAGTATTGCTAATCCACTGTCAAGTTTTGAATGATTCTCAGTAGAATGAGAAAATCACATACAGGTTACTTGCAACATGGTTTTTATATTATGTCATTATTAAGGGTAGTATATTTACCACTGTATTTGTAAACATGAAATTTTGGGATAAAATTAACTTCACAGAAACGAATGTAGCATAAATATGCAACTCAGAATGAAAGAGATCAGCAGAACACAGTATAGAATCTCACCCACCATTACTTAAAGGCTGCAGGAGGTGGGGGGTGACTGCCCTTTCACAAATCTTCAGCTAATGTTAAGCACTAGTAACAACAAGAATGTCTTTAGGAAACCTGTCAAGCCTAATCAAGGCTTCATATGATATTTTAATTTGGTCTTTATGAATATTCTTTAGGTTGTCTCTTTCCCACTGAAGCAGTCTTCACACAGACACTCTGCTGTCCCTGCTGTGTGCTGATCCAGACACGCCTTGCCAATGGGATGTATGTGCACTCAAACCATTTCACACTGGGGAAAAAAGGCTACTGCTGTGAATGCAAAACAGCTTTTCTTTGGATTTGTTCTAAACATACTTAGATGAACGATTCATAGTTTGCCTGTAGTGAGCTGAACTTGTTTCATGAAAATACTATCGTTTATCCATTCTTTATTTAATCAGTTTTACAAATGGAAGTTACAAAAATAAATAGGCAGCTTGCTTCTTTTTGTTCTGGGAGTTGTCACTGAAGTCTTAGTGAGTTTAAAATGTCATTTGTAATTCTTTGTCTTCTAAAGAGATTACTGTAAAATACAATATTAAGATTCCCTCTAAGCTTCTGAAGGATTAACATTTATTTTTTTAGAGAGCAGGAATGTAAGTGAATTAACCATTCCTGCAAGTTTATTCTGAAATTTCAGGGACTGATCACAATGGAGTCAAAAACTGAAAACTAAACCCCCAATAAAGCACTGACAGTTTTGCAGCTGAGAACAAAGTAAGCTATCATTGTATTTAATATAGGATATTTAATATACTATATTTTAATATTGTTCCAGGTATTAAAATTATCTCTATTTGAAAAAGAACTTACTTTGAACTTTGATCCAGGACAAATAAGGCTATGTGAAAATCCCTTGAGCTCTTCTCCTCATACAAATACAAAGAAAGACTAAGTAATCCCCAAACATGAACACATTTTTAAGCATTACTCGCATTTTTAACAAATGAGGCTTGCACCACTGCTTTCAACTGAATTTTGCCATACTTTCCATAAGAATTGGTTTTGACCCATTTTGTGTTACTGGTTTGGTGTTTGTAAGTAGCATTAACAGTTTAATGCCAGGGAGAGAGACTCAGACTGCATGAGACAATGAGCAGCTTAGTTTTCAGTATTTTGAGAGGATTGTATTTAATGGGACTATTGAGAGACTGATTAGCAAAAATCTACTTTTTCTAAGTTCAGAAACAAGTTAACCTTACCTAATATTGGAGACCTCAAATTTCTTTGTGTCATGAAAAGGTTGTGAAGAGGGCAAAGGAAGGTTAACTGGGTGATACAGGGCTGAGTCAGAAGGACACAAGTATTACAAGATAGCATTCAAGCCTAAGCAGTAAATCTGAAGAGAGGTCAAAAAGACACAGATCAAGAAGTATTTGAAGGACTCAGAAAATGACACTGAGTGCAAACTGCAGCTCCTGATAGTGGAGCTGGTCAAAGAGCTGGATGAACAGCAGGTCACTAAGAATACAGCAGCCTCAGAGCTTTGCCAAAATCACTTGCAGATCCGCTTGGCTGAATTAAAATATTATAAGCATGTCTGTAACTTGGTACAGTACACCTGTATTATCTATATTTGCTTTACACAAAGGAAAAACAACCACTGCTGCAACAAAGTATTTTTATCACAGGCAGTAGCTAATTGTGAAAGTCTAAACAGGGAACAGTCTCACTAATACAGACACATTGCCTATTACGCTGGCAAAAAGTAATACAGAAAAATGCTGTAATTCTAGATAAACTACTGATCGCTTCTTTGGTTTGGTTTGTTGGTTTTTTTTAAATACAGAGTCTGATATGCTGCCAACACCACATGCTGGCCGCATTTGGACAGACAGATTCTATAATTTATACTACTGGGAGTGCCAAGACAGTAGAAGAGCACTGATAGACAAAACCTTTATTTTTGCATCTTTCCCAGCCGTGGCAGGACTCCCTGGGTGCTGTATGACTTGCTGCCTGCTCTGCTTGCCAGCAAATTCTCCCCTCCAGGAGTGCTATGGATCACCTTGACTGTCGTTTCTATTTAACGCTTTTGTCTTTCTTGGCTCCTCTTTCAGAGGTTGAAAAGAACATGCAAGGCAGTGTCTGCATCAAAGTAAATGGATTCAGGATATAGAAGAGAGATAAAAAAAGGAAAGGATTCTCAACATAATAAAGCATAACACCTGTGATTCAGAGGAATATAATGAAGTATCAAATATGCCTGCAAATTATTTGACTCTTAGGTCAAATTTTTTATTTTCTAATAGCATAAGGAAGCGTTTAAGCCACAGTGCAATCAAAGAATTCCAGAATCCGAAGAACAAGTTGCTGAAATTTCTGAAATTAACTACGAAAGAGAAAAAGGTACCATTTAAAAAGAATGTAAATTAAACTAATTTATAAATTGCACATTGTTTCCCCAGCTTTCCAGAGCACTTCAAACAGAGGAATAAAGGTGAATCAAAGCATATAAAAATCAGCCTCTTAGTTATCTTTCTAGGTGTGCACATAATTATTAAGGCACTTAATAAAATGTGGGCCCTTTTATTTTTTTCTTCTATTAATATCCATTGGGAAAATACATTCACACATGTTCCTGATACTATTCATGGTATGATAATTAACATTATCCATCTGTTCTCAAATTTCTCTAAAAATCATGAATGTAACACATGATACAAACCTAGGAGTAACCATACCATTTTAAATTCTGACATCAACATCACAAAAAAGCAGAACATTTATTCAGTGTTTCCCTAACAGCATTGTCATATTAGGACCTCACAATACTAGAACCAAATATTAATTTTCCTCCAGCAAAGAGGAAAGTAAATTTTACATATTAGAAAACTGGTGAGTCTAAGACAAGGCTGTGTATTCCATAACAAAAGTGTTGAATGTAACATGCTTTCCCAGTGTTGATGTGGTTTCTTGTGCTGTAATTCATGGCAGTTTTAACATCACATATCACTTGGTAGAGAGGTTATTTGGCTGCTCTGTGCTTTTTTCTATGCTTTAATACTGTGACAACTGTAATAGATATTGACTCTTTTTTCCATTTGTTATAAACATAGAGAGGGTTAAAAGTATCTATTTCTACAGTACAAAACAAAGAGGAAAAAAAAGGAAAACAAAAATAAAGAAATTAAATGGTCTCCAAATTTTTCTCCTCTTTTTAATATAATGCTAGTTCTTCATCTGCCCTAGACAGCCAGGGCTGAGAACCTAATTATAGACTTACATTAAAAAACCCTCAACCATATTCTTATGTTTGCCACTGTTTAATATTTATTTTCTTGCTCTGGCTGCACACATTCAATTTTTTAAATAAACTGCATCAAGATCCACACTTTTCATAACACATTTCTACCCAAAGTAATTTGACTGTACAGTGGCGTAACACCCTGAAAATTGCTATCTGCACCAAAGCTACCAAGAGCCTTCAGCCTGCAGCAGCAGTGCAACATGTTTATCTGAAGTATATGCTGCCACATACACAAACATGAAAGGCTGACAGCTCACAGTGCAGAACTATCTGGCTTTGTGTTGTTGTTATCACCTGGAAAGAAATCCAATCCTTTAGGCTTATTATAATCGTAAGCTAATTCCCAAAACATTATTCAGTTTTAAAAGAGTTCTTCCTCCAAAATTTTTTTAGCACAAATTCCTCTCACTGTTCATTTTCCCTTTACATAGTATGGCATAGTATGACAAAATGAATATTAAATGAATACACAAAAGGAATATTTAATTGAGCAGCATGCTTTAAAGAAAAATAGAGCTTCTATATTCTACAAAGCAATTACATTGCTTTGAGCTTCTAGTCATGTTGGCATAAATACTTCTGATATTGAACGCAGTTTCTTCTAGCCAACAGTCTGTTTACATATAAAGCTGGTTCATGAATGTTTCTTAGTTTCATTAGGGGTGGTGTTAAACCATCCTAACATATTCCTCACATTGCTCTCCTTATGCTGCCTCTCTAGTCATGCTGCTGGCTGAAAAGCAGATAACACTCTTCTGACAAAATGATGGTTCTCATACATAGCAAACACTCTTGCAGGCTTTTTAAGTTGGATGAAAGGTTTTATTAACCTTTGCTTGTATCTCTGCCGCATGTCTATTTTGGTTTTCTTCTGATCACCCACCGCTGAAAGCCACTCTGCCTCTCCCCTGTGAGGCAGCTATATTGAGTCAGGCCAAAGACCTACCTACCCCAGCAACAAAGAACTGGAGCTTGAAGAAGGTAACGAAATATGGTGAGCATATACAATGTCTTCCCTGGTACCGTCCCAGCTTCCCACCAATTCCAGCTCACACACCACAGCAGACATGTTGGTACAAACTTCCTCACATAAATAGTACTTAGACATGGACATCAGATAAAGAAAATCCATGTGTTCTTCAAACACCTTCTAAGTAAGATCAGTTTTAGAACTCATATTAGAAACGCCTAAATTTACTGTTCTTTTTTTCATGCTACCAGGACATAATGATAAAAATGTATCGAAATACCAGAAATGTAATGACAGAAAGCACATGTAATGAACCTATTTTTTCTTATGCAATGGGCAAAGAAAAACAAAACAAAAGCCAATACCATGAACAGCAGAGCCAATTACAAGTAAATCCATTAAATCAGCAGTTACTCTCAATTATCAGACTGTAATCATGAGTAAATATTATCATTTTACAATGAAAGCCCTATAATAATATGTGTAACAAAAAACATCACCATGAATTATTCTTATCTGTGTCCCTGTAGACTTTTACAGCTCTGTCTCTGTCAGAATCTGATTTTAAGAGATAGTTTACTGAGAAAATCAATTCAGAATCCAATGCCTATTAAAGAGGAGGATTTGATTTGTATAGACTAAGATGGAGTTTTCTCCTTGGTTTGAACAAAGATTCACTGTTTTATCCCTATAAGTATTTTATATTCAATTTACCCACAAATCTTAAAGCAAATTTTAACCAAAACACTGCTGAGATAACATGTCACATAACCTGAAAATCTCACTGTCAATGAGTGTTCTCACTGATCATATGTGGAAATGCAGATTTTTGCACTAATTTAACCAACAGCAGCTTGCCCTCCACTTTTCATCAGAGTGAATCCCAACCAGATCTATTGAAAAAACGCTACTAGTCCTTGTCATGACACCTGGGCATCAGCATGTGTTGCACCACCAATTTCTTGGTAATGTGAGGAGAGTTTATTTCTGTGCAGTCTCATGTAATCTAATGATAATTGGTCATATTGAACAGGTAACAGAGACTTTAAATCAGATTTAATTTCTATCATAAATAATTTTGCAATTCAGTTTGTTAAATGCGATTTTCTTTAGTACACACAGACTGATGCCTTAAAAAAAAAAAAAGACATAGTATTTCTGTTTCAATTTTCATCAAGACCAAGTGAATGCTTTTATTTTTCTGCCTCTGTTTCATTTTCTGCTCTTTGATTTCTTTCCCTTGTTCATCATAGCCTCCTGCTGTGGTGCTGATGGCCAGAAGTGCTAGTTGTGAGGCTGCTGCAACCACAGGGTACGTCCGTCAGCACAGGCCATCACGCTTGTGCCAGCCCAGTGGTTTGTAATTCCAGGCTCTGCTTACATTAGCCAAGGGCAAACAAGTCAAAAATCTCCTTCATTGAGAACTGAAGAAATTCACTTCCACAGCTTTTCAGAAAACTGGCTACAGCTTTTCAACTACTAGAACCAGAAATCAGAAATTAAATGTAGTATCTTTGCACACTGACTTGTTTAAAAGGGCAGATTTCCTGCAAGGTATGATGTCAGACAAGGTAGCTGGAAGCCAGTTATAAGATAACACTACAGTTCAGCCGCATGAAGTCAGAAAGTGATTGAGGTTGTACTTAGCCCCACTGCTAGCCTGCAGGATGATCTGTGTACACCACTTCTGTCACCTTGCACTTCAGCTTCTTCAGTGTAAGGCAAGGACAACAAAATGAATTTTTAAAGCCCATTAGAGGTATTAATGAAAAACGGTGTGCAATAAGTAAATAGCAGTAAGAATACATGTTCCGTCATTTTCTCTCTGGAAGCACACAGTTTACTCAATATCTTTCCCTTGAGTTTTGCTCTAAATCTCAGTTGTGTTGAACGGTCTTTTAATAAAAAAGCAAGAAGCCCAGATGATAAACTGACACTTTTTCTTACTCTTGACAGAAATCTTATTCATAGAACACAGCATGCATACTTCTCATCTGTGTCTTCCCTCTGACTCCTCGGCCACAAGAGAGCTAATACAGATTTTCAAAGATCAAATAAGAAGGTTTCTCATATCTCTGGACTCTTTATAGTATTCTTTGCCACTAATGGAATGAAATAAAATAGCAGATCTGAACTTAGTGAACATCCCTTAAATAATATAATGGACCTGTCATCCTTTTGTCTTTCATCTAATCCATTGGAGCAAAGAAAGTTTAATGAAATTGCATCTACAGAACATTATGCAAAGGGTCAAATGTATATAATTATCTTTATTTACCTTTAAATATTTCATTATTTAAATTGCCTCAGTGTTGGGCTGAAATAACAATCCAGTCATAACTCTTTTGAAGTGCACTAAGACTTTATGTCTTGCTGAGATACATTCTCCGAAGCATATCCTCTGTTCATTTATTATTCATTATCATCTGCATTTTGCCAAATTCCTTTGAAACCCATTTCCCATTTTAAATGGCAACTTTCCCCTAAAACTGTGGTGCATTCATCATACAAACATCGTACTTAAAACACCATGAAGGCAAGGCAACTAAGTCTTGTGGATATGCTCAAAATACAGGTGCCACTGTGTATCAGGCAAGAATAAATCTATATTAGTTTTGAAGAAATCTTATCAGGACCATATGATATCTGTCACTGCAATGTATGCAAAATAAGCTATGTCTTCATCTGAGTGCTCTGCAATCAATCATTTTCATTCAGACACAACTGGGAGAAATAATTAGTTCAAGAAAATGACTATTACTTTGTCACTTCCATCTGGCAAATATGTTGCAAAATTGTATAAAATAAGCGGTTTTGTCTATTTTTGTGATATTGAAAATAGATCTAAAACCCCCTTTTGTGTAAGTACTTTTCTCAATTTTTGTTTTAAAAATAAGTAATATGAAATATTAGTGTAGGCAGTAATTTCAGTACCTTAGACTATATCATAACATTGGCTTTTAAACAGAACTCCCCATTAATCACAGCAGGGACTGCTGCTTAAAAATACATGAACTTGAGCTGATGTTATCACACAGATCTATCACAAGAATCCAAGTTGTCCTATTTAAAATGCAATGAATCACTATTACAGAAAAATTAAATGTACACAAGTATTTTAAGGGCTGCATTAGAAGAATACTCTCAGAAATATCTAGAAGATATCTTAAAATTCCTCTCACCCATCAAAGAAACAGAGACAGAAACATAGCGACCAACCTTTGCTTCAGTCTTCTCTCCTAGCACAAAACCCACTTACCTTTCCACTGCTAGTACTACCTTTGATTTTTAGAATTACTTTAGAGAGGTTATTTTATAAGTAAGAGCAGAATCTTTTAGCAGATGCTAAAAGACTTCTTTCTCTTTCTCTTGACAGATTTTTTTCTTTAGCATCACCTTAAACCTTCTGTAGACTTGGAAGGATTTATTTTATTATTATTTTGGAAAACCTCTGAGTTAAGAGAAGGTGAGAGGCAAAGAATGTATTAGGAGACTTCACACATGCAAAGCTACACAGGATCAGGGCAAACTGCATGTTTATCTCCAGAAAGGCAAAACCAAGAAATTATTTTTTGTCTTTTCTAATAATCTGCTGCCTCTTTGAAAACTCTGGTAAAGCATTAAAGTTTAGCAGTGAGGAATGTCATTGATTACTCCTTCAGTATTGCTATTTGTCACTACTATTCTCCTGTTGTCAAGATCCTCATCCAGCCTTCAAGAAACCCACAAATCTCAGATTTTCATCAGACATTGTTAAAGTCTCTAGAAAGTAAAATCTGACATAATATGTACCATGTGGTAGTAATCAGACATTTACCATGGGAATCTTCCAGGTTTAATTTTTGAAAGAAAAAAAGAAATTTTATTTTAAAAATTCTGACAACATGTAGGCCTGGCAGACTTCTTGTGGAGATTAAAAAAAAAAAACTCTACAAGAAAGAGAAATTCTTCCAGAGAATTTAGCATAAAGTAAAACATTGTAGGCAGGCGGGAGTTATAACTACTATATTATATATATACTATAAAATAAGTAGAGAAAGGGAGGAAGGAAATTATCCTTTGGTTTCTGCTCTTCCAGAAAGCCAGCCACAATTCCAGAAGCTCATCCAGTAAAGATGATAAACCACACAGTATTTCCTCTACCTGTGAAAGGCATGCAAATGTAAAGCAAGTAAAATTCGCATTACTGTAGGATTTTTAAAGGTACCTATTATACTTAACAAAGAATGTTTTAAATCTGATCTTGACTGTTGCCAAATTTTCACGGTCAGCAGAAACTTAGGGACCATTTCAACAACTGCTGAGATAAAATTTGGCAATATTTCATGTTCCACAAAATATGAAGACCTGAAGGAAAGGTGCAAAGAGGATGGAGCCAGTTTCTTTTCAGTGGTGCCCAGTGACAGGAGCAGAGGCAAAAGTCACCACCTGAATCACAGAAGATTGCCCCTGAACACTAGAAGGCAGGTTTTGGCTGGAATAGAGGTCATTTCCTTCAGAGTTCACAGTAGTTCACATGGGGTTATGTTTTGGAGTTGTGCTGAAAATAGTGCTGATAATCCAGAGATGTTTTCATTACTACTGAACAGTGTTTATACAGAATCAAAGCCTTTTCTGCTCATTACACCACCCTACCAGCAAAGAGACTGGACGTGCACAAGTTGTTGGGTAGGAAGACAGCTGGGACATCTGAACCCAACAGATCCCAGGGATATTCCTCATCATATGGCATCATGCTCAGCATTAGGAGTTGGACTTCCATGATCCCAGCGGGTCCCATCCATCTCAGTGTGTTCTATGATTCTGAGATACATAGCTGGGGAGGAAGGAAGCATGAATGTCCAGAATGATGGTGTTTGTCTTCCCAAGTAACCCTCACGTATGATGGAGCCCTGCTTTCCTGGAGATGGCCGAACAACTGCCTGCCCGTGGGAAGAGGTGAATGAACGAATTCCTTGATTTGCTCTGACTGTCCACATGATTTCTGCTTTACCTATTAATCTGTCTTTATCTCAATCCATAAATTTTTGCACTTTTCTCCTTTTAGCTCTCTGCCCCATCACAACAGGCAAAGCGAGCAAGCTGCTGCGTGGGGCTTAGTTGCCAGCTGGGGTTAAACCACAAGAGTCAAGAAACTCTTTTATTTTGAGGGTGACTGAGCACTAGAACAGGTTGTCCACAGGTGACAGAGAGTCTCCATCCTTAGAGATATTCGCAACTGTCCTGAGCAACTGACTCTAGGTAGTCCTGCTTGAATTGGGCAGGATATTTGGACAAGGTCACCTCCGCTGCTCCCTCCCAACCTCATCTGTTCTGCGATTCTGTGAAACACATGTATAAATTTGAAACTCAAAAGTCACAAAGGCAGTATTTGGTCGTGCATTCTCCAGAATCTCCTAAATTTTCTAACTTCACTATGCCAAAGTTTAAAGCACTATATGAAGCCTTAAAGATATTATGCATATATGAGTAGATACGTCCAGAAAGTAGAGAGCAAGAAAATGCTCTCTGTTAAGGTTTGGAATCTATGAATAATAGGCCTTCTTGTAAAGTCTGTACCTTTCTAGAAATGGCTATTTAATTCCATGCCACAGATTCTGTATCAGAAAATTGACAGGAAGAACAATTTATTATGAAAACCATCTATAGAATTTAAAATTTAACTAATAGACAATTACCATAGACTTAAATGTGTAACATGTACTCACACTTCATTAAATATTAACTACATTAGAAATGAATTCCTAAATGTATTTTATTATTATTACATCCAGTTGAGAAAGAAATGTGACAGATACAAAATGGCAGAAAAAAACTATAATGTATATTTAAAACTATACATTGAGAAATCTTTATAATGCATTCTTTATGGATTACCACAAGTGCTAAATCTCAAAGTTTAAGCTTCATTGAACAGTGTACACTTATATTCATTCTTAAAACTCTTCCTCACAGTACTTCAAAGTATTAAATTCATTTTCATTTTCAAAGTATTAGAAAATTCATTTTCTAAACAGTGAAGGATCAGTCCTTTTGCCAGTTTGATTTAAGGGAGAAAATTACTGAGATAATAATTTTCCACACAATCCAGGTCATCAGCACTACTGAAATGATGCTATGCTATCAGGTCAATCAAATTTGTAGGTAGCTAAATAGTTTACTTCACACTCTTCAATTTTGCTAATGATTGATTATACCTGAATTCCTTGTGTAACTTAAAACAGCACTTTAACAGAGAAAGTCCAAGAGTGTCTTTTTATGATATAATAATTTTCAATTAAAGGCCATTCCAGAAGGCAACAGTACCTTAGTGGGAAGCTATTGTTGCACATCCTGAGAAGTCTCATTAAGCTAAATAACAAATCTTACCCATTTAAAAGACTGAGATAACATTATACCACTTTAGCATAGCTCCTTTGGCTACATCACTTAGGAAATTAGAAATGTCATTCTCCATTTTAATTCACCTTCAGGAAAGAAGGTTAACTCATTGGCAAGGAAATTTTAACAGGTCAGATCTTTCAAAATCAATAATGAACTGCACTGGAGATATCTTTCCAAAGGGATAACTTCAATTAAAACAGCCCTCACCAGAGATAATGAGTAGAGAAGGAAGGTTAGTGTTGGACAAAGGAACACTGGCCCCCTTGCCAAGTACGTGATGCAAAGATACTTATCAGCCTGAATTATGCTGAATAATCATCAAAAGGCTCTGAAAAACAGAGAGGTCATTTTGTCTCAAGGAGACTCTCTACAAAGGGGTAAGAGTGACTGAGAATCTTTCCTAATAATTTTTTAAAACGCATCAACATCAAAATGTTCACCGGGCTCAGAAAAAATGAAAAAAAACCTGTTATGGGAATCTCAATGTCGCAAAGGACATTCACAGCGATCACATGGCCACTGTTTGTTTTTCTGGAGGATGTACAGTGGGTCATTATCCTTCCAGGCTATATTAGCAGCCATAAAATCTCTCTCAACTTCGCAGATGTGCTATGGAAGAACCAATGCATCCAAGCAGGGAAACACAAGCATTTGGCCTAAATCTCCATCATAATGTAAAATTTGATTCAATTCCAAATTTACTGGAGAATTGGAGAAGTTCTTGCTTCCTTTTAAAATATAAAATTTATGACTGGATAACAACAATTGCCTCCTGGGGAAGTGTAATAAAATAATTATAAATCAGATGCAGGAGCCTAAATTTGTCTACCTTGATCTCATTACTGAATTGTCAATCCCAATGCCTTTTTGTCCCTGCTTTTACCTTATAATAGTACTATTTAGGATGCTTCTTTTCTTTGCAGTGAAAAATAGTCACAGTCATCTAGACAATGGTCACACTTTAAGAAGGGAACTTTTACTTTTTCAACAGTAGGTTATTGTAAGCAAAGGAAAGCTCAACCTAGTATGGCACTACTGAAAAAAAAAAAATTTTTGTTTGCTAAGTAGCAAAGAGAAAAAAATATACTCCCAAACACATGCATCTCCTTACTATATGCAAATCACAGCATTCTGTTTCATTAGTAAGCTCTGCAATTTTCCTTCCAGTTTAGATTTTTAAAGGCAAGAAATATATTCCTGAGTAGGAGGTTATAACAATAAGAAACATGACTTCGTGCCAGTAAATCAGAATTTCACTACTATAGCACAGGACCATGTACAGCTATCTTATCCAGCAGGGCATTATAAAACAGAAAAGGAAGTCAAATCAGAAAGGAGAATTCTTTCTTTCAACCACTGAAACAAATTACCAGGAAGACAGAATTCTCTCCCTAGAAGTCTTGAGATTGAAACTAGATGTTTTTCTGGAAGATGCACTCAATTAGTTATATTAATTTTCATGTTCTAAGATCCAAACACACCTGATCTTACTGTGCCGGACCTTGTGTGACGTCAGAGACCTAGAGTGCCCAGGTGCTACTCCACAGAGTTCACAAACTGGATTGGGCTCAGGGGAGATATGTACAATGCACACACAGAACAAACTACTTGATGACTGCAAGCATGTTAGCTGGACTAATGTTTTTCTTTGATTGCTTGCTTTGCTAGGCTTTCCTGGGAATGTTTATGTAAATAGAAAATGGAAAACTGTAGAGAATAGCCAATAAGAAGAGTGAGTGGAACTTAGGCACTGCAACAATAAGGAATGCAAGGAGGAATGTCTCAACAGTCAACCAGAAAAGGATGAGCTAAAACCAGTGGATTTCACAAAAAAAATGCCCATAATTTAGTTGTTTCTTAAGCTGCTACTGCAGGTAGCAGGTCTTCAACTGTCTCAAAATCTACTTGCTTCAGTTAGGCAGGAATTTTAAATCATTTTCAAAACAGATAGTAATTGTGCAATCCACACAAATTAGTGCAATGTTTTGTTGCAGAACACCTGAAGACGTTCCCACAAGCAATTGCTCGCTTACACCTGACACCCTGCTTGCAGACACCCCACCCCGACCAGTGCTGGCAGCACAGGCAGACTGCCCACACCCTGCCCAGCAGCAGCAGCGTAGCTGGAATGCTGCTCACACTCCTGATGTGAGATTGGACTTCCTCCAATCACACCGGCATTGCTGGAGCCAAGGACCATCCCAACCCTGACCCACAGGCCAAAGGCATTTGCAGAAGTGGCTGTTGCTGCCAGATGACCCATTCTCCAAGCATCCCTGGCAGTTTGCCACGGCCATGGCATCACTTATGACCCCGTGTTAGCTATCGGTGATTAAGTGAGTGGCCATATGGGTGCCATGCTGCTCATCTTTCCTACTGTCTCCTTAAAGCTGTGATTTATAAGGTCTTGTCAGATCCCATTACTGTTTGGACCACAGCACCTGACCATGCATTAAAATTAAGACACTTGTTGCAAATGCAGAATTAAATTTAAGTTAAATGTTAACTCAGAGTAAAAATACCATTAACGGACCAGGAAGCTTTTGTCCAGCATAAATTCGTTTGAAGCACTCTACTTGTATTACCCAAACAATCTGTTATGATTCTACGTTAACAGAGTAAAATATGAAATAAAAACCTGCTTGAAACATGCTAGTGGGTGAATTTGCTCTCTTGCCTTTTAAGGGAAGGTAAAATAAAATATATGCTGTCCACAAATCATTATTAATTTATAGCTGCAGAGAGCACTATTTTATGATGCAACTGAATATACTTATACTGATTCATAAATTTGAATGAAATTTATTTAGAGCAGTAGCTTTTATTGAATGTATGTTTTGGTTTTTAAATAAGGAGACATGCATTACAGTGAGAGACTTGAAAAAAATCCCAGCTATTTTAGTGCTTTGCTTTTTCAATAATTCAGACACTAATAGCTAAAATTCAACAACAGAAGTTCAGACTGATTCTACTACTCCCTTGGTGGCCTTTAAGACCTTGGTTTCAGTCACTAATCAAGATACTAACAGACCTTTCTCTATTATTAGGAACTATATCAACTTCCATAATTTCTCTGTGAGAAATGGAACACTTATCCAAGCAAATTTAGTATTAATTGTGTGTTTCACTTCAAAGTTTTTTTACAGCCAACAGGATTTTCACTATCAACATCTACACAGGTCAATTGTATTACACAACCTAAGCTGAAATAAGAAAAAATCTCAAAGGCAACGCAAGAGATTGTCTATAAAATTACCCTATGATTTCTTTAGATAATACAAATTATCTGGAATGGATTGTAATAAAATTATGTCTTCTAATTATTCTTCAGCTTTTTGCTTCTTTGAAACTTTCCAAACATAGAGGTTTGAAAACAAAAGAATAATTAAAGCTGTTTCTCTGACAGAGGATGTCCATATTTCTGTTGTGCTGCAACAACCATCAGGCTGATGTCTTGATTTTGGTTTGCAATAAACATTTGCAAAGCATAAAACACCTGCAAAGCATAGAAAGATGGACCCATTGTCATCACATAAAATCCTAGAAGTTTCAAGAACAAAAATAAGGACATTTCCCTCCCTACCCGATTATTCACGTATATGCTCTTTCATCAGATGGCACAAAGCCTTCCCAATAGATGTACCGCATGATTTTTTAAAAATCCACAAAGATTAAGTCAGTCCTAATTGAGGCCTTACGACAACATTTCAATATAAATGACATATATATCCCCTCTTTTGGACATTAAAGGTTTGATTTCTATTACAGATATAACAGTAGCAAGGTAGGAAGGCTATTTCTGTTACTTTGTGGTACCCATCTGTTTAATACATGCAGTCTAATTCTATCCAGTGATGCTTACTTATTCCTGGTATGACTCTGGCCTTTAATGAGGTTTTAATACATATGGACCTCCTAGAATTTTAGCTGAAAACATGGTGAACACTACAGGGAATTATTTAAAAAATGAGAATGGAAGTGTTTTGAGGCGACAGTATTTGAAAACGCTGAGACTGCAGCTTGGCAATCTTGATGGGAAGCAAAGAAAGTTACTTGCCCAGAGACAACGATGTCGTCCAGAAGAATACAAGATCATTTTGTCCTTGCTCCAACCAACATCAACTAGAAGCAATGGAA
Source organism: Callaeas wilsoni (assembly GCA_013398955.1). Lineage (NCBI taxonomy): Eukaryota > Metazoa > Chordata > Aves > Passeriformes > Callaeidae > Callaeas > Callaeas wilsoni. The sequence continues at coordinate 154,672 of VWPU01018063.1, forward strand.
AAAGGTACAGTTGTACACTAAAAAGTCTATATTCTGCAACAATACTGTGAACTAAGAATTTATTACTTCTAACAGCACAGCACAGAACTGGATCCCTGAAAATTTGCTTCAATACACAGAATTCAAAAAATCAGTTACAAAATCAGGGGCTTTCACATTCCAGCTCAGTGCATTTTTGGTTCATGGGAAATACATAATGCATTTCTTTGACACTGCATATGTGTCAGAACTACTTTCAAAGTCGAGATACAATAAAAGTTTCCATGATACATACATATTGAGAATAAACTTTTCAAAAGATGTTTCATTTTTTAAATGGCATTTTCTGTTGGTTAAAAGGACCATTTTCTCAAAGAGAATTCCATTAATGTATTTCAGAAGAGGCACAGGACCACAGCTACAAACCACTGGTTGCAAGCATCAAAGTCTCACAGGAGCACACACACCTATAGATATATACACATTTACACACATACATAACAATTTTACAGTCTAGTTTGCTTTTGTCTGTATATTTCAAGAGGTCCAAGATGCTGGATGATTAATACTCACACAGGGAATGTTTTCTTGATCTGAAATCACATGCTTGCAAAGTACTAAAAACCAACTACAAGATGCATTTTATTTTCCAGTAGTTCACGGAAGAGATGGACACAATGGATAGGTCAATCATGTTCTCAGAAGTTAATCTCGAGCCAATTAGTACACCTCTATCTTAAATACACAATTGCATTCACAGTGTGACCGAAATGGAGTCTCTTGAGACTGTCCAAGACAAAAAATGATCCAACAAGCCTTTGCCTCCTCTATACACATTCCTATGCCACCTAATGCTATCAACAGACCAGTGGCTTCAGTGTCCACATAATTTTCCTACTGAGGCATCTTATGACAGGCTAACACTCATAAAATGCATGGCAAGAGAGGAACCAGAGGCTTTGCAGAGAGAGGTGATGCCATTCAATGAGTTTAGCTTTAGAGACATCATGCTAGAGGCAGCAAACACAAGTCAGTGTGAGCTACTCTCTGGTGACTGAAAACCTCATACCCGTACAAGCTCTGGGCCCTTGATTTACAACAGGCTGTCAAGGGCACTGAGCCGCACCTCAGACGCACATCCTCCCTCAAATCCCTACTCAAAAAAGATTCTTCTAAACATACATACCAGAGAAGACTTAGGCCATACTCTTCTCGTGAATATGGAACCACAACAACTTTATTTTCCTTCATTCTTCAACGTCCCGAACAAATCCCTTTTCAGCAGTCAACACTTCATTGCAGATCCTGGACTGAATGAAAAAGCTTCCTTCAACCCCCAGTAAAGAGCAAAGGAAGCAACTGAAATGAATATATGCATCTTGGGCTTTCCCTTCACTCTTCTGATCCCTCAGGGCTCACTTTTATGCCACCACTTAAAAGTTTGGCTCAAAACAGGCAGATCTCCAACACCCACTGACTAAGGAAGCTAGCACGTGGGAAGCTCATCACCCAAACTTGCCGTATCACATTAGTGGTGTCACCAGCTGTTGAACCACTTGCAGTAAATGTCCCAGATGAAGTCTAAATTTGCAATCCAGACAAACTGAGCCCCAAAAGAAGCCCCAGTACCAGGTGGCTGGACAGTGACAAACAATGGCTGAGCAGCAACTCCTGGTAGAGGGTTCCCTGTATGTTCAGCTGATGTCCTCCTTCAGAGACATGAGAAGGACTACATGCTCCTCTAACCTTGTTACTTTAGAAATGCTCTGATGATCATGCCAAGGTCAGAATTGTGACCTAGGGAAATCCTCCAACACCAGTCCAACAAGCACAGTAGGAGCACAGCTAGTAAATCAATCTGCTTCACAACTGTAAATTGTATCACTGTCCTGGAAGCTGTGGCCTAAAGAAATACAATAAAGCTGTGAGAAAATAACGAACAAACAAACAAAAAAACCTCAAAACCGAAACCATACCAAACCATACAAAAAAAAAAAAAAGAAAACAAGAGAAAAGAAAACGATCTTGAGGACAAGAGATGATCTGTATGCTCAAAGTGTCCCTGTCAGGGTGTTATGATGTTCCTGAGGTCTATTCCCTGTGAAAGGCTGGATTACTAGTTAGGTTATCAGCATACAGGCTTTAACTTTTGGTCAGCCCTGAAGTGGTCAGGCAGTTAGAACAGGTGATCTTTTTAAGTCCTTTACAACGGAATGCTTCTATTCTCTATGACTATATTTTACCCGTGATTGATCTCCTTAATATATAAATATCTATTTCTGTGAAATCTACTAAGCTCTTGACCTCAAGAACTTTATCATTCTCTATCTGCTATTTCAGAAGAGCAACTAATGCCTAAAGAAAGGAACTTTAAAAGCATTTATTTATTTTACAGGTTTCATAATTGCCCAATATTCCTGTGAAGAACTGCATAGATCTGAGGTGTTGGATAGCCACAATGGGAGTAGCATTTACACTTCTGCATAGAAATAAGGTGGTGGGGATCTATGATGCTAAGATTTGGACTAGCCTTGTTTTTCATGAACTGACTATTTACAATATTTGCTAATAAATGAAGGAGGGTTTTCAAACACAAGTAGAACAAAATTGCAAGTAAAATCAAAACAAAACAGGGTGTTTCTCACAAAAAATGTAAAAACTACTTGGAAACTTCTTGTCATAGGTGGTTGTGTGCAAGGAGAAGCAGGACATGGCTAGAGAGGAAAAAATTCACAGTAGTTATTACACAGAAAGGGATTACCATTGGTTTAGAAAGACACAATTTGCTGAAGGCAAGGATAGTATTTAGAAGTGGTATCTGTACATAATTGTCCTCATTTCATACTCTTCCCCAGGCATCCAGAAACAGGCAAGGTCATAGAAAGGATATTCTGTTAAATTCATATTTGTTTTGATTTGATATGAATGCTCTCTTTTTTTAATCAGCATGTATAAACATCCATGCTGATAAAATTCTTCCTTCTATCCCCAAATTATCATGTAACTTCATCAAATCCAGCAAAGTCCATGCTGTCCTGTGTCCCAAAGGTCACCACACTTAAAACAAGGAAACTCCATAAAAAACATATTCTTACCAAACTGTGAGGTGCAAGAGCCTGAAAAGATACATCTTATGAAGAAAGTATTGCTTTAGAGGAAAAACAGTTGCATATAGAAACTACAGAAAGCCTAAAAGAAAAAGGAAAACTTCCTAAAAGTTGTTGTTTGTTAAAAGGAAAACAGCCAGAGCTACTCTAGGCTTTCTTCTCCTTTAGTTCTGGATATTTCAGTAAATCATAAGCAAAATAAATACATGTAGAACAGCTTTCTTCATTATCATGCAGAATTAGATTAAATGTCTTTCTATGATGTAGAAACAGATGATGTTTCCAGGGCTGCTGCTTCCTTTTTTTTTTTAATACATTTACATGTGTGTGCATATGCATCTACCGAGTAATTATGAGATCAATTGGGAAAACATATATATGCTATCAAGTTTTGATAAAATTTAGTTTACTTTTAGTGTTGCATATGCAAAACACCACGTGGTTGTATATGCCCTATTAATTAAGGGAGGGGGAGGCAAAAGAATGAAAATTTTGTTAGAAGAAGGCAAAAACTCCCTCAGATCCAAATACTGGAATAATTTACTGTTATTTACCACTCTAATAAATAAATATGAAAATAAACCACACATAGTTGTATCTAGAATCAGAATCTTAAGACTATAATATGACAACATTTTTGCCTAATTGTTCCCTACTCAGAAAATATAAAGCAGCTCTCAAGAAGCAAATCTTTAAGAAGCCTGAATATTTTTCTGTTTGAAGGAAACAAACCTCTCATCCCATGACAGCAAGACCCCATTACGGAATGTGCTAATTGGCTGCACCCTTTGAGAGCTCAGCGCACTCCACCTTTTATTTCAAGGCTGACACTGCATCTTAGTGTGAGGTTATCACATTAGTCAGTCCCTGTTGTGAAACACCATGTCTGAAACTGGAATGTAAGTGCAAAATGACTGAGATTCACTCTGACTTCAGTGTCAGCACAAGGTTCCTGTCATAGCCACTGAATGTATTGTGATGTGTCTTTGCTCACCTTACTTATACAAGTATCATCAAAACTTTTCAGTTTGGGTACTGCTGTCACTTTATGAATGCCTGTTGTTACTTCTTTCATGTTAAAAAGTGACTACCTCTTAGCACAAAACAAGTTATCATCAGTTTGTATTAAAATTTTCTTTATCAACTTCAGGAAGGCAAAAAACCCTGAAACAGATCATAATCTTCACATAGCCTTATCCATGCATATTAAAGTACAATGAATAACATGGAGATAAATGTGCATTTGAAAGGTATTCCTGTGCTAACAGAGGCTGCACAAACTGTCATTTTGAAAGATGGAAAAAAAGATGGTTGAAGAAAATCAGGAAAGCCACCATTTTGTTGTCCATCTACAAACTATTTAGAATGACTAGAGTAAATAATAAACCTTGAGATTCTTCACTGTAACAGCTTAATGAGAAAGAGCTAAATTACACACACACATCCAAAAACCCCTAAAAGAGTCGAAAAACACTGATCCTACTCCCTCAACATATGAAATGCCAGTCAAATCCATGTGTGAAGCCTGAGCATAAGCTGAACAGCATCAGTTCTACATGCACTGAACCACTCAGCTGGTGCAATCAGATATCTGATTCTTGATTCATAATATTATATCAGGAATCACAAACACATGAATTAATTATCTACCACCGTCCTGAAAAACATCTAATAGAGATAACTTTTATCAAATACTGACGCATTCCTTCTTTCCTTAGCTACATAGTCTGACATATGCATACACATTCCCATTTCATCAAACAAACAAAAATAGTTGGGACAAAATGTTATTTTTTAATACCTAGGTAATCTACCTAATAGTATAAAAGCTATACACATAGAAAGAAATCAAACCAAACCCCTAAAATGTGAATTTGCATCTCACATTCTCTCTTAGTCAGTTGTGCTATCATACTATAAGCCCCAAATATTTCTATTGCTTCTTCTCAAGTCAGGACACTGAAAAAAAACCCAGTCTACATAACCAATGTTAGAAGGCAAAATAAATGCACACTCATTGTTCCCTCTTCCACAGGCTTCTGAAATTCTAAAATGTTGAAATCTGGCACAGAAATGAACTTTTGCTCTAAATCATATGATGCGCAATTATACAGTTAAAATAATGAAAAAAAAATCAAAATTAACAAAATCTTTTATGACATCTCCTGATTTATAAAGAATTGATTAGTACCCAGTGTGGTTGAAAATGTGGCTACCTCTAATGAACACCTTGTCCAAAGCTAGCACAAGGCCACTCCATGGGTGGCATTTACAAAAAAATCCCAGGTATCAATCAGAGTATTGACATCAGAAATTGATGCAGCCATGGAAATATTTTAGATTTTTATTTTTCAAACTACCTTTTCATTCCATAAGGAGGGATTTTTAAAATTTCAGATACTTTATTGTATTAAGGCAGAGAGAGGAATGTAAATAAATATATATCTATCAGTCACAGTCTTGGGAACAAGAGGAGAATGAGGCAGCTGAACACGTTCTCAGGTCAGTGGGTGTGTCAGGCACTTCCATCCCTTAGATCTTGGTTCACTTCATAACAACTCAGAGCTTCTACTTCCTAAGCCATAATGACATTTCTGATAATGTTCTCCAAATTGTCCTTCTGAATTCAGGGTTCACTACTTTTTATGAAAAAGTAGGACTTTAATTTTTGCAGAAAAAAAAGCCTGCATTTAAAATCCCACTTTGGAATGCCTATGTGCTTGCATTTCTGCAAAATATCCTTACGGCTTAACACCATGTATCGCTTTTACTGTGCTACTTCATGTCTCAATTTTTTGTTATTTTTTACAGAAACTTTTTCTATAAATCAAAATTTTATCACTTTCATGAGTTTAGGATATTTTATGTACTCTAATACTTCCTTCTTTTTTCATTATGCTTCTACAAATTCAAAACAGTTATTTTCAGGATTAGAGTTATTCTGGAGATTATTCTAAGAGATTACATCAATGCACATTCCCTTTCTCAGAATAATGATTATTTGCTAGACTTGACTGCAAACCTGTAACAACATTTGATCTTTCATGATTTCATAAAATTTATACTTATTTTTCCACATAGGATCTATTTAAAAGCATTAATAAATATATTTGTAAATCCCAGATCAGCCATTTTCTTTTTGTATTTAAGAAGGCTATTTCTTTCATTGAATGTTTCTTTTTTTTTGAGTGAACTTGGAAACATAAAAGTTGCAAAAAAAGTGAGACAAAAATAATTACTAATTTGGTCTCTAAAAAGAATGAATAAATAGACTGAATAAATTAGCAGATTGTTACATCTGAAGAAGAGTTTCTTCTTTGGAGTAAACAGGAGTTTTTTCTATAAATCTGTACTTTTTCATTTATTAAGTTGCAATGTCAAAAAATCATATATGGGGGAAAAGGGGGAAAATATTAACAGTTCTGATGTATTTGGTTTCTGATAGAAAAAGAAACTCAAGCCCCAGTGATATTTCTACTACAGGAAAAATATTAGCCATATTAAGAAGAAACACTTCATTAACATGTTATGACAGTAAAATAGGGACTAATGAGATTGTAATTAGCAACAGTCAAAGACTGTTGCAGCAACAGAATAGATTTCTGAAGTTATTAGTGTACTACTTAATTAGTGGCTTCTATGAACCATAAAAAATGTTGATACTTAATCTACACAAGAAGAATTTAAAGGATAAGTCTAAGTGAATCTGCTGATTTGTTTACAGAATTACTTAGGCCTATTTACAAAAGAACTTTGTACAACTGTAGTGAAGAAACCATTAAAAAACCCAGGTGTTTTTAACTGACATTTCATGCCTATTATGCAGCCTTGAAGACAAAATATAAATCCAAGATTTTAAAAACTCATCAGCTGAAGCAAAATGTATCATGAGAGATGTAAAGAAATACTATGATAGAAAACAGTCATGATAACGTACCTTATGATGAAAATACCGTGGATCAAAAATAATCCTTTTCTATGGAATATATCTATTCCTTTGCATTAATGAATGATTCGGGCACTTCGCGTAATGGTGTAAAGCCTATACTGCTACAGTTTTTAGCAGGTTTGTTCAGAAGGCACAGAAAGGAAGAGAGCCTTTATAGGCTGCTTTGAACGCAAGGAAGATGAGCTACTACTCCTCACATCTGCAATATGAGCCGTAGCAGAGGACTGTGGTGAAACTGCAGCATCAACCAGCTTAGATTTCAGGAAAATAAAAATCTTGCAAAAAGGGTAAAGAAGTACTGAAATACTTTATCTCATGATGTCACAGTATTCCTAAATCTGGCATTCCTGAAAAACAAGTGAAGATAAATACCCTTCAGGATGCCCATGGTCAGATCTGAGCACCAACTCACTCTCAATATGATGATTCTGTGTTTATGCAGTGTAAAATGTACTTCCTGTCACCATGTGATTCAATGAGTTTAAGTAAAATTCATCAAGGGAGTGATACGGGGTAGGCAGGTAGCTAAGGCAATACTGATACATGCACGGGGATCAAGGAAGGGATCAGAAACACGCAGCTGAAATAGCAGTGGATGAGTTAGCTTACCAGGGAACAGAGCTTAAATCATTCTGAGAAATCAATGAGGAAATGCAAAAGGCACTGGGAAAGTGCCAGAGTGAGAAGGGCCAGAAGCAAGAGGTGCTGTTCAGCACAGCTGTGATGGATGATGCTGAAGCTGTTGAGCAGACAAAAACACAGAGAGGAAGAGAGAAGAGGGAACGTGTCAGAGACCTGCCTTGTGACAAATGCACTGCACTGAATCAGCCTCTTCAATACTGTCTAATTCCTAACGTCATCTTCCTTTCAGGAAGGGCTCTCTCATTTGCTAAGCTGGGCAGTGATATTCTGATGTGCAGAGACTCTCTAGGCCTTTGCACAAGGGGAAGAAGACAGGCACACAACAGAGCAGAGTAAGTGCAGGTATATCTGTCAAGGGTTTTCTTTGTGGTGCTGTGGCTTAGCCAATATGGAGGATGAAAGCAGAGGTAAATGGAGTTACCTGGACAAAGTGCTGCTGATAGGCATACAGGGATTCTTGTTGTCTGGGTAGGTTAGCACTCAGCAAAGCAGCGGCAAAAGATGTAGTGGCGAGCACAATTTTTGTTCCAAAGCAGTTACAGAAGCTGCAAGTCTCTCTAGAGAGGCTCTACAGAACCTGAAAATCCCCTCAAAATTCACAAAATATGAAACGTGATGCATTTATACAACATTTAAATGACAATTTGTTGCTTCTAGTAGGTGCAGATTTGCTTGACGTCCAAAATAATTCTTTTTTCAATCCGTAACAAGGGGGTAAGAGAGCTGAAAACAAGCTTGTTTGTGTCACCATTTTAACTCTCTTTTGCTTCTTCCATTTTGCAATCAATATGGTTATTTCTGCAACGAACACATTCCACACACAAGGGTGCAGTGGCTTCATAGCTCAGACGCTATTAGCGATCAGCAGATTGCACGTGCAATGTGAAGCATACCAAAAACAGGCAAATAAACAAGACTGGCCCAAAGAACAGAACATGTCTCGCCTATATAATTTGCAATTACAGTCACATCTTCTATAGATATGTACATCCAAGCCAGAGAGATAATCAAATTTACTTTTTTTTTACAGAGCAGTTTGGACAGCACTGCAGTATAGATACAATTTTCTGCCTTTGGTCTTTTCTGGCAATGACTTTCTAAAATAGGACTGTAGCAATTCCAGCCAAAGCAAACCTATGCTGCTTTATGTAGCTTTATGTATGGAGAATACTTCATGTATTCTCTAAAAAAATTACCTTTTATTTGTTCTAAAAGATTCCTGAAATTTATGATGTTTTCTTAAAAAATGAGGCCTTTTACCCTAACTGCTTCGACTGGCATGAAAACCTGTTTCCAAGTCTTCCTCTCTATTGCTGTTTGTTATCATATGTACACACACATATATATATATATGTATGCATTTTTCCATCTTGAATCTATCTGTTCATGCACGATTAACTGTTTCTTTTCACACACAGTGGTCTAAATTTTTTTTATTAAATGTGTTCAAGGATAACATGAAACACATTTTCTTTAAAGTTTTGTTTTCTGATTAAGCAAAGCAGCCTTATTTAAGCCCTTCCTGCAAAGCAGGCTGAACATTTCCTTGGTGCTCACAAGTACATGTTTAATGCACCAGTCTTAGATATTGAATGGTTTCTCTTGGTTTCCTTTATGAAGAAGTAGCCTGATTCTTACAACTACATTGCCACACAACATAGAAACATTTAAACTACCATTTTAATGTCACATTTTCAGTGGCTATATGGAATCTTCAAGCCAGATTCCTACTATTTTGTTCCTCCCGCCATGATTCTGAATTTGGCAGCAATGAGACAAAATTCCAGCTACATAGTATATTCAGAAACTATTCAATGTATAGGAATTTTTTTATATATGAATGTTTTTTACTATACTTTATATTTTTCCTTCCTTGAATATCCAAAACCTCAAGCATTATTCTTTTGCAGTTGCAACAGTTAATTCTATTAACTCTTTTTTCTTTTTTTCCCCAAACCAAAGAATATTGATGGTGAAATCAACCTAAGTATCAGATGTGAAATCTGATTAGATTTTAAAACGTCATAGCTGTGCTATATAAGTTTTTATTTTAAGAGCTTCACAAGTTACTCATTTGGTATTGGAAGAAAAATTTAAATCACTAGACATGCCATAATTTTTAAAATCTTACAGTGATCTACTCATTTAGTTCAAAACCAGACACAGTATCAGTCATATCACAATATCATCATACCTAGAAGTCTAAATAAAGGAAAAACCATGTGCAAAAATGCTTCTTTACACATAACATTCTTTTATGGCATTTCTATACTCATTAAATATTGTTGCTTGCATTTACTGCTAGGTTTTTGGGATCACATCTTAAACCTTTGAGAGAAATATTCTGTGATTCATGGGGCAATCAAAATGCGGATCTTCAATGGTTTACAAGCACTATCAAAAAAGGTGGAAAATTATGCTTATAACATAGTTAACAATGCTGAATTTGGGAGCAAAGAAGGGTAAACAAGAGAGTGAGTCATATATCAGATAACAGTGTTTGTGCAGCTTTCACATAAACAGCAATGCTGTGATCGCTCTTGAGCTGTGCATATGCCAGCCTTATGTTCAGAAAGCATATATGCATTTTCTCTAACCAAAGAAAAATCTAAACTCAGCATCAGCACTCATGGGATTTTGCATTAAACAATGCTTCAGAGCTCTAGGACAGTACTGAATCTATACAAGAGGCTATGTTGAATGTACATAATCTAGAGAGACTTCTATTACCAAAAAATACACTCCAGAAGATGACAGTTACATTTTGATTTGACAATCCGACTCTATCCCAAAGGCTATGCACAACTTGCACACTTGCAACACAAGTCCAATCAAATCTGTACCAAGCTAAAAAGTAATCACCTTCTGTGAAGACCATTAGCAGATTAAGCCTCGGATAAAAAAGAAAAAAAATGTTACATGCATTTATCAAAGGGCAGAAAACCAATAGCTTGTACATAAGCCATCTTTTCAATTGTATTTAGGTAAGTGATTAGTCTTCCTCTTATCACTATCATTTGACTATTTGACTTCATCGTGGCCATACTGTGACCCAAATACAGTAGATATATCAACAACTAGATCAAGTCTGATTCCAGCTGCAGGCTTTTTATGTCTACTGATATATTAGGGATGACTGATGGTAGCTCTCCTGGTTTTACTTACAAATGACGTTATTGAAATTAACTGCATCTATGAGAAAAGCAAACCAAATTCCAGAAATCATTTTGTTCTACCAACTTTAACGATCAAAAGGAAAATTGATTGCATGAGTGCACATGCATAATAACGATTCAAATACATATTGTAGCATACTTTTAAAGGCTGCAGCATTATGAAATTATGTATTTCAGGATTGAGTTAGGAAAAAAACCTGTTACATTACTAATAACTTGAGACTAAATTTGGATACTCTGGAATAAGCAAAACTTGCAGGGCAAATGAAGGGGATGAATATTGTGAGGTTTCCCTGAAGATTTCCACGGTCATTTTGTTCAAGAGAAGCAATGAAGCAGGCAGTGATTCAGTGTCTAAACCTCTTCATCCTGTGAATTCTTTGAAATGTGAGGCCATCTGCCACAGAAACTTTTTTCCCACCACTTGCAGTTTACACCCATTGCTAACCATGCCCTTTGACTTACATCGCGCTATCAGAGCTTTTTCCTGCCATTACTATGAAAATCAGAAAGATACAGCTCTTGATTAATCAACTTGAAACCATGAAGTAAGAGAATATCCTTCTCTCTCTTACTGTATTTTTACAGTTGTCTTATATTCCTTGGAGGCCTTCTTTGACCCTCTAGTCAGTATGATAAACTTTCATTTATTTTATTCTTTACAAGACCCTCATTTTTCTTCAGCAAGATTGTTGATCAGAGAAGCCTTTTCTTTTACATGCCTTATTTTTGTCACCTGGCACAAAGTTGGCTTTGACTTTGCCGGTTTTTTTTGTATAGTCAGTATGCTTGCTCCGTAGGCAACCAAAACCTATTTATGCTTTCTTCTGGGGCAGATATTGTTACTGACTTCCACCTCCCCCAGTCTTGCAAAATAAGTATCCTTTGATATTTTCACTGGTACGAGCCTTGGGACCTTGCTCATGCCATGCCCATTGACTTTGGCTGTTAGAGGACTGTAAGAGTCAGTAGATAGAATGGTATTAATTTCTATATTTTTTCTAGACTCTTATCAACAAGTCTAATTGAGTCTAATTGATATGGATAATGGGTTTGGAGTCCATTTTATGGATTTGTACCATTTTTTAGAGTGCTGAGGTTATGAACTCTTACATGCTTTCCACCCATTCATATCTTCAGCTTTCATTAAGGATGTGGCTGTATCCCTAAAATGTCTCTAAATGTGTAAGTCATAGACTTACAGAGCTGGTGAAGTCTATCACATAAACTGTGTATTTGTTTCACACTGTCATTACATCTGTGACACCTAAGTTAGGCTTTGCTTGGATAGTCATTTAGCATGTGGGAAAAATGGACATTATGACATCACAGAAAAAGAACTGTACAGACCAGTTTATGCAGGAGCTGTAGCCACTGTCAAGCCCTTCACCCTGCTGAGTAATTCAAACACACCTACATTTCTGCCAGGAGAATTCTTGTCTTACGATTCCAATCTCCAGTTTAGGAAACAGCTGAAGAACACACATATGCCCATATGCAGCCATAATTAATGCTTAACACAGGAGATACAGAAATTCAAAGAAACATGTCAACACTTAACACTTGCCTTTGTCTCTGATCCATTATTTCTCTAAAGCACTCTCCACAATGAGCTCAGACTCCCCAGACGCTCCCTTTGGTTAGTTATTGGAGCCACTCATGTCAAAAGGTGAAGCACTATTCCCTTGCTGTATTAAAGTATCTGTCTGATCCTTCTCAGAGCCTACTGTACTTCACTGACCTGAGTGTTTCCTCCTCTCACAATTCCTTCTTAAAATATCAGAACTTTGACACTTTCATCCTATTTTCCAGATTATACAATTTCAGTTCACCATGGAAAAGTCAGGATAAGCAGGCTTTGGAATGGAGTTGTGTCACAAATGACACCTGAATGGATAAACTACTAGTATCTGACAGATACATGACAACACTTTTATTAATTTATGCCAGGCTTTCTACACATTAAAAATTTTAGTCCAAAAGCAAGACTTAATACATATTACAAATTCATTTACTTCAAATCTTTAACAGAAAGAACAATCAGCAAATCCAATGCAAGGAAAGGTCCAAGCCCTCAGAAAAGCAGCTTGGTTGTAGGACATAAATAAAATCAGAAATTAAATTTAGAAAACCAAACAAAACCCACCACAAAATAACCAAAAAAACAGAGCCCATACTCATGGTTCAGGTTGAATGTTTAAGAAGATCCAAAAATCTCAAATTCCACAGTGGGCTGATGCAGCAGAGAACTAGCCATTACATCATCCAAGTAACATATAAATATACGAGGTCTAGAGCTGGCTTCTGGAACTGTCAATAACAGGGAGCTGGCTGTAGCAGAGGTCTGAGGACCACCTTTTTCACTGGACTCATCCTAAGGGCTCTTAGGTCCCCAAATCACCCAGCAATCCATTATCTCTTCCCGTTCTAGGGGTATCTCCATCCTTCAAGGTATGAAGCACATCTTTCAGCTCTCTGCTGTGCAGACATTCTCATTTACTTTGTGTAGAGGCAAAATTATTGTTCACTGTTGCTTAAAGTTCTTGTTCTTAATTTTAAGAAGATGCTTAGATTGAAAGTTCATGGTAATCATGTAGATGCGCACATCAGGGCTTAATTGCTACTTCAATAATCATTATCAGTGCAGGGAAGTCCAGCCTTAACATTGCTAGTATTCGGATGTGTAAGTGTGGCTTATAATTTGGGATCATATTCCATGTGTATGTAGTTCTAAAGAAAAAGGTTACACAGTCTCATTGTTACTCTCTGCACTTCACTAAAATATTGAGGTAAGAATTTGACTTAGTCTAAGATGAACCAGTTGACAGTAAATAAAATTGTCACCCGAACATCACTGCTAGGTCCTCAAAGGACATTAGTTGTTTCAATGAAATTTTCTAATCTAAATGATCACTTTTAGGTTGGTGAGATGGAAAAAACACAATTGTAGCTAAGGAAGAACAAATGATAGCCAGAGAGGTATGTTCATTTATATCTTTATTTATATCCCATATATATGCAGCACTTCTAGACTGCCTGATCAGACAATATTGCAACCCACAAAGTCACCAAAGGTTTGATGAAAAAGAACTTTTTATATCTGCACATACATGTAGCTCTGAGACCAGGGATGAATATGCAAAACACATGCCTCTATAATTATTTTTTCCTATCACAGCTTCAGTTATGAAATAGATCATTCATAACTTAACCATGATGCCACTTGGATTCATTCCAAGTTAAAGCTGCATGACAGAGGTTAAAATTATAAAAACTGAAGGTTAAATTATTAGAAGCAACAGAAGACAGGGGTTATTAACGGAAAAATATATAATAGATACACTTTATGGACAACAAATGTTAGATAACTCTTTCCATCCTATACCCCACCTGCTAGTAAATCTTCCAAACCTCTGATAAAGAGTTGCTCTCAAATATGGTGTTCTTCCTCCTTTCACACTCCTACAAAAATTAGATGACCCAAGGTCAATTATGTGTGTTAGTCAGTACTGAGCCAAAGTCCAATTTACAGTACAATATATCATAATTTTTCAGTGTCAAAAAAGTCAGCACTGTTATTTGATTAGCCGAATCCATTCCAATCTGAAAATGCCTCTGGCTTCAATATTCTGACAAGATTGTCATTTCACTGAACTCTAAACAATACAAGCAACGACCCCTGAAAGAAAAGGCCGTTTAAGTTGTGTGTGTGATTTAAGGAGAACAAAACCAGGCATGTAGCATCTATATACAATTAAAATTACCAGACTATCTTTGCAGGCATGCAAACAAATACCAAAGCTTTCAGACTTTAGGTGTCAAAAATATAAGTCTCTTAGCAGGCATGTATTTGTGATACATTATGCTGTAACACATCATTTATTTCACAGTAAGGAATCTGTTTCAGTGAATTTCATGTATACAGCTCTATTAAAACTCAGAACCATTCCCAGAACACATCAGCAAGGAGGTGTATAGGCTTCAGCTCTCACTGTAAGATACAGAAGAGGACACAAAGGTAGCTACCTTCAGAAATGGGTTAATCACCACCATACCCTTGTCTTCAAGCCTTTTTGCTTACCTTTTGTGGCCTTCCCTTCTCTGGGATTGCAAAGGCAGGCCAACTTACCTAAAGCAACATTTGTATCTAAACAACAGCCACATAAATCAGTTTTTCCACCAGTAGGATCAAATGAAGTTTGTTTAGTACGCTAATAAATAGCAATGTTAATCAGACTGAAATCAAATAGCAGCAGATTTGGCATGTGTTAATCCATTGTTTGTCTGAAACTCAGATGTCTGTTTCAAAGCATCTCACATAAAATTCTAATCTAGCGCTGTAGTTCAGTTTTCAAATATTTTGGTCTTTAGCCAAAATAATGAGGGAGAAAGGCTGAATTTCTTTTCTTAGAGAAAATATAGTGATGAGGCACTCTCTCAGATACATGGCATTTCACAACAATTGCAATTTATACACCAGAAGAACTGGTAAACATTTGCCAGCCTACAGCAATTCCCAAGAATCTGATCCTTGCATATTTGAATAACTTTTGGAGTCCTGCCAGACTGAGAGTTACAGTTAAAGGAGGGCAAGACTGATATGCTAAATAGCACCATGATTACTTTTTATCTTCTTTATTTGGGATAGATGCAGAATCAGCCCAGCTGCAAGCCAAGCATGACTTTTAAGTCACTGACCAGAAAAAGAACATGCTGGAGTATGCTCTTTCTTTTCAACTTGAAAGACTTTAAGCTTCTATCCCAAATATTATCGATAGCAACTAGGAAAAGAACTCATCAATTATTTTTTTCAGTTAGCTGAAAATAGCAACAGTCATACAATCGTAATTTTTCCTGAAGCATTAGTGGAATATTATTGGATTTTATAACAGTAGCCTAACATTTAAAGTCAACAGCAGCCTCTTAGTTAAGCACTCACTTTTTAAAATTGTGTTGGTTTTTTGACATTCTTGTGTTATGCATGTGGCAGCTGCACAGAGTGCATTGTCATGAGCGGAATGGGAAAGATGATTCTCTAATTGAGACAGGACACTGTGGCCCATTCTCCTCCTTAAAAACAGCACTAACTGTAGCATACACAGTGAGGCATATACTTGCATACACATAAGCATATACATATACTCCTCCAAGTGAAAACCTTCAGTTTGAAATCAGTGTCAAAATGTGCAAAGCAGTCTAGTCTTTTCATTTTTTACAAGACAGATTTATATTGCATTGCGTTTTTTAATCAAAGCTACAGCAGACTCTTTCACTCTTCCCCTATATATAAGAACAACCATCCTTTGTCTTTTATTCACGTTGTGTTGCAAAATACAACTTGGTTTTGGTGTTGGGAGATTGGAAGGCAAAATGGAGGTGACCCAGTTTCCCGAGGTCAGCCAGCACTAATAACACCAGCCTCTGGAGAACGCCAGCAGTCCCGTTTCTCTCAAGGTCAAGCAACTGCTGTAATTATTCAATGAGAGACTAATAAGCCAATTCACAAGTCTTTTTTCTTCAGGGGTAAAGGACACACATCCATACTGTTCCGATGGTTTTAAAATCTTGTAAGCAAACTTTTGTTCACAGAAAGAGATTTAAAAATATGGAAAATATGTGCAGTAACTTCAATAACAACCACTTGGAAGCAGCATTTTTTGGTTTTCAATAGAGATCAACTAATAATTAATAAGTACCAATAACATATAATGAAATCTGTGCACTTGGGCCTTACTTCAACTTGAGAGAGTAAAAAAGAAAATCAATTAAATTAATATGTTAATTCATTTATTAAAATGATGCATATGTTCCTGCCCTATCCAGAATCTTGGTTACCTACATAGTTGCAGACCCTGGCCATGCACATCACACAGCGTCTCCATCCTCATCTCTCTTGCAGATCCACTTGAGCCAGCCTCTTCCTTCCCAGCTCTTTTTTCCCAAATCTTAGTGCAACATCCAGACCTAAACTGCAGACTCCCTTACTCCTACCAGCACATTTTACCTTTAGCCTAACCCTAACCCCATCCCATATTTGCCTCCCCAGGCACGTGATATTCAGATACAGACTTGTTTTTCCAAACAGCCATGCACAGGCAACTTAACAAGCAAAAATGGGGCATGTCCATGAAGGAAATAGGCAAATGGTAGCCTGAACTTTGGATATCAGTAAACCCTGCACCCACTTCTAAGCCATTGAGGGTAATGTAATCCACTTCAGTAGAAGTGGGATCAATCAAAATCTCCGCACAATTGCATTCTTATCCAAAAGTTTACAAAGTTCAGAAAAATGCCCAAGTTAGTATCAGTATCACTAGATCTAGAAGTTTGTGCAGGTAAAATTAGAAAAGCTTAAAGAAAGCAAAGCTATCTTCCTGCCTGTTGATAAAGTTACCAAAGTATTCATATTGTTAGTGACATTTTAGTTTTGTTTTACAGTACAGTATCTCTAGTATGACTACTGCTGAATATGATGTTGGACAATTATTAAAAACTCCACACTCAGATATAAGAATATTGCCAAATTACTTTGCTATATTTTAGTTTAATGTACATGCATATCAATATGGAATGTACCATGCTGTTACACAAAATTATCCTGCAACACCAGAATCTGGAAATAGTACTCTGAAGCAATGCTACAGGAATCCTGAGCAAGGCATAGTCTTGTTTGTTGTATGAACTGCAATAAAACCCCTAGGTTTCATTACATCCTTTTATGACAGAGGTGTCACAAATCACCAGGAGTTATAAGCAGCTGTATGTCAAAACAAGATGAAGGTATTCTAGCAAGATGACTTTCAAATTTGGAGCAAAATTGTCAAATTTTCTTTCTCTCTCGCAAAGTACTTTGCTTCTTATTTCACCAATTTATTTGAAGTTTATGGAGAGACTTTTGAGCATCTCTGTCAGAAGACAATGACTTTACATTTCTGCTCTGAAGAAATGTATTGCAGAGTGCAATGAATTATTCCAGTCAACTTATGATTACTTGCTCTGTGACAAGCAACCTTGCAAAGAAGAGATTGTCTTCATTTTTTATTTTTTCTTTTCCACAGTGGATAGCAATTCACATTTTTACACTTTCACTCTTTTTAGTGCAATGCAGTTGTCTAAAGAGCAGCAAAGAAAGCTCATGTCAATATGTTAAAATATATCCAAGATCTGCAGATAAAGTGTTTTTACTCTTCTGTCTCAGCTCTTTTGAAATCTTTTGTAATGATGGAAATAAAAACAGTAGTTTGGGTGCTTTTCAAACAAAATGATCAGCACAACAGAGAAAACTATAGGTCAAGTTTGTGTTTTTTAAAAGACATTCTAAAATTACCAAACAGTGCTAAATGGGGATAGAATTAACTATATATATTTAAAAAAAAAAAAACAAAAAAAAACACAAAAACCCAAGGATTTAAGAATTGTCTCCACACTATTAATGATTTTTCAAAAGGAAATGTTACTATTAACACTGTTCTACATTACGTCCACATAACCAAAAAGCACAAATCCTCTCTGAGACAATACATGCCACAAGGGGACAACATATTATCAACAGCTGGAGCTCCTATTAGATGCTCACTTAACATGTTAAAAACGTGGCTTTTCAATGGTGTGCATCCACGTTAGGATATCGAGTTCTGACCTCCCATGACCATTCTCTCCAGGGCAAGGTAATGGGCAGATATTCTGCTACTTAAACTTGGCTCGTTAGAACTGACTTTCTTGAAGTTAAGGTGATACACACCATCAGCACGTGACCTGCATATTTGCTGAGTTTAAATCTTATATTGCTGTTTGTCTATTTTTGATTGGATAAGGAAAACAAAAAAAAAAAAAAAATAGTGGTATGGTAGGTTGTTATTTTGGGGTTTGAAACTGGGGGCAGGAAGGTGCTGTATATGAGGAACAATTATTTTATTGCTTGGAAATAATTGAACGCTTTTTTTGTTTTGTTTTTAAACCTTTGGAATGGAAAGTAGGGGAGAAAAATTGTAACTGTACATACACACACATACATATATATATAATAGTAACTATACCAAAACAGCTTTACCCTATAAAAATAGCCATCTTCTAAAGTATTAACTACAATGTTCAAAAGAAATGCTTTCTTCTTACAGAAGAAAGCTGAAAAAACCTCTCATCAACATATTCTATTATTATAATTGGGCAATATAGCTACAGGAAACAATACAATAAAATTAAAATATTTGGGCACTATTAGGTCATAAGACTAGATAAGAACTTGCGTTTCACCTCATTATCACTAGCAGTTTACCACATTTTAAAGTGCTGGGACATCAAGCAAAATGAAACAACACTGAAGCAAAACAGATGAATAATTGTCACTACTAGAAACAGTTACCATGGGGAAAAGAGCACTTAACATATATTAATTTTATCATTTTCAATAATGCAAAGTCGATAGTTAACTGCAAACTTGAGCTACAGGTCCTGTAAATGTCTGATTAAAAAGCATTCATTGTCAGCTTCACAGATAATTTGCTAGTAAATTACATCCTTCTAACATTTTTGTAATTCTTTCATACTTAGGTGAACTGGACAAAATGAGAATTTACATTTCAAACCTAGATATTCCAGAGAATAATTTCTACCAGATGGCTGAAAGCTGGAGCTATTCCTATTTTACTGCTGGCTTTTGATCAAGATTAACCATGCAGTTTTGAAAACTTGTTTCTGTTTCTCTGTACTTGGAACTAAAATAATATTTACACTCAGAGTGAACATTTCACAGTTGCTTCTCAGTCCAAATCATCTCTGCTTATCAAAACCATGTATAATTGTGACTCAGACATCAAGCTGCAACTGTAAACACGCTAATCCAAAATTAAAGGTTCATTACTCACATAATAGAAGACAAGTTGAAGCATTTCATAATGACACAGAATTTCCCTTTTGACTACTTTTGTTCTTCAGTCTATTTTGGCCTGAGGTCAGTTGGCAAAGAGATACCATAGATTGATTTCTGTGTATGTCTGCTAATGATTCCCCTTTCCATCCTTTGGTTCCAAATTGTCCTAAATTGGCATTGACTCTGATGATATTCAGAAAACAGACTTCATAGAATTGTCCCAGTGCTGGTTATAAATAAAATTTAAGGTTCAAAAGAAAAGAGTTCTTAATACTCCAAGGGATTACTGAAATTGATCCTATTACTATTTAAATATGCATAGTTTAACTGGGTTCATCATCTTTCATTCACTCCATTCCCCTTTTGTAAGCATAGAGAAACTTACTGTTTTAGCAAACCCAGATTTTTCTATAAATACTGGATTCTATTTCCCTTTCAAAACCAAACACAATTCACTCTGAAAGACACCAGCCTAGGAAATTTGAGCCTGAAAAGGCTGGCCCTTTTCTCTCTCAGGATCAGGCAGTATCAGAGAGTCAGAATGTTTATTCATGCAGCACACGAGATGCTTAAATGACTCCTTAACTTCTGAAAGTGTTTTTTTCCTCTTGCAATGTTAACTCAAAAATCGCCAATACAGAAACGACAGTTCTCTATCAATTAGTGTGACAGAAAGTCTGTAAGGGAGTGCATATACAGAGTTGGCCAGAATAAAGTTACTCTTTCCACAAGTCATGAAGAGTTTACTCTACAGAACCACTGAATAATACCAACAGAAGCATGTGGTCCATGCCCAGATACCATAAATCTACATGAACCAAATTACAATCCTTGTGTGAAGCCTTCCCTCAAGCAAAGAACTGCTGCGCTTCACCACAAGCAGTACAGGTGCCTGGCTGCTGGTGGGCAGAGAGCTGTGCCTCTCTTCAATATTGCTTTTGCAGCATTGAAAATTTTAAAAAATGGACTACGTGACTGTCTGGATGAATAAGCAGCAAAACACGTGTGTTCCTCTCACACCAGCAGGCAATTCCTTCATGTTATAGAAACCTGGTCTGTGCTTGGAGATTTCTGAGACACGGAAAGGCAGATTTGATAGGAAATTACCCACCTGAACATAAAACTTCTTAAACAGCCAACTCCTGCAATTTTTTCCAAAAGCCAATTCTTCTGTATAGTAAGTGAAATAGCAAACAAATTGAACAGAATACTTAAACAGTTGTGATTTAAATCTCAGTATCCCCTTCAGACTCAATCAGCTATCTTTTCTCATTTCATATTGAAGGACACAATTTTCACTCTCCTTATATGTATCATAACATATTTAGGCATTCTAATTTCCAGATTCAATCAGCTCAGGCATATTTACATATTTATTAGCTGAAAGATTAATACAAATAATTCTGTTTGGATTCTATTGCAAGCTTTTTCAGTAGGAGCAATATAAGTCAAGTGCAGCCATTGCTAAATCACTAATAACCTCCTGAAAGCTTGATTTTTACTGTTCCAGTTTCATATGCTGAAATAATTACAATGATAAAATGAAATGGAACTTTATAAATGGGCTTATTATTCTGATTTACAAATGAATAGAAAACCTTTGAATTCATTGTTATATAGATTGCAACAATAAAGGATTTTTACTATCATTACTCAAAATCTGAGGAACTTCATTTTTTTCTTGAATATAAACCCTGCTCATCCATTTTCATGAACTTGTCAAGAAAACAGAATTATGCAACTGTCACTCAAATTAAATGAACTTAATATATTACTGTCTACAATAAAAGTTAATGTTTACCTATGAAGCTTTTCCTTTTGTAAAGAGACAATATGAGACCCGCATGATATTCAAAATATTATTGGAATGATAAGAGAAGGAATAAAGTATAAAAATATTAATATACCTTTTAAGGAGATACAGAAGCTAAATATTGCCTAATAATCAAGTGAAATATTACCCTAATATTCTAGTTCAGTTAAGTGCTGAGCGCTGGACATAGACGTTATATATTGTAGAACTGGCTGAACATACTAAAAAACATTCACAAATTTCCAAAACAAGATGTGCTCTATACAAAGTACAGCCCCACATGTGTAGGCTGTGTATGTCATATCTTTGAAAGGAACTCATTTAAACACACTGTCAAAAGCAAGCAAAAGCAAGATCAAAGAACTGGGTGGGTTGGATGTGAGCTGGTTAGTGAAGGATGATATAGCAACAACTGACACAGTCGTGTTCTTCACAGACCGTAACAGCACGGTTTGGGAAGTGTGACAGCCCAAACTGGAGAGCAACAAGCTAGAAACCACTTAAAGAAACGGGACATATGAAAACCCATAGAAGTAGAGATTATTTAGGTGTGGGTGCTGAACACAGGCTGCCGTGCCTCCAAGGCCACAGCCTATGATTAACAAGGAGGATATTGGGAGAAGCGGTAACAGCTGGGCAGATCCAGGGACACAGAGGCCTGGCCAGCCCCGGCACAGTCACTGCCAAGGTCATGAAGCACATCTTCTGGGAAATTACTCACAACAACAGGAAGGATAATAAGGGCAGTACCATGAATGTTCAAAATAGATTTACCAAGGAAAGATCATTCCCATGCGTGAGGAGAAAACAGTGCAATATAACTGGATTTCAAGAAGACTTAGGTTGACTCTAAGAAGAGTTTTTGTGTTGACTCCTCCAGTATCCTCATTAAGAAGATGAGTCCTGGACAGACTTCCAGACTGTTTGAAAACTGTCTGGACTGCTGGGCTCAAAGTCTGACAAACAGTAGCTCAGGCTGTAGCTGGTGTTCACTATGAAGCACAGTACCCCAGGGACTGATGCTGGGGCTCATACTGTTCATACTGCACTGTATTTGCCATGATATTAAATGAAGATTGCTTGACACTGAATTGCAGTTTCAACTCACAGGCACCTTTAGAAACTTGAGGACAATTCAGTGTGTTGCCTACCCTTTCTAATTTACCTAAGGGTACTCAGGTGAGTAACAACATTCTGTACCTGCGAGTTTCCTTTTTTTTTCTAAAAGGAATTTAATAAAAACTAAATACTGTTTGTGTTCGTGCATGGAGAATAGCTGTGCTAGTGTTTACATCATTATCTGATACTACAGAAATTACAAGATCAGATTCCCTACCTCAAACCAGCAACTCAGAACAATTTAGTAATTTCTACTAAAGTTTTCCGCCAATAAAACCTGTTTCCCAGGGCTGCCCCTGAATTACATAGGCTTTTAAGTCAACTAAAAGGACATGTGTCTAGTGAGTGAATTGTTTTATTAGAAAAACTGGTCCTTTCCCATTCCAAAGAGGCAGCTAAAATAAATCTGTAATATAATTAGCCTTCACTTGTGGTTGTTAACCACATTTGAGTTTCACATTGGAAAGGAAGAAAATGATCATAAGTCTATAAACTGTGGTGGCATCCTTTTGCAATCACACATGAACAGTCACACACTGAAGACTAGACATCAACCCAGACCAACTAGAGAAGGAAGTAGTATGTTCCCCAGTAAGCACAACAGATATTTTATGTACTCATTGTAGTAGGCACTCAAAAATTTGCAAAAAGTGATAAGAAATATCTCAGAAACTGAAGAAGTCTACTCCTCATTCCAGTCCTGTATATGCTACTTTTATACTGTCAGGGTGGAACTGGGCTCCCCAAGAAAGCAGTGTCAACGTAGCACAGAAATAAGGACCAGCTCTGGTTTGGTTCCATGGACCAAATTGCATTTAGGAGTAGGAGACAAATCAACTGCACTCCCAAAGAGCACAGTTCAGTTTAGTTTCACCCAAAGGAATCTAATATGCGCCCAGTGATTTCCAGCATGAAGGCAAGCATGGCAAATGGAGATCAGCACATAACTCCATGCAAAAAAAAATTTCTGTCCCAAATTAAAACACTAATGCAAACATACCTTGGGCATCCTGTAATACCAGGCCTGGTTAACAGGTATTCCTCTTAAGAAACAAAGATCTCCCAAGCTACCATCCTCAAAATGAAAATGTTAGGAAAGGTTTACAAGAAGACATAAGTAAAATCAAAATTGCTTCTAAATTTCTCAAAAAAGCTAAATTTATGCTATTTAGGTATCTTCTGCCCATTTCACAGTCTTTGCTTGGACTTCTCGTTGTAGATGTGGGTGTTTCTCAGAAAAATAAAAAAATCACTGTCAATGAAAATTAGGGCTTTTAAGAAAAAACCACACCTTGCACAAACCAAACCTACATTTTCTTTTACTTTGTCTAAGAAATACAAGGGCCAGATCATTAACTAAAAGTTCAATCGCAATTAATTCTCATCACAGAGTTATTGCCTCACATTCCCTTTTCCTCCTCTGTCCATACAGAAGTGTATACATGTCTGTAACCAAAATCCACACCACTCCCAAAGCCAAACCGAAAGATGTAACACCTGAAGGTTCCCTTCAATCTAAGCAAATCTCCTAGCTAGCAGGAAATGCAAATTTCAAATTTTAAAAAAATCTACACTTCTACAGTGTCATTTGCATTCAGAGTGGTTGCAAAGAGTGCTGAAGATTGTTATTAATAAGGATCCCTGCTGTTGTTCTACTCTGTGATTTATCACCTTCACATCGAAGAAGGAGGAGGTCATTCCGCAGAAAGGAAACGATTCATTCAAGGTGGCATTGCTCTTTCCATTGTCAGCTGCTGAAAAAAAATTAGCAATTTCTTCTTACTTAATGACTACATAAAATGGCAGCATGATCCTGTTCATTCAGGTTCACAATAAAATGTGCTTTCCAAAACATATTCTTCAGAGAATACAACTTCCTAATATGATTGATCATTCTTCCTCAGTCAAATCTTTTACACATGCCAGTAAATAATACTTCATGTCTTTTATCATCTAATTTGTACAGAATTATGGAATTTCATAATTCATGATACTGCTAGAGATTATCACATGTTCTGTGACTTAAAACATTAGGATGGCTGTATTTAGTTACTAGTTCTGGTCTGATAATTGCTGTGAAAGTTGACCAATATTTTTATGGTGCTGATGGATACAACAGTCAGTAATCAAACATAGTGCTAACTGTATAAAGCAACTGAAAGATTAAATGTTATAGCATTAAAATACAATGCTGAATTGACAAGTAGTACATTGCCTATTTTTCTAATGAAGTGGAAATAATTAATCCTTCAAAGCATAGCACATGTGTCATCCTATTCCTCTTCAAAACATTTTTCATAAATCATGGAAGTTTTTCACTCAATACCAGTCAAATTTGCAAAACTCTCCCTGACAAGTTTTTTTGTTCTCTGCAAGTGGTGGCCAACAAAGGGGAAGCTTCTCATGGTCATCTAACTGTAATTTGCTCCATTTTTTCCAGCCACAGACTTTATTTTCCTGTTCGGATTGTGGGGCACTCCCACAGAAGGTGGATGACAAAGTGAAAGACAAGATATTGAAAAGTCTTATCTTCTAGAAGCAAGCAAGGAGGATGGTTTCTATTTCCTGTTTATGTCACTCCACTCCCCTTGCCAGCAACATCATCCAGAGCATGAACTGGTCTCCCTCCCAACTCAAGTTCTATTTCCCACTCTGTTGTGCTTTTTTTGGAGTCAGTTGTCTGCAGTAGCAGAAGATCATTTTGGGCTGTAACACAGCATTACCCACAAGACTCTTAGTTCTGACAAAAAGGCTTTGCTCATTTTTATGTCTACATTCAGAATATCAAACCACATTAATTATTTTTTTCTGAAATATCTCAGAATTATGTCTTTGATTTCTGTACAGTTATTTTGTCAACTACCATTAGAAATATAAATCAAATTATGTCATGCCAGTAAAGCTTATTTAGGACTTCTTTCTACCAGAGTTATTGTACAGAATCAAGAGAACCAGGATAATATGGGCAATACCAAATAAAACCTACTGTAAGGATTGAGGGGGGGGAAAAAAAAGGGTATCTTTGGTTTAAAAAAAGAGAGAATTATGGCAAAACATACTTCAGAGAGGAAAAAGTTTGCTTCATGGAGAAAATTAAAAAATGTGTCCATGGAAAATAGCATAAATAATTAATTTCATTTGCTTTCTGGAAACTTAGCTTAGATGTTAGGAAGCGAAAACATTATAAAATTAAAAAGTCATGTAAAAGAAACAATTGATATAATATCAGATTGCCCATGAATATTGTGAAACTTCTACTAGCATAGGTTTAAGACAATGTAATCTTTCCAAGGCTGAACTAAATGTTCCTTCTAATTCAATTTTCTAGAGCACTTTGACTTTGCTCCCTGGAACTGTATGTTCAGAGATTAAAAAAGAATACATTACAAATGTCAGAACTGCCATCACAATATATTTTTAATGAGCTAGAAATTAAAATACTGAGCTTTGTGAAGCAAAAAAGTCACACCAGCTGAGCTTTCACTGTAGTCTGATAAGACAGCCCCTGTTAAGAGGTATTGTAGAGAAGGGTTTGACAATAATAGGGATTCCTATCTGTTCAGCACAATACAAGAGTGATGGCTGATACAAGCCAAACTTCAGACAACCAGGATAAAAGATGTGTTGTCACAGTACAGAAGGATATTGAAGGAACAACAAAGTGGAAGACAGAATTGACACCTGCGTATATCTCATTAGAACGAAAAATTTGATTGAATACTTTACTAAATGTAACAGATCTTTCAAACCACAAAGCTTGCAATTTAATTAGTCCTGTCTCAAACAAACAAATGAGAAAGATTTATAACCATACAGAAGAATTACAATACTGACAGCTGATGGCTTACAAGGAAAATCAAATGCACTGGTCAGGAAACCAAAATGTATTGAGCGTTGTCATGTGTGCCCATGTATGTATATATGTGCTACACATAAGATGTCTAATATATTAGGTATTTTTCATATTAAAAATTTTATATATTATTATATTATGTTGTCTATACAATATATTTATTGCATTGATAACATATAAAATAGTAATGTGTTATATAGTATGTTAAATTAATAATATAGAAGTTATTCTTAATATGATATTTTTATGCATAAATATATATGCACACACATATTTTTGTACTGTGCATCAGAAAGTTCTCAGATCCAGAATAAAACATTTCACTAGATACATGAAACTCGCTTAGATCAGCTACAGCTAGTAGTGAGAATGAATCCTTTGTTTTCAACTCACAAGACTACAGTAGGTAAAAGCAGGTAAGGCAGGGAGTTGAGCATAGATTTGCCATATCACAAACGCACTCTACACATCTCAGGTCACATCTTACTTCAAATATTTATACTCCTTATTTGCATTTATTATGGCTGCTTTTAATGGTGAAGTTACTTTTTTACTTTCCTAACATATTGCTAAGACTCTGATCTAAAAGTAGTCCTGCTGTGCTAGCTTAAATGGGGAATGTGCTTACCTTCTTTTAGTTTGCAAATGGGGAGATTTATGTCATAGTGCTAAAACAGAACTTGGGATTCTTGAAGATGATGAGAGATCAGTAAATTTGGAATCAAACTGGTTACAGCAAATTAGAAATAAAATCTAATAGCAAAACCTTAACCTCTGCACTGGAGTACAAATGCAACTTGCAGTTACACATTTTTGATTGTTAAATGCACACACACACACACATGTAAACCTACCTAGCACTTACCTACAGATAGGTAAACTATGCTTGTCTTCTTTAAATTCAGCAATTGACTGACTATGGACTTAAGGAAGACTTTGTGGTTGACAATAACAATGTTTCTCTATTCCTATTTTCTCAGCCATAGTAAACAGATTTTTGAGCATTCTTACACTACTTTGAAAAAGCACCTTTCTGAATTACAAAATAAGAGCTATTGCAGATACAATTACTTTGTTTCTCTGAATTTCAGCACTGAAAAAATAACAAACTCCCTGAAAACAGGGAAAGGGTTACATTTAAATAAAGCGTATTCATTTTTTTCCAAGGCAATTCTTTGAAGCTGCACAAAATCTTTTTCAACAAGCATTCATTTTTTCATCAACGAGCATCAGAAACCAAAGCACAAATTAACACACAAAAAATACACTTTTGTGAATTTTCTTACTGACATATTTTTTGCAAGAAACACAGATATGCAGTGTGTAGCAGAAAAAGATATGCAGGCATTAAGGAAGGTTCTCACAAGAGGAGATCCTCCAGACACTTAATCATCTCTGTGACCAGAACTGGACACAGCACTCCAGGAGAGACCTCACTGGTGCTGAGTAAAGGGGAAGGATCTCCCTCCTTGCCATGCTGGCAGCACTCTTCCTAATGCATCTCAGGGCACTACTGACCTCCTTTGTCACGGGACACGCTGCTGGCTCGTGCTCAGCTTGGCACCACCGGGACCCCCAGCTCCTTTTCTGATGAGCTGTTTGCAGCTGGGTAGCCTCAGCACATACTGGTGCCTGGCGTTGTTCCTCTCCAGATGCAGGACTTAGCACTTGTCCCTGCTGAACTTCAGGAGGTTCCTGGCAGCACATATCCCCAGCTGGTCAAGGTGCTCTGGGTGACAGTGTGACCCTCTGGTGTACCAGTCACTCTTCCACGTTAGGTGTAATCAACAAACTTGGTGAGAGTGCACTCTGACCCATCACTCGGATCATTAACGAGTAAGACTGGACTCAGTGTTATCCCTGTGGTTCACTGCTAGTTACTGGCGTCCAATTACAGGCCACAGGTTGTAATCAGGATAGTCGTTTCAGGACCCTCTTTTACATTACCTTTGCAGTTGTACCACAGAATGCTATAGACATCATGATGTGCCAACAGTGCTATTCCTATATTACATGACAACACAAAGAAAATTAATTTATCCGTACTACAGGAGAATAAGGCACATCTTATGGGCATCATTTCTATCCAAGAGTCACCTAATTCAACTCGGTATCTCTGTGAAGACAGCTTAAAAGAATTTGCCTCATCACGGTATCCACATCAAAAATCAGAACACATCGGGATCAAGAATTCATCCCTTTTTCTCTACCTATCAGAGCAAAGTAATTCTAGCAGCCTGAGGGGTCAATAGACTGAATAGTAAATTTTTCATTAGATTTTTTTAACTCTCCTCATTCTCTCTTTGCTCTTCTTTTTGTATCTCCAAATTCTTGTTTTCCTTTGTATCTAGCATTTATCTTTCAGCAACCAAATCCTTTCTTTTGTCCCACTTCTGATTCTCTCTCACTGCACTCCCATATTTCCCCTGTCTCCTAGATCTGCATATATTAAACATCTTACTGGCTTCATGTTACATTTAAATATTTGGATATCTGATTTGGGTCATCCTGTGAAAAGAAGTCTGTAATTAAATGGATAAAAAATTTTGAAGCCAAAACCATTGCATTAAATAACACATTCAGTACTAAGGAGTATTTTATGTTACTCAGGATTTAAAGTAAAATGTCTTCTCATCTCTCCTTCTCTCTTCTACAGGTTGCATTAGTGAGAACAATTTTTGACAGCATTTTTCTCACATTCTGTACATTGCTGTGTATTTGTAGAAACGTAGGATGCCAAAACCTGTTGTTTATAGTCAATGAATTGTATCTTAAAATCAGAAAGGAAGACACAACTTGTACAAACATCCCAAATGTCTAACAAAACCTGCCGCTACCATCATTGGTCCCTTCACTACCTGTGGTCGCCGAGGCAGAGTTTAGGTTTTGGGAAGATGGGGCAGAGGAAGCTGTCATGCCACTGCTGCCAGAAGTCTCACAGCAGTTACTTGCCATGTCTCAACAAAACCTATGATTTCTGTAAGCTCGTACTGGAGTTGGGGGTAACAAGCACGGAAGAAGCTTTTCCTTCAGAGCAGCAGCAATTTACCAGTCATGCCAAAGCATGCAATATGCCCTGACAGGGCTCTCCCACTCTCTTCACAGATTGTTGAGTGCCCACTATAACTATTTAAAAGCTTGGCTTGCACCAGATTCTTAACAGAGCCTGAAAATCTAGCAGACAATTATACAATGGCTCAGGGAGAGAGGAAAAGGGATGCTCTGCCCAATGCAACTAGCACAGGCCACACAGCCACTGACAGAATTTCTTTTGAGTAATTTCTTAGCCCAAATGACACTGATGAAGCGAAGTTCATGGTTCCATGTTTACTCAAGAGTCAGCACTACTCATCAGTGTGGGCACAGGGCAAGGAGAGCAGAGCAAGACTCCTCTCTGAACCGTTGTTTTGCAGCTTCACAGATTGAGGGTCAGAAAAGTTTGGGTTAATTTGGGTTAATTTTAAACTAGGTCATACATTGAGAAGAAATATAAAAAAGTATTAGATATGAATGGCGAATCTAGGGTAAATCCTTTATTCCAGCTGTAAGATGGAATTTAGAGACTAATATAGAAGTTTAATTGGTTTTGAGTGAAAAATGCAGAAGAACTGATATACAACTGAAAGAGAATGTTGAAGTGCGGCCAGTATATGAAAGAGCCATTTTCCTAATTACCCTCAGTGGGGACAGTAGTTTGTGGGTTTCCCTCCTGGATATTCCCATTTACGCATTTTTTAGGAATATTGTAGTCTCTCAAGTGTCTTCCAGATTTAAATTTTGCATTTGATTATTTAATGCAATTAGGTCCAAAATTAAGGAAATGGATGACAACAGAAGAAACATGTGCTACAAGAAGCACTGGTTTGAGGAAGGAAAGGGAAATCTCAAGGAAATAAAAGGAGAACCACAGGGCATGACAAACCCGTTTGGTTGTTTCATTCAAGGGCTTCTCTTTCTTAGCACTTCCTCATGAAAATAGAAATGTGCGTAAATATTGGTTTGAGATCCAGCATGCAAACACATAGCCCACAATAGAGCTGTGCTTTTATTTTTGTCTAAGGATTCACTTAATATATATTTTAAGTTCTTTGGCCTTGGATATTTAATGCCAACATAAGAAAAAAAATTAAAGCATACTAAATATTGTTACTTGAGGAGGGATAGACAAGTTTAAAACAATATCATGGCAACATTTTCAACCAATATTTAAAATGAGTTTCAGTAAGAAATTATAATTTCTATGTATTATTACTATACCTATGTACTCATTAATTTTACAGCATATGCTATTTCCTGCAGTACCACTCATTATTGGAGTAATCTATTACCAAACTTGTGGTAAAGCCTGCCTGTAAGAAGAAGAGCAATTCCAAAGATTTGTGTTTTTACAAGGGCTGGACGCAGACTGGTGTGTTAGGAGTACTACAGTTCCATTCTGTATCACTAATACCCAGATATTTCTTATTTACTACATTACTTTAGTCATACAATAAGCAATTAGATGAATGTGACGAAGACAAATAAGAAGGTACACTTCTGAATAATTCCAGAATCTCTGTGACTCATGGCACAGAACTTTGCCCTTAAAGAGACCTTTGTCTAAGTCCTAGCACTAACAGGTAAAAAAACCCAACATGTAACAAAGGAATGATACCCATTTTCCATTCAACACGAAGCTGCTCCCTAACAAACCAATGAAGCTTTACAGAGTGGAAAGAAGCACCAGCAGCACAGGACCTTGAAGGTGAAAGCTGCAGAGTGCACCTTCAGCACGGTGATAAGGGGGACAAAGAAAAGCAAGGTCAAGAAGCAGGGCAGCACAAGCCTGTGTCAGAGAGCAGATCGTGCCAGCTCAAAGAGAATGGAACCATACCAGCATAAGACAACAGGACTAGAAGGTGAAGTCTCCTAAATAGGGCATTCATATACTCCAGACCAGTCAAGGAAAACATCTGTACGGCAATTAAGGAAATACAATCTCAAATAAAACCATTCTAATTTAGATGCTGTTCATGCTACACTAAATGTTATTAATACTGCTGCAAGACTCTGGCAATTTTGT
Organism: Callaeas wilsoni; assembly: GCA_013398955.1. Taxonomy (NCBI): domain Eukaryota; kingdom Metazoa; phylum Chordata; class Aves; order Passeriformes; family Callaeidae; genus Callaeas; species Callaeas wilsoni. The sequence goes on from VWPU01018063.1 coordinate 186,241, forward strand.
GATAAATGGGGAAGAAAAAAAATCCCTCAAGTGTTAGAAATAAATAGGTATTCACACATTATTATTTTACCCAGTTATCTAAATCTCTTAAATTTTATATTTTCTGATGGTTTTCTAGTCCCAATGTATAATTCTCTTTTTTTTTTAAAGCCATAAACATGTTTTGAGAAGAAAACATGAGAATATAGCACTGTCATTGGAACATTTCACTTCAGATTACAAAAGCAATTCAAAGAGCACCAGAACAATCATTATTTTTCTATTATTTTTAATGTGACTTTTTAAGCCTTATAAAAAAATACCACTTACAAATACAAAATGAAAACACAAAGTACAGCAAAGACTGCTGGCTGATGCAGAGAAAACGAAAAAGAAAAGATTTTCTGAAGAACACTTCTTTATAACAAAGCAAAAAGCGTGTATGAAATTGAACAGGTAACAGCACAGTTTTCTGTTTAAACACTGTAATATGTGGGTTCATCATCTATGAAGTTTAACTCATTATAAACCAACCTCAAATATTTGTGGATGCATGGTTAATTTAAACAGGGCTTATGATTTTTCAAAGTACATTCTACTTTATCTTTTACAAACTCCTAATATGCCAAAAATAGTTTCAAATTGCCACACTGCTCTGCTCTTAATAGAACAAGAAGACACCTTTATTGAGTCTTACTTGGAAAACAGTATCAACTGATTTGTCTTATTCGGCTACTTTTTAAGAAAATGATACAAAACAAACTAAAAGAAATCTGAGTTGTATGTAATTGTATTCAAAGCCACATAAAACAAAGAATACAGGGATAAACCAAAATATACATAAATATTATTCTTCTGAAGTAACAGTAAAAGTAATAAAAATTCTCAGTTTTCAGACAAAACCAGTGATGTTGCACTGATATACAGGCATTGGGACATCTCAACTGGCAGCAGCAAAAGTTTGGATGTTGGAACATCTTAAAATTTCTAGTCTAGAGTAATAAAAAGGAGAAAGATAGGCAGACAGGTTCATAAGAAACATTTTCATAAGTATTTTCACAGCATTATTTTAAACATTGGAAAAATAATGATAGGTTTTTTTAATGGATAGGTATAATCAAAGCTTTAAAAAAAAAGTGTATTTTCAACAGGGAAGTATGTCCTTGAATTACCCATTTGCACCTACCATACGTTTTTGCTTTCCACAAAACTATCATCAACAGTATTTTCTGGCATGCACCTTGGCTCACATTTTCTTCCGTCCTGGAAGCAAAACCATACCTTTATGTTTCAGTTTATTAGACAAGATGCCCAAATGTCCTCCTGAGAGTACACGCGTAATGCTCAGGAAGAAAACAACGTTGATGGAAACGATGTGTTATGTATTACAGTCGTTCTGCTTTGCAGCTGAGCTGGATATTCTTCCCCCAGTTCTGGGGGAATTATTGGCAGAAGCAGTTCTTCCCAGATGGAGCAATACTACAGCTGTCCTTTAGAAAATGAGAAAGTTTTTCATCCACTTCTAAGACACCGACTGCCCCCAGTCTCACTTCCCTTCTGTCCCATTACTCTTAGGTGAACTGCATAAACAGACATTTTAAAGACACATCAGTAGGACTGTTTGTCAGCCTTATCAATTTTCTTCACCAAACACACTTCAGCATCAAATATGCCCTGTACAGGTTCAGAACAGAGAGATATATACATGTGCAAAATAATAGACTATTTGCATTTGAATTAAATATGAACAAAAATTTATGAGAAAACTCAGACAGATTAGCTAAGTGGAGAGCAACTTCTAGTATTTTGACTGATAACTCCTACCTCCTGAGATGGGATCCTTATTAGAGCTATATTTTCAAAGAAAAAACATCCCAATTCACACATCTCCTATGGTGGTGATTCATCACGCAAGCTGCTGCCTCATGCTTGAACATTATTATTGACAGTGGCCGATATTCCAGAGTGTCAGCAAAAACTATAAAAAAAAAAAAAAAAAGCTACTACTAATGTTAAGCATGTAATGCTACCAGTAGTAGAGGAGCAACGCTATATCACGAGCTGGGCAGTACCACTGGCTCTGACCCTGCACTCTGCAGGCCCAAGCGACCGCAGGTTTTATGATCAGATTGGTCTCTGACCCAGATACTGTACAGATTATTGAAGCTTTCTCTTGGCAGGAGCAACTCTGACCTACTGTGCTAATAATTTTGCTGATGGGAACTAATTAACTCCCAGACAGTCTACACACTCTCTTTAACCTAGCTGTTAACAAGCTTGTAATGAAACTTCAATCGAGTCACACTGTGCCCTGGGTAAATAAGCTTCTACACACGCGTGCACATGTGTCTACACGCTGGAATGATGACTACAGTCCTATGGAATGAGTGAAGGTAAAATGAAAACATGGTAAAACACAGACTAAAGAGCCTCTGTGTTTACATACAGCTTATCATTGACCGAGATAAGGATGAGAAATGAAAGTGGCTCCATTTCTACCTCTAGGGTACTTTATACAGGTCAATTTAGGACAATCCCAAGGAGACCTGAATCTCACAGCTACGAAAGTATAACCCCTCTCTGCATTAATGCACCACTGCTATGGAAACGCATGCTGAAATTTATCTAATTAAGTACAAAAAAATTAGTTTATTACACAACCTCAATGATTTGAAGTAGTTTGATATCCACAGTTACTGTTAAAACAGACTAACTTCTAAAGACCTTAGAAAACTGGGTGCCTAGAGTGAAGAGTTGTGTATAGATTCATGTTAGAATAGACTTGGTCACTCAGATGATTGTGAAAGAATGTTTGCATCTATATAAATGCTGGCGTCACTGTGCTAACGCCCAGGATGCACAACAGCCATGGCTAAGACTTATGAGAGAACTAAATCTAACAAAGAAAAATTTAATCTCCAAATGCTTCAGGTTTAAATACAAAAATAATATTTTAAAAAGAGGAGGTGAGGGGGCATTATCATACATGGCAAAAAGTCCCAACATACTATACAATATTCTAAGAAGGCAGGAAATTCCTGTGCACTCTGTATGCACAAGTAATGCACAAGTAATGGACCAATGTGATCAGGTTAGCAGAGAAAGCAGGAGGTCACAACATCACTGTGCTAATCTTCTCCTGGTAAAACACTCCAAAATTCTGAATAATCAAAAAGAAAATAATCTTTGTTGATTAGATCAATATACGTTGAAGAAAAGCATGCAGATTGATTGTTCTTCATTACTCTTTTTTGAGCTTCAGCATAGAAATGTTAGTTAACAGCATTTGAATGAGGCAAGTTCTGAAACAGCAAAAACTCTTCTGTTTAGAAAATAGCCTGTATAAATTAACCTAAATATTGCATTTTAATTGCTCAATATCTGTCAATTTTCACTAAAGATAAGCATTTGTGTCTGGTTCTATGAAATATTAACTACATGTACACAAACTTTACTGTATAACTAAAAAATTAGACATCTTCTGTTAAAATTGAGGACAAGTCTAAAACTTGTATTTTGTTCTGTCTAACACTTAGAAACTGACAGCCTGGGTGACACTCTTGAAAGTCTTCCATGCTACTGGTTTTCATCCACCAGACTCACCTACACTGAACTTAGACACTTGGCTACATCATGTACTTTTATCTCCAAAAAAGAGCACTAAAATTAAACAATCTTAAATCAGGCTCTTTGACCTTTTTTGATTACTAGTGTCCACTCAACCTTTTCAGGATGAATGGTAGATATCTTTCTCCAAGACAGTTTATGCAGCAATCACAGTACTTCCTCTAAGTTAGATAAATTAGGCAGTCACTTAACAGGGAGAAAGGCCAACATCAATTGCAGCAAAGGTCACTCAGTTCAGTTATCATGTACTGTATTAAATTGTCATCAGATCTGAACAGCAATTTCATCAATAATCCATCCAGCTAGAAGGGCTGTGAATGTTTGAAACCATCCACCCCTCTGTAGGGGACAGAGAGCAGTCAGAATCTGTAAGGCAGTGATACGAAAGGCCACAAAATAAACACCTGCAGGGAACAAAGGTTCTCATCCACCAGTTTGGGGCAAAAAAAGATGGAACAGACTCTTATATGCTAATGATATACAGCATAGTCTTTCCCACAGGAAGAGTGGGTACTACGAGTACCATCCTATCTGCTAGTACTTAGGAGTGCAAACTCCTTGAATCTTTGCCTCTAAAGATTTTTTGGGTGTTTTAACAGTCACTTGGAAAAATCCTGCTCTTCCCACCATTCCAAAGTCTCTGCTTAGTTCTGCTGATTCTGCTTTCACCAGCAAAATGCAATAGAAGAAATACTTACTAGAAACTTTAAATAAATAAATAGGAACACTATCCAACCTCCGACACAGAAAACTGTTTTGTTATTTTGATCCAGTTACTAACAAACTTCTAAATGTCAATAAAAGCCTCTTAGCTTTTACTGTAACCAGGTCTTTACACTGTTGAGAAAAGCATTATTTCATTACTTTAATGAAATTAAAATAGTTCAGTAACTCTAAAATCCCAATAAATGTGAAGCATTCAAGTATGCAAATTTTATGCAATGCAGCATTTATGCATTGTATGTGTTCATATTACAAGGAATGCAATACATGTAGCCTGACTCCATACAGAGGGAGGTTTTTTTGTTTACTTTTTTTAAAGAAATACAATTGATTACTTCTACTTGTGCAATTTTTCAAAATTAACAGCAAAGTTTATGCATTACAAAAATGCCAGACAATGCTCTGCTTTTCTTTTGCACATAAAGTTTCAAACTGCTAACTGAAAATACTCTTACTTTTAAACAATACTCATACTTGGATGTCTTTCACATATTCAAATAAATCATAATCTAATTTTCAGACAATCCATCCTGAAAACAAATATGAAAGTGAATGCCTGAGCACTTGCAGATGAAATCTATACAGTCTACTCAGGAATCTGCAAAGTAACAGCTGGTGTTACAGCTGTTACATTCAATCAGGGAAGACAAGCAATACCATATGGCGTGTTTTTCTAATGCAGTTCTAAACACTCAATATCCAAGATACAATACTTAAGGGGAAGAAAGAGGGAGTTGAAATGCAACCATTACTAATAATTAGTCCAATCCATCAGAAATAATTACCAAAATTATTTACCATTAATAAATCCTTAGTTAGGGAAGGTTGCCCAAAACAGCAAAAAGAAAGTCTCATGTAAGCTTTTTATTTTTCATTTAAGAATCACTTAATTACTTATCATTATGTAAAACTGTTATTTCTAAACACCAGTAATAAATCTAGAAAGCATAATTTCAGGTTGCACTTTCAAGCAGGGATAGCATCAAGAGCTTTGAAGAAAAATAGATTAGTTCAGGAATCAAAATCTATGATGATGAAATTAAGCCTCATACTTGAAGGCATCAAGGTATTAAAAAGGAAACATACACAGAAATAGGCGTTTAATCAGGAAAATGTTCATTTTCTTCCTGTTACCTAGAAATTTTGTTTCTAACAAAGAACAAAGTCTAAACTTTTAAAAAACTTTCAGGAAGAAAATTTTCCCTACAATTTGAGAGAAGAAGCTAGTTCTGGTTGACAGAGATATGTATTTATAGAGATCATTATTTTATCTCCGTATTCTGAAATGCAATTCTAACAACCTGTCACTGAATACACTGAACTAATGGCAGAACACTGACACAAAGAGAACACACTGTATGAAAACAACATGCTGAGAAAGTAGTATTAATAGTGCTGTGAGTTTTACTTCTAACCAACCATTGTATTGACAGCTTTAACATATGTGCTTCTCAAAAAAAAAAAGCAAAACGTCACAAATCTCTTTCACAGTTAAGAACTTGGCACATATAAACAAATATTTTTAATATATACTTTTGTGACAATGCAAGCTCTCCAAAAATATTTTTTCAGCCAGTTTGTTTCAAATGTTCAGAAAAAGTTCAATACAAACAATAAAAAATATTACATAATATGTAATTAAGTTGAAGACCCACATGAAATAATTTCCTTATTTAATACATTTATTGCACAATACAGCTGTTTGCTTATTTGTGCTCAGGTGCTCATCTTCTCTTACATGAGGTTAGTTAGTTGACCTCCCTTTGAAAATTGTAAAGGGCTTTTGTAAAAAGTGGAATAAATTGTCTTTTTCATAAATGAGGATTTTAAAGACATCAAAACTCAAGTACAACAATCCAAAATGTCAGCAGCACTAGCTGCATTTCACAGCAACATTTACTGTTCCAAAGAACACTCTTCATGGCAACTTCACTGAACACGCTGAATCCAAGTGCCCCACTATTAGTCCACAGGTAAGAATGAAGCAGATAAACGCCAAACTTTCTGTCTGAGTTTACTGATTAAAGATCAAGTCTAAGACCATCTGCTGAGTTACAATAATTAGTCAGGATGTCAGAAATCCTGACACTGAGAAACAGACAGCAAAGATCTTTCTGCAATGAAAACTACATTGAATAATTCTGTAGCATCGCTACAATGATAGAGTCATTTCCAAGAGGCTACTTAGAATCACCAAAAAGTGTTTAGGAATACTCTAAAAACACAGAAGCACCAGATTATGCTTGCTAAATGTGTTCTTACAAGCACATGAGTAATAACAAAACAGATTAACAATACACAAAGAAACTCTTAATTGCACCAGGCAGAGAATAAATATTACATTTCAAAATGCCTTACCCAATTTCCTGTTTTTAAAAAAACTACAAAATTATCTTGTTAGCTAGTGTGAATAGTTAGATGACATTGAAACTGCAGGTAGTCTTAGAGCTGGAAGAATGCTTATACATTCATTATATCCCTGCAGTATAAAGACTGTTTACCTTCCCAAATTGTACTGAAAAGCTACATAAGGATACTAAATTGGAAAAAATAAAATCATCTTAATACTTCACAAAAACAAAGACTAACCAAAATTATCAAAAAATAATGAACTTAATTATTAATTCATCAAAAGGCATTGCACAAGCATGACCCTTAAAATTAAAATGGGCATTGCTTCTGTGCTGCTGGGATCAATTTCTGTATCTTTACCAGCACTGCAGATTGATGCACTATTATCAAGGCAGATAAAAGCAGAAGCTGGGAATCACACAGAACTGCCTGTCTCATAAATGGCTACCATGAAATAAATTTCAATTCGAAAATTTTTCCATTACACAGGTTTTTAAACAATATGTTCTCATTTTGAAACTCTTCTTGAACTCAGTTATTTTTAAACACACATAGCATTCTCTGCTTTAAAAAAGGAATAGCTATGAAAAGCTTATTTAGACACAAAATCATTGCCAACAGCCAAGCCAAGGGTACTCATTTACCAGACTTCAAAATGATGGGTATTACACTTGAAAAACTTAATTTGCAGCAACTTCTTTGTTATTGCAACAATTCCTTTTTACCTACACTGCATTGAAATTTGATGGGTTTTTTTCCTACAAAACCAAAGCACCTCAGAGGTGGTAAGAACCATATGAGCAAGTAGCATTTTTCATTACTTCAATTCCACAGATTTCTCTTGGTAGAGGCAGAAAGGAGACAGAAATGGGCTGTGCACATAAATCAGAAGAACTAAATAAGATCTTGAACTGTTAACTACAAATGTACAGTAACTATAAGAATTACCAAAAATCTACATATAAACTTCCCCCTCACCTAAAAAATACATCCTTCATTACAACTGAAAAATTAAAGGCTGCCAGAATATCTTATGTTAATCTAAAACTCATATATTTGTTGTCTGACAAGGTCTGCTTGATAAAGCTATATTGGCATTATGCTCAGAATAGATTCCAACAGGCACCCATATTTCTGAAGGATAAGGAAGTAACCTTTTCTAAAAATTCTTCCAAACCAAGAGGAAACAAAGTGTCACATAACTCAATTTCATCTTCTGCTTCCCACTCCTTGTGATTCAAGGACTAGGTATTATTCCGCAACTAAAGTATATAGCCTAATCTACCTTATAGCCGAGAATCTTCTGAAAAGGAAATAAGATCAAGACACATCTCATAGCTTTTTTTTTTTTAAAGTAGATTTTAACATGGTTGTTTAAACACAAGACAATTGTCACTGGGCATTTTGTTTGAATGGATATTGTATCAGCAAGAGCAACTAAGATATATTCCTTTGAAGAAAGTTAAAAAGAAAATGAAAGTAAAGTGCATGAGCTTCTGAAAAGTTAGATGTAATTCCAACAAGAGAGAAGGAATGAAAGTTTAAGGATGCCTCCTTGATGGGGAAAGCCCCATCATTGTGATCTATATTAAAATTTAATGGATGTAACAAAGGAAGTCTCAGTGTATTAAGCTGCATGAAGAAAGTGATACTACAAAATTGATATTAAAGAAGATGAATTTTTATTTTAAAGATATAAATTAAAATGCAAAAAACCCCATCTGGGAACATCCCATGGAGACTGTTTCCCCCTTTACCATCCAATAGAAATGATGGGCACTGGCACTGTTACCTTGAGACATGACATTAAATTCACAGAAGCTAAATGCATATTAGGTTGGACCCAGAAATTTTATTTTCCCAATGGAAAAATCAAACAGATGTACACTGTTATTACAACAGTTAGTTATCTGAACTAAACTTCCTGCTAGAAAGATTCAAATTTACCTCTCTATTGTCCATGATGAAAATAAAAAAATCATAGAGTCGCTGAATGAAATGGAATTAAGTAAAAAGCAAAAATTCCTGTTAAGAGATTGCATAGATATGTGTCATATTTTGTTTATTAAGCTTACACTAAAAGTTTCGCATTTTCTTAGGAGGCAGGAAAAAGTTGTGATCTCTCAATGTCATATGCTGGATGACATCATGAGTATCACACGTGACAAGGTGGCTCATAGCCTGGGAAGTAGAGCACAGCGAACCACTGACAGCTTTATCAATTTCCTTATCTGGCATTCCAGGTTGTCTTTGAGGCTGCAGGCTCTAAAGAACAGCAGCCTTCTGAAGCACCAACTGTCTCCACGGAGTGTAGCTGAATAGGAAAATTCAGTTTTGCATTGCCATCACGATGTGCCTGATATTCAGAGCTTCTAACTTCTACAGATCTGGAATATCATTAACAAAAGCACCCAAGAGGTTAAAGCTTTGTCATCTAATTTCAATTCATCTTTGATAAAAATTTTTAGATGCTGATAACATGAGATAAATAAGACCATCTTCATGGTTCATCTTTCTCTTTGGAAGTGCATTAACACAACATGACAAAAAGGATGAACCACTATTTGTTGATGCAGGTAGAGGCCTATGGCAGTAAAAACATTTTTCTTCTCCAGAATACTGAGCAGTTATTGAACAGGCAGCTAGCTGAAACAGACTCAGGTCACAGCAACAAACATCTCACACAGCATCCATTAGCCCACTGAAACAAAACGGGTAGGATATGGAAGTGCCAATACAAGCCATGTGAGAAACTTGAATGAGGGCCTAAAAACTACCATATATACCAAAAATAAAAGGAAAAACAATAATCATAAAAGATTGGAAAAATTATTAAAACCTCTGTGTTATAAAAAAATCCTACCGTGTTTTAAAGAACTAGTCTAAATGTTTCATTTCTCATCTATCTGTACTTTCCATAGAGTTCAATGTATTTAAGGAAACAATACATATCGTATCAAACTAATGGCAACTCAGCTATCAGATGAAAATGTCCACAGTGTAGATTTTTGTCTTTTCTGTTTGTGTGTGTTATTTTGTTCTTCTTGGTTGTTATGTTGCTTTATTTTTTAATAAATAGGTTCTTCATGAAAAAACTTTCACATGCTTCATAACTTTATTAAATAAGTGATTAGGAGTCAACTCAGTGACTGGAAAGTGTATGTATTTGGGCAATGATCACATTTCAGAAGAAAGTAATTCTCAGCCTGAGGTCGGAAGTTACATTAAACCGATTAGAGCAACCATTATGTAAATGGCAGATCCCGTGCTGCTTGGCGCAACACTAGTCAGTGGATTTCAGGAAAGATTAGACTTCATGAAGCACAGTTCAGCTAAGTCATAGCTGAGGGGCATGACAACTGTCAAATACTCTACTTGAGTAATCTAGCCATGAAGGTAAAAAAGATTTTTAAAAAAAGGCAAACTACCTATGATGCAACATACAGACAATAGTATAGTCTATTACAGTGATAGAAACTCTACTGCTTAAAATAGACACAATAAATGTAAAGCAGAAATTGGGACAGACATGGCAGTTTGGGAAGAAGGAAGAAAGAAGAGGTTAATTATTCAGCCTCATTAAATTTTTCATCAGACGCAGCAAACTATCATAGCTTGAGCATTTTCTTTTTCATTAGGGCGCTTTTTAATATTGACATCCAACCAATTATGTTCAAACTAATTCCCAGAATGCCGTGAGACTGTAGCTACTTTCAGAAGTTTTTCCACATTAATGAACTATATTATTTTTTCATTAGATGCTCCGGTGTGCTCTGAGATATACAAAGTGGGGAACAGAAAACCACCCTGAACAGATCATATTCTCCAAAAAGTCTTTGGCTTTCTTAATGAATTTCTGTCTTCAGGGAGCCTTCTTCATCTTTATTTTAAAAGTTCAAAACCAAAAGCAGCACTTCTTCAAGTGGATCCTTTATAATCCTTTATAACTGATTGCAGCAAAATATGTGAACTCTGTGCCTCTTAGCTCCAGATACAGGTGAAGTGATAGAACACAAAAGATTTTTTTTTTTTTTTTTTATCTGACATGCTATCTTTTATGGTCTTCACTCCAATTTGTATATTTGGGGTTGTTTCCTTGTCTTTTCCAGATACGCCTGACTAGATTAAACTACTTTAATAACATTCTGAAGATTTAATAAGCCTTAGCTAATGATAGCTTGTTTCTTTTTTACATAGTCTCAATGAAAAAAAAAAACCAGTTAACAAAAAGGCGTTGTATTATCTGATTCATTATACAGAAAGCAGAGCATCTTTTTTTACGGCTTCTTAATATATCTTGTCTTTTCTTTCCAAAATAACTCTCTCTGGTAACATTTGCATAAAATGTGATGAATGTATGTTCTAAAGGGAAGAGAAATTGCAACACAGAATTGCATTAGCAACTAATATAGGCATGACAAGACTGAAACCTTATTCTTTACTCTTCCTTTTAATATTTTCTCTTTAATTAAGTTGCATTTTTTCTTCATCTCAACTTCTCCTTAAATCCTTATTTCGTTAATAAACACCTGCCTCTAGCTGCACTACTCATCACTCCATGGGATTATATACAGACTGTATTCCATACATCGAATAATTAATAAAAATAATAATCATCAGCTTTCTGGATAGCAGTGTGTTACTGTCCAGGAAACAACATCCTTAGAAACACATGGGCTTATATACTGAAGAGTGCCCTTAATTTACTAAAACATGAGTTTTAGTAAATTTAAAACGAGTTCACAAGGCACATATACAGTCTTGTAAAAGATACATAAGCTACTTTATAAGCAAATTATCTACCATCTTTCTGAAAATGGCTTACACCAAATAATAGCATCTATATGTGAACAGTAACAATATGTCATTTCCTCTGAGACACAGGTTCACTGGTTTGTCTCTTTCTAGTCTCATAATAATACTTTTATCAATATGAGGAAACCTATTTCTTAAATGAGAGTGATGAAGACATTATGTAAGCAACAGATTGTTATTTTGAGACTTTTTTCTGCATGCATGGCAGTAATTTTTAGTTCACTGAATTGTCATTCCATTTCTAATCATCAATTTCCTTCTATATGTGAGGCATCAGCAAAACATACCTATTTTAAATACCTAGCTCTGCATCCAAAAAGTAAAATCTTTACTACCCAATTTTGGCTTCTGTGGACCCTGACCCATAAAGACTATTACTTTCCTGTTAAGATAGAAGCTAAGCAGCATACTGTTCAGAAGAAAGTATGAAGCATATAATCTAGAAAATTCAGTGATTGTAAGAGAAGGCATTCACTACATCATATCCTCAGAGCAATAAAATGAACTTCGTGTGGAATTAAGATAAGAAAAAAGTGATACTATCTCACAAAACAAGTTGTATTATAGTTATACAACAAACTCACAATTTTAGAGTTACTTCCATCACATGTAACTGTTAGAATACCTGGTAGAATAGCTCAAATCTGTACTGTGACTAAAGAACCGAGACTCAGTTATACTCAGTACATACACTCATCACCTGGATTTCCTCCATAAAGCTTTTAAAGTATATTTAAAACAGAGGAGGAGAAAATAAAGTGCTTATCACTAGTAAATATATAAATCACCTATACAAATCTGTCATGAAATGCACTTTGTGAAGTTTCAGAGAACTCAGCACAGACCGTAACATTCTACTGCAGCTCCCTACAAAGACATGAAGTACAGCACAGAAAATAACCTGAATTTCCTGGCTTTATGGTTCAGGTACCCAAACTGCTCCCAAAGTGTTGACATTCATATATCAAGTTGAAATATGGAGAGCCATGAGTCATTCATCCATGTCAGGTTAAAGACTACAAATCTCTCTTGCATGCTCTGTCACTTTATCACTCTTCCTCCTCTTCCTTTCATTATCTCGTGCATGGCACCAAGCACATCTTACAGGAACAAGCCAGTCTTTTCAATGCTGACATCTAAAAAGCAATGCTGACTGTGAACTTCATTTAGGATTACAAAAAAACCAAATAAACAAGAAAAAAAAAAAGTAGTTTAAATGACAGCCTTCAAAGTGTGCCTCTTAAAAATAGAAAGCTCAGCAGCTGTGCAGGTGGAATTTCTAAAAAGGAGTTAGTGGTATAGAAAAAATGCCCTTTTTATTAGATATGACCACAAATTCAAGCTGTGCCGCTGTTCTAGTCAGGAAGAAAACAATTTAGATAATCTATTATTTTATTTATTTCAAAGTAGTTCCATTGGACCCATACAGCATTGTTCAACGGTGTTTTTAGACCATCACATACATATCACAGGTGGAAGCATGCACACAGAGCTATACATATTGTTAGAAATATTGCATGAAAATAGCTTCCAGACTGATTCATTAGAAAAGTCATGTTAGTTTAAAAAGTTCATATCTTTTCATACAGGAATTTGCACCTTTTCTCAGCCCCCTGAGTTTTCCAATCCCACAACGTTTTTAAGTATTTGATTTCAACAGAAAATAAAATCTCCTGGTTGCTTGCCCCATGCTTTTCATGTTTGTATTCTCTGCTCATGTTAACCTCTTTCTTTCTCTCAAGTGTCCTGGTGTTCTCTACTTTTTTTTCTCCACATCCACTTTTGCTTGCATACGCCACGTACTACGAGTGTGCTAAAGCATTGGTTCCTTGGGTACTGCCTAATAACTGTATCAAAAATCTCAAGACTCAAAGTTTCTCCTGTTTTGTTTTTGCGCAGACCTACAGAAAACGATATTCACGTAAATGGCACTTTATAGACGAGCAAATTTGCAGTGTCACCACTGCAAACCATGTGCAGAGCTAAGATTGGATTCAAGATCCAGCCTCTTTACTATCTTATAATGCAACTTTTGCAAATAAGGTTTATGTTCCCTGTTGCAAGATGTAGCAGTCTTATGACTACCTTAATGGCTCTTTCCCTTCTTGCTCCACCCTCTTCCTCTAATCCAGGAATTATTTTGACCAAAAACCACAAGTAAATTAAATCGAGCAGAATAAAATGGGAAAAAACTCCTCACAATGTATACTTAATTAAGCCACCAGCAGAACACCACAAAATAAGCAAAATTTTACACAACACAAGTGATCTTTTAGGATAATCAAGCACATTCATAAAAAATTCAAAACAAGAGTTTTGCTACTTGCAAGAGGAAGGGATGACTGCTACATCTGTGAATGTGGAAACCCTAAGTAACTTTTAAAAATATTCCTCTTCTCCCAATATCTTCTCCCAACACTGAACTTTGAAACTATCACACAGAGAATCTGCTTTCCAAGGTTTTTTATAATGCTATTTTCATAGGAAAATAGTGTTCTTCACTCCACTATCCTCTAGTATGGCATCTTGATATCAGCTACTTGAACTATTTTTGGCACTTGATGTTATTTGGATGCTCCTTTAGAATGTTAATAAATTATCTTTGTACCTTTGTAAACAGCATCTTTAACAAGTCTTAATTATGTTGTTTTGTATAAAGCTGTGGAACACAGGAACACCAGCAAATGAAGATAATTCAATTGTGCTAGGCACTGTACAAACACAAGTCATTATAAAACAATCTCTCTCTGTTCTATTCTTTATTTCTCTAATGGCTCAGTGGTAAAATAGCTATTCCCCAGCACACATAAGGAGAGTTATACTATTGTTCACTAATAAAAACATTTCATTTTGCATAATACAGGAGATAGAAAGTAATAATGTCTCTCATTAAGAAATTTCTCATTCGATTATCAGATGTCATCAATCTTTAAAATGTTTGTTTCATTACAGCAGAAACTCATTCCAATTAGTACCCTCAAACTCACTTTATATAACAAACAGACTGCGAGGAATGGTCACATAATCTCTTTCCCCCTCAAAATACCTATGGAAAACTCTTACTGGTATTTGGACATTTGAAAGCTTTCTAGCAACATCATTCACAAGGGATCACACAAGAAACTTCCACTTGAGCCAGTCAATAAGGCCTGCATCTAAAGGCACTCATCCCCTGAATCCATGTAAATACACCAGATTTCCCTTCCACAGGGAAATATATATTTTTATATTTTTTTAATATATAAAATAAATAAAATATTTATATTTATATATATTTATATATTCCACAGATATAAAATCACCAAAACAATCTTGGCAATGTTCACAAAGTACAGAAAGAAATTCAAAAAGACCTCCAGCTATTGTGGTCTACTGACAACTTTGAGCAATGTCAGCAGCACCAAAAATCACAGTGCTAATTAATGCTGAGAACGTGCTGATTGCTGCAATAAATGGCTGTTAGATTTTGTTCGAAATCCCAGACACTGATAATTTTAACACTGTACAGCATTCATATGAAAATGGTAAGCAACGGGATTTCCTAGGGGAGAAAAATTTGTGCTAGTGGAAACAAAAGTTCTTGCAGTAACTGACTAAGTTTTAATATCGACTTAATACAGTTATTTTAATTGTGATTATTTAGGAAAACTTTTACCCAATAATATGATTTTTTTAGGATTTCTGTGTATGGTTCTCTCTTCTAATTCTTCCATTACTTTAGTAATTCCATATATTTTTTTTGCTTTACTAGACAGAATCAGACATAGAAAGAAGAATCCATAAATAGAACCCAAATCAATGCTACTGCTGCCTCCCACTGTAGGCTCTGTCAGCCCATTGCCTTCTCTGAGGTGCTACACAAACCCACCAGATCTTAAACTTCTTTTACTGAGAATTTTAACATATCTCTACCCACCTAAGGAACCCACCACTTTTTTCAGGTTCACTAGTCTGAGAAACAGAGATTTTGACTGGACATGCATTCAGAAAAAGGGTCTCTCTGCCCTGTTATAAAGAGAGGACTTGTTTGTGAACAGACTACAGAAGAATAGAAGAAAAAGAAAAAAAAGGCATGTGAATCCAGTTTGTAAACTTCTATAAACAGGATAAATATACGTATTGTCCTTTACCCCAGAAATTAATTACTCACAATAAAAAGTTTAATGAACAAATTTCATGTATACTATAGAAATTTTTAACTCAAAATATTGATTCCTACTTGTCCTTAATAATACTGTAATTTATATTATGGGAATTGGGCTTTCTGTTAAATCTGGAGCTATTGTGTTAAAAGATACACACTTCTGTTATCTAAAGAAATGAGTGGACAAGCAGGATAAAAAATGACATCAAGTGAAATAGGGAACTGTACAGTTAAACCCTGATCCATAAGGTATCAAAAAGCCTGAATTAATTCAACACTGGACACCAGTCTGCAGAAAAAAAACCCACAGCTTTTAAGGCATTCTCCTGTTGCAGCACCCCCATGAGCTAAGGGATTCAGCTGATCCAGTTAGCATAAGCACTTCAGGGCACTTGCTAAAAACAATCCAGACATCCTCTGCTACCAGTACAACATTACCAACTACCATTTTCCACTTCTCTGACAGCTTCAAAATGCCATCCTCCAAGTGAAATCAACCGTTACCCTAGCATATAGTACTTGTTTATCTTAACTAGAGGTTTATAGTATCAGACACACTTTTTCCTATTTTCCTACTTCACATATGGCAAAGTAGCTGTGTAAGAAAAAGAATTTCACAGCACAACATTTTTACCCAAACATTTAAATATTTACTTTGATTTTGTTAAGTAAGAACAAAATACTAAACAACATCTTCAAATAATTTCCTTAAAGCAACCATTTTCTGCATCTCTGACAAATATTTTGTTGCCAGGCTCCTCTACAAGTCTTTTGCATTAATCAAAGCCTTAATACATGCTTTGCAAAATTTCTTTTGAATAAAATATCTGAAAGGATATTTTATAAATGAGGGCAAAGAGCAACAGTGATGAACATGCCTAATGAAAATGAATATTTCCTTATTCAAGACCCAGACAGACAAGCCCCATTTGACTACATAAAAGTCAGATTTAACTGGGAGACAACAGCAAAGAGTGTGGTTGCTTAGATGCACATAACAGAATGTAATAAAAGTGATAAATTCTAATTAATATGAATTTATGCAGTGTATGTGTAACCAACACTTAACCACATTCTATCCTGGAGGATATTTAACAGTAATGTTTCTTTAGCACATTTTGCTTGAATAATTTTTATTCTTTGAAAAGGTGATGAAATACAGTTTTTATTAATATTCCTTTTATCTTATTCTGTTACTGAAGACCAGAGAATAAAAAAGATGAACCCCCAAAAACACCTTTTACAATCAATGACAGTTTAAAAGTCTTGACAGACCTCTCTCCTCAAGGATGTGCAGGCACCAGCTGACGTTCACCATGCCATAACCAGGGCTTTATTTTCCCTTGAAGAGGTCCTCATTGCCCTCTTTTATCATCCTATGTGAATTCCCTTCCTGACAGTTAGGCCTCAAGATAAAACATCTTATTCTCATCTAGCATTTTCCCTAGCATTTAATCCTCCTCTTCAGATCATTTCTTCATAATCTCTTTAAAATCAGGAGTTTCCTAGTTACCGACACAGGCTTATCTGTCTCCAGTCTCAAGGTGCAATTACTGCAAGAAGTCTTTACTCAGGTTATAAAAGAAAAAAATAAAGAAATACTGAAACAAATGGGGGAGTTCTGCCTATGCAATGGAACAGCTCCACCAAATAAGATGACACAGCCCTTGAAGGCTAAGTGCTTTAATCAGAGGCCTGGTTCAGTAATCTTTCTCTCTCCTTCTTCCCTTCTGATAATTCCTGTCAGTGTGTATTTAGGTACATTTTGAAATGCCTGCTGGACTGCCTGTCCTAGGAAGGACTTTTGTCCTCCTCAGGCATTAATATGAGATAGGAACACTCAGTGCAGTGAAAATAGGACAGTCCTAGGGTCATAGATAGGGAAAATAGAAAAAACCCTACTTTTTATTCCGTGATTTTATGAGTTTTAGGCACTGAAGATGTTAGAAGAGGAATTTCAGAACTGTTGAAAATTCCCTCTGTGGAACCAAACTATTTTTAAAATATATTTGGCCCTTAGAATGCAAAATCTGACAAGGATGCAATGGTACAGATGTGTTTGTTCCTCTCTGTGGGTAAGTAGGAAACCAAGAGGTTGAAAATCAGAGGAATTTTGAGACTCAAGTTCATATCAAGAAGTGTGATTTGGTTACAAGATCCCAAAGCAACACCCTGAAGCAGAAAACATTTGTTTATAGGCTCTGGGAGCAGGAGGCCCTTGTGCAGCCCTATTCCCAAGGCAATGGAACAAGGATAAATCACATACAGATGCTGTTGCCTGAAAAAGTTCAGAAAGTGATTAAGAAGAGCTCTTGCCTGCAGAGTTTGCAACACCCCTCTGGCCTCAGTGGAAACCACCTCACCCACTGCTTCCACTCCAGGCCTCCACTGCCCTAAAAGTACCTATGATCTTCTGTACGTTGCCTACACACATATTACTGCCTTTCCTCTGATTCTTGACTGCATCAAAGGTTGAGCAAGTTATCATCTAAGGACCAATTCTCATCTAGGAGACACAATATAAGCAGGAAAATTATAGATACTTAATTGTTCTCTTCAGGAAACAATGACTTCTTTTCTTTTTCCACTTTATTTTTAAAACGACACTGTCACCCACAAAAAGACTATTACAAGTCCTACCCTCGTTAAAAAGAAGGGAAAATGTCCAACTGCAATTGTTATGCCAAAGACCTAGTCTTTGTATCAACAATTGTAGATATCTCAAATAATTCTGTAGAGCAACACCTATCTGTACTGAGATCTGATCAAGTCTTTAAAACAGATAATAATGGAAAAGACACTGCCTTCTGGATTTCTTTCTTATGACTTTTTTTGTTCCAGAGATATTAATCCAATGCTGCATCTTCCACTTCAAAGGTGTAATGTGCACTACTTCAAGCTGTTGGAAGATGCACTTTTAATGTGATTGAACCTTGCTGATTTTGTGCATTCTTCAGTAATTAATCAGCATAGAATATATGTTGCAGAACAGAATGAGTTAAACAACATGAACAGTATAACTGACTTCCTAAAGTTGGTCCAGCAGGAGCTATTAGACAAGCCATGAGAAAAAGATTCAGGAGGCAGTGCCTTTTCCATTAGTATCTGTTTTAAAGATAGATTATTTAACAGAAACAAATGAAGGAGAGGGTAGAAAGAAGTAAAAGAGACTTCTGATGGGGCAAGAAATGCCTATGCTTAGTCAGTTGTGTAAAAAAATGGTAAATGTATGTCCTGCATGGTGGAATGACAGACCAAGAAAAACAGGCATCTTCACATATAGTGAAAAAGTGAAAAAGTGAAAAAGTGAAAACTTTATGTGTCTTATTTAGGAATCAGCAGTCATCACGTTGTTCATGGCAAAACTTACAGATACATGAACATCTTAGCTCATGGTGGGCAGTATCGCAAGATTTTAAGGTGTTTTTGAATACGAAAATCACAGAATAGGTCAGCTTGGAAGGGACCTCAGTGGGTCATTTGGTCCAACCTCTCCGCCCAAACAGGGCCATCCTAGAACACATGGGATAGGACTACATCCAGAGTGTTCTTGAATGTCTCCAGGGAGGGAGACTTCACAACCCCTCTGGACAATCTGTTCCAGTACATGGTCACCTGCACAGTAAAGAAATTCTTCCTCATATTCAGGTGGAACTCCCCGTGCATCAGTTTCTGCCCACTACCTCTTGTTTTATTGCTTGGCAACACTGAGAAGAGCCTGGCTCCATTCTTGACAACTTCCCTTCAGATACAATTCAATAATATGCAGTAAAATTCTAAAGCAAATCATAAAAACTAAGGTAGAATAAAAATGGCATTTAAGGAACTCACAGAAGTTCAGTGTAGCAGTGTAGAACCTGAAGCAAAAAACTGCTCATTGTAAATGAAATCAGTTAAATCAGAGAAAGGAAACTACTCATTAACAAAACATGTCATTAAAAATCTTTTTCAACATACAAAGTTCAACGCTTGGAAGTGTGTGTCAACATCACATCAATATAATCACTATCCTCAGTACCACAACTTCTCTTCCATGAGCTGCTAAAAGCTGCTGTTGTCTAGCTCAGATCATCAAGCAGATGCACACCATGACTCAAGTCTGAGAATCTTGCTGTTTCATCGCTTTGCTTTAGTTTATGTTAAAAAACCAAGATGGCTTTCCCAGTGACCACACAAAATGAACCAGCTGTGTATTTGTAACTGAATAAAATGCATACACCAGGTCTGCACAGGATGGAATGAGAAAGTTTGGTGTAACTATAATCAACTATGTTCATTTAAATGCCATTCAAAACTCTGAAGGTCCATTAAACACACCAGAACATCAAATACCCATTCTCTCTAGAGATCAAAAAAAGTAACAAAAGCCAAAACTTCAAAGCAGTTTCAGTTGGAGAAGTAAAAATGACTGTGAGTGATGGCACCCATATCACAGGATGGGTGGAGATTAGAAGGGACCTCTGGAGAAAACTTTTAGCTCAACCTCCCTGCTCGAAGCGGATTATTCACAACATTGTCCATGTTGAATCAAAGATAATTAAACCCCCAAATGGTTAAACTGAGTATTGCAATAACCTCAGATTTTTATGGTAGTAGACAGGAGGATGGTAGTAAACAGGAAATCATGTCCCCTGAGAGCTTTTCATGGATTGAAAGCAAACACTTGAAACTTGAATTAGAACAGTCCTCCCTTCTTTCCAACAAAACAAACAAAAAAAAAGCCCTTCAAACACCATTTAAAAAAAAAAAAAAAAGAAAGAAAAAGAAGAAGTATTATTGTATAGAAGAAAGCATGCCTCAACTCAAACCTCGCAATTCTTGTAGATTATTGTCAAGGGCATCTTTAAGAAAACATAATGCAGTAAACCAGCATAGAAGACACAGAGGACCCAGAGTAGCATACACTAAGACATTATTTCAAAAACCTTTAGAAATAAAAACAAGACAGATGCAAGTCATGAACAGCACTTACAAAAGCTGACGACAGACTAAATTCAATACAAAAGTAGCATGGTTCTCAAAAAATGGACATAAGAGGTCCCAAAAGGCACATAATCAAGCTGATTGCCTTGACAAAGTCTCAGCCACACATTCCCCTGACCTCTATCATTCACAGATGGAGAAGAAAAATATCATCTGAAGTGCATGAACTCACTACTGTTCAGTTTTGTTTTTCTCTCTGATACTTTAGCTGAACTCTATAGATCCCATACTACACGTCACTTCAAACCACTGACCAGCAATTCTTCCAGTTCACTTTCTGGATCCTCCCACAACTGGAGGTGGGAAAACAAAAGAATTCAATACACAGCTAAGAAAAAGAGTGTAAAAATTTAATTTGGAGCCAAACACAGATGCAGTGTCTTATTCACTGCATCTCGTCATTCATCACCTGAAAAGAGCCATTCTTGTTTTTCATTACTTGTTTTTCATCATGTTTTCATATAATCACTGATGTTATGGCTTCAATATTTCTTACTGTAGGCAAAACAGACAAGAGAGGTCACAGAAGGAAAGCTGAAGGGAAGAACTAGCACTTCATCATGCAAAGTAATTGGATCATACCTATTCTACACAAAAGTTTCTTAAGAGCAGTCTTTGCCAGGAAGGGAGAAAGGGGAGAGAAGACAAAAGCCAACACAGTTTCCTTCTTGCTGGTTTAGCTGACATGACTTCAGAGCACGTGTACTATGTGCAAAGCAAGTGGAGTTAAGTCCGTAGCAAACTGACTGCACGTGTTCTTAAGTAGTAGTTCACTAGAATTACTATTATCCTCAAGCTATGTTACTATTTTAACATTTTTAAATACAATCCATTACACTGTTAAATGGAGACATAATCAAATGCTGAAGGGTTTATTCTGCTGATCCCTAGCAACTTAGGGTAAATATGAAATGCTTTATGAAAATGTTATAGTATTAGTGGGCCCTTGCATAAACCTGTGCACATATATCATCTCTTTTTAAGTGTGTGTTGAACATTTACAAATCTGTAATGGAACTGGAAACTGATTTTAATTCGTCAGTGGTTTAAAAGGAAAAAAAGGTCACTGTCATTGTGTAACCCATCTTTCAGTCAGCAGTGAAAGTTGCAAAGGATTTTCCCTTCTTCAGATTTCTCTTTCTAGTGTTATTGGAAAGCTTGTCTTCTTGTTTAAATGAATTTCCTTTTAATCTCCTCTCTGAGCTGCTGGATAGATGGAGCCTCTTAAAAAATTCAGGATATCACTGTAATTGTAAATTGATCTGCTTCTGTGGCAGAAGGCTGTGTCCCTCCATCCAGGAAAGGGATTGTCTTCTCAAAGTTGTTTTTCAGACAAATGATTAATTTGCAATCTCTCTTATTATTGTATTACCCTTTAAGGAAAAATCAGTTTTTAAACAAAACTACTACTTTTTGGATTGTTTTATTCCTGGCAACATACAGAAAAGGAAGCTAATTGTCAAAGCCAAGGTGAATTATTTCCCAGTCTGAAATTTGTTAATTTCCTAAACGAGAGTTTGATTCTACTTATATAGGAACTAAAACTGTATCAAGACAACTAAAATGCACATATTCATCACTGCTTAAGTCCTGAATTAATGTAATATATTAATAGACACAGGAAAATTCCCCACTGATTTTTAACGCACAGTTAAGGTTGAAACACTGTTATGACTATGCAATCTTTAAAACAGACACGTAACTCATTAGGATCAAAGTAGGGGAAATTATCCATCTACTGTGGTGCTGAATCCACATAGCCTATTTGCCTTTGGCTCTTTGGTTATGAGATCTGGCATCACTTGGATTATTTCACCTAATCCATCATTAGCTTTCACGTGTCCTCTATACTGTGGAACAAACCTAAATTCAACAAACCCAACTCCCCATCAATTACCGCACTGAATATATTACATGTCAGCACAGGACACGAAGATTAGACATGCTGAATCACATCTTTCTTTGTGAAAATTCAGTATGTTTACAGCACTTTTAATGATGCTGACTCCAATTGTAATAATTGTTCCTTCTCACTGTAGACAAACACTAATGCTCTGACCTCTATGTACAACACAGAGCTGCTAAACAAAATGAAAAACCTCAGAAGACACAGAAAATATATGAGATATGCCAGTAACAGTGCCACAGAGTCACAAATGTGGAGTTTTTTAATTGCAATATTTGCCTGGAGGGTGAAATCTGTAAGATGACCTATTTTCCCCCTATAATCCTGCCAGTAAACATTAGTTATTTAGATTAACTTTCTCCCTCCACATACACAAAGCAGACAGAAAGGTTATTATTACTTACAACAAAAACTCAATACACTGCTGTCATGTTATCACAGCATCCTTACTTACCGGTCTTCCACAAATACACTGATGAAGTTTGAAATTCACTTTGTGCACGAGCGTCCCAGATTCCCAGCAGCAGAAGCACGAGAACTCCCACGCAGCGAGCGGGCACGGCACAAACCCCTGGACCACGGCAGAGAGAAGCGCTCCCCTCGCTCAACCCCATGCCTCCAGCAGCCTGCTGCTGCGTCCAAAACCCGCAGCACCACCACGAAACCTTCTCCAAACGAGCCTCCCCTCTTCAGAATTTCTTCACGGGGAGAAACAGACTGCAAACCTCTCTCCCGCTGTTGTGCATGGCAGTTGAAAAGGAAAAACTGTTTAACACCAGGGAACAATAGAGTCCTTGCTCGCTCTTGCTGCTGCAGCAGCAGCTCCTCGTGCTGGTACGGTCGCTGCTCCACACTCTTCCATTCAGCGGTTATAGCAGTTTTCCATCAGCTAAAAGCGAGACAGCTGTCCGCAGGGGGCTCCAGCTGACTGAGCAGGTTATCTTGCTCTGGGAGGCAGCAGCAGTCATTTACACCAGCTGGAGAGTGAGAGACAGAGAGAAACAGGGATGAGGAGAAACACAAATAGCCCAGTGCTGTAATCTCAGTGCAGAGTGACTGCAAAAGGCTGGCTTCCCAGACACGTCTCTCCCTGGAACAGCCCAAACGATGCATACTAAGAAGAAAAGAAGAAATCATCATCAGGCATGCTTCAGAAACACAAGTCGTTCAACCAGAACAGATACAAACAGAACAATATATAACAATTAAGAAGCATCAGACATTTGTCCTGATAATATTATGTATGCTGCATTAACCATTTTGTAAACAACAAAAAAATAAGTGATTACACATGCATTAAACAGACAATTTAGACCTTATGAAGGGAATTGAAGAAAATGTAGAAAAAAGAAAAAAAATAAAAAACCACTACCTTGTCTTGCATATACTTATCAAATCTGTTTCAGGTAATGGCATATAGATATCTGCTAAGAGGACAGATAAATATGTGTATATGATAATGTGTATGTATGTGTAAGCCCATCACCTCTGTGGTAGATGAAGTGTGCACATAATATATAACACAGATAACATCCTTTCTTATCCAGCAAGTATGTACACACATATACATGCATAAACGTCAACTGTGTAATTTAAAATAATTTGAAGATCAAGTTATCAATCATTTTACATATGAAAGTATGCAGGATACATTAGGCTGTCAAGATGGTACAAAAACGTGGAGAGAGACAAAGCTTTTTAAATAGGGATCTTTATCTCTCCCACCCACTACGCAGTGAACAGACACTATAACAAGCCTAAAGATGGGGTTTCTGACACCTATAAACTGGGAAGCAAGTGAGGAATTTTCAAGAAAACCAATATCATATTCAGAAAGTTACATTAAAAATGCAAACAAAATACGTGGTAAGAGCACAGGACCCAGACTTGAAAAATGATGGAGCTATTGTTGTTTAAAGAAGAAACCTTCAGTCAACCTCTCTTGGGATGCCTGTCATTTTGCACAACCTTCCCAGACAGCCTTTTCACATGCATTAGATTAAAATCAGTTGTGATCAAATAATTCCCAAGTCCTTGCCTGTTTAAATATTCTGACATCAGAGCAAATTAGCAATGTTGAAGGTTGCAAATTCGTCTTTGTTTACTTTCCACTCTGTTACGCCTCTAAGAGGGAATTAAAGGCTCAGGGAGCTATAGCACCATGAGGCTGTGATTAAGAGAGATAAGCAAGTGTGGATTACTGTTCCTCAGCTGTTGAAAAACAGGCAACAATCAGGAGATTATAGGTTGATAAGGGATACATAGAAAGCCATGATCTTAACAAATTTATAGCATCCTGATCCAGAACTTGTACCCTCAGCTAAAAGCACTTCAGGAGATACATTTTATTCACTTCTGCTACATCATGCTGTATTCACTTTAGAAAGCATAGTTTCCCCTTCAGCCTTTGCTTTGAACTAGAGAGAACACTGTTTTAAAACAAAATTTTTTCTGAGTTCATTGATTTACATCAATTTTACAGCTACATCTGTGGTTAAGTTAATCACATGCACATTATTTAGCAGGCTGTGTAGAGGGACTTGAGAATATCTAACATAATAAAAATAATGCCAGCTTCAAAATTTATGAAAAATAGGATTAAGAATCTAAGGCCTTAAAGAAGTTTTAAGAACCTCAGGAAATCTATGACAATAGCTGTATTGATTTGCA
Organism: Callaeas wilsoni; assembly: GCA_013398955.1. Lineage (NCBI taxonomy): Eukaryota > Metazoa > Chordata > Aves > Passeriformes > Callaeidae > Callaeas > Callaeas wilsoni. The sequence continues at coordinate 211,440 of VWPU01018063.1, forward strand.
TACTTAAAACATATGTAGCTTATATTCCTTTGAAAAATTAAGAGTAAAAATGTTGGCTTTTTAGTCAGAGTTATGCACCAGAGGAAGACTCAAGTTTATAGAGATACTAGGGGAAAAGGCACCCTTTTCAGAGTTATTAAATACAATGGATTCTATGTAGAATTTTTTATGAATGTATAAAGAAACCCTCTGAGAATATTTTCTACGTGACTCAGATCATCTGGAAACATCATCAGGGAACAGATCATCCATGTAGTTGGCGCAATGAATCAAAGTGGGTTTTGACAGCAGAACAAAGCAGCATCATGAGAGAGGGTAAGCACACGTACACAAACACTCCAATATTTTCTTATATTTATGCAACTATAGGACTGCATACTTCAAAACCACTAAAACATAGATTATTAAAGTAAAGTATTTTCACACTACTTTTTATGGTTCACCCACTTTTTTGGTCACTAAATCAACGAACTACAAAAGAATACGCCTACAATTTCTTTTTCTGTCAGAAGATATAATGAACAGGAACAGGTCACAGAGACAAAATGGAAGGAATATTTATTATGCAAAAGTATTTGTGTGTCTGGAAAAAAAAATAAGGATTTCTGAAGAGCTGGTTTTGGGACACACTAAGTCACTTATGCCATACATGCACTCATCTATTACTCAGGACAGGGAAAGGCCAGTAATACCCCAGGCCAAAGAGTAGGCTGGTGCCTGAAGACACAAACACCAACAGCAACCTCACCAACCTAGCTGCAGGAATTAGACTTCTGAAAGAAAAGGGAATATATCCTGATTGTAAGTTTCAGTTGCTGTCAGCATGCCTTCCTGGAATGCTGTTGTTAGCCATTTCCACCCCAGCATATCTGATGCCCTATTACCCTCTCCTATTTGCTACAGTGAACACGGGACTTCCCTCCAGATAACAATGTAACCACTATTTCCAGCCCACTGGCAACGCATCTTCTAATATAGACTTAACAATCATAATATATCAGATGTTTATGGCTTAGACATTCCCAAAGAAATGGTTAAGTATTTCTGAGAAGAAGCCTCTAGACAAAGCATAGAAATAAACTACAATTGACATTAGTATCCATATCACAAACTTAATAGTGTCATTGTTGTCCCTTAGAGGACCAACATGCGAGCCTCAAGAGATACAATTATTTATTTAGACACAGAGGGGGAACTTGGGAATATGGTTTAGTGGTGGACTTGGCAGAGTTAGATCAGTGGCTGAACTCCATGATCTTAAAGATCTTTTCTAAACTAAATAATCCTATTATTTTATTTGAGGCACAACAGCTACGAGAAGTCTGTAAATTACTCACACAAATCAGTGACAACTTAGCACCTTTTCATTTTTCCGCAAAAAGTGTGACCAATCTAAAAGACCTTTATTAAAATGACATAGAGTTAGCCATGAAATATTGGAATTACTTTGCTCACATTTCCTAGCATTAAAGAGTTAGAGGATGACAAAGTAAGCATGAAATACCTTTTAATTTTTGGAAAGAGAAATAACAACAAGATATATATTTCAATATAGAATCAACCTGGTGGTATTCCTCTGCTACCAGGCAGTCCCATGTTAACACCCTTCTCTTTATGAAAAGCCATGAATAAAAGCTTCAGGATCATATTATCTTATATACTGATGGTGTTTTATTTCTACATGTAGTAAGGCCGAAGAGCATGCAGAGACTATTAAATATATATGGCACATTTGTTGCTAGAGTAAGCAATACACAACAAAGAGCTGTGTTCAGCATCGCTTTCATCTGACTTCAATTTCAGACCGGTCAAGCCAGAAACCTTTAGAGAAGTTTCGGTTCATTTTTGTAGATCTATAGAAGATGTTGTACAAACTCTGTAACTGTACCCCACTAAACCATCTGTGCTGCACAGCGCTCTTTAAATCTTCGCTGCACAGCATTAAGAGCTCTTTACCAGACTCAGAAACAGTCTCTTACTTTTCTGCGTATCAATGCTAGGCACCCTAGTCAGGGAAGCCACAAAAATATGTTAAACATGAAAAATCTGGAAAAAAAAGTATATTACGTTAGTTTTTCAAAATATGCCTGCTCCAATCCTTAAGTCCAAAATTGCATGTGCTGTGCAAAACTTGCAGCTGAAGTTAGTCTTTAGGAATCCTAAACGCATGGCCTCTAGGTGTCACACTCGACCACATCATAATACGCTATTATGGATTTCTCTTTTTCTTTCACAGCAGGTAAGAGGCCTTGATTTTATCCTTTCAGGGTTTTGTATGCCACATCCTCCTTGTAAACTTGCAATTCTTAAAACAAACAAACAAAACCAACCCAGACTCTTCCATACAAGTGGTACAATTATTTATGGTTTTCCCAGAATAACAGTTTTTGCAAACATTAGAGGTATCATGATGCCTGTCTGTTAAATTTGTTTCATTCTTTTAGTCCATGGATTTGGAGAACAAATTAGGAACTTTAAGAGTTATATGTGGGAGCTGCACAGAAGTAAGAAAGCATTCTTTCTACAAAGTGACTGCAGTATATTAATATGGTACACTTAAACTCTTCAGTGTTTCCTGATTACTACGAAAAATTGTTACAAGTAAAAGTTATTTTTGAAAAATTAGTGAAAATTCTACTCACATGAATGATTAGAAACACCTCGTCATCTAGTTCTGGTTTTATAAATGCTTTGCATTTATTAAGGTAAGATAGCAATTCTTGGACTGATTTATCTTTTTTTAAGGTTTTCTTTTTATTGTTTGTATATACTGGGGGAGGAAAGGTGGTGTTTGTTTTTTAATCTATTTCATACCTAGACATTTTCCTAGCCATTCTTTCATTGGTATAGGGTAGGGTTTTCAATTTTAAAAAAAAGTTGGTTTTTTTCACCTGGATGTTGTATTTTCTTGCAGATCCCTTTGGTAGGCAACAAAACCAATATCCTTGGCATGAAACACTCATAGAAAGCAAATATTCCTTGTAAGGAGAGCATGCTGAGATACAGCCAGGAAGTATATCTAGAACTGCTTGCTGGGAGATCAAGCTAGAGGAATTCAAGTAAGGAATAAATTTATCAAGGACAGCACCCATCTTTGGATCAAGATACATGATGAAAAAGTGTATTTACTATTTCTGTTTGTTTTCAAGAAAAATGTTAGTTTTGACTTGATAATGTAACCAAAGACTACTGGGTTAAATAGATCAATATCTCTGTGAAATGTAATGGTCCAAGAACCAAAGAAGGTCAGATTAAATTGCCTAATTTTACTTTCTGGCTTTAAGCTCTGTGAACAAACACTGTCCTTTCTGCCCAGATTACATTGTTTCAATGTCAACCACATGAAGAAGATCCTATCCAAAGATGAGAACTGGCTGAGAAGATCAAAACTGGCTCCATGACTTTTTCTGCATTAATAAAAAAGGGGGAGAGAAGCGGAAAAGCATGAGGAAAATGGTGAATTTTTCACTTAAAAGGTTTTGGTAACTCCTGTTTTGGGGGGAAAACTTGAACTTCGTTTGTGCTGGGAATGATCAGTGTGCTCTTCTCATCATAACCTCCAAAGAGAAGTCTACACAAACTAGAAACTCCTCTGTGACTGTGGTACCAGTATGCACTTGCTTACAGAGTGCTGAGGGGAAACAAAACATGATTGGGTACAAAAGTGGAACATAAAGGTGGTCTCAAAGACACTAGGATAGAAAGCTTGGAAAATAGTGATAGGAAGAGCCAAGAAAACAGGCTGAAATCAGGATAAGAATCCCAACTGGAGAAAAAAAAAAAACTGCAAGGAAGTAGTGACAACCAGAACTTGTGTGGGTGCACTATATACTGTTTACTCTTTTAATGCATTAGCCATGGATCTACAGTTTGTATGGGTATGTAAATAAGACTGCACACAGAATGGAGCTGTTTTAACCTAACTTTAGTTACATCAGTTTCAGAAAGCCCAATAGGGACTTCACTAATGGAGAAAACAAACCAACCCAGTAAACTATACTTGCCATTTAGAACCAGTTTTTAATTCCAAGCCCATTATACTAGATTTTCCAAGAGGTAACCAAAATACAGGATTTTAATGGGTCTTTCCAAGTCAACTCTGTTCCTCCAATGCGTGCACGTTCTTTTGAAATCCGTGTTCCTGAAATCAATGGGAACAGCTAGCCCCTGTGTCTAGCATGAACTTAGGCTGAAAATAAATGTTTATCCAGACAACAGGCTCGCTGGAAAAAAATAGTTGTTAAAACTCATAGCTGTACGTGCAAATAAGTAAAATTATTGACAGGACATGAAAAGCAGGCAGGCAGATTTCAAAGACACAATGGAGAAGTAAGTACTGAAATCCCTGGCAAGGGGAACAGAAAGAGAAGGAAATAAACAAAGAAAATCAGTGCCCATTATTGCCTTGGAAAATCCTCTCCAGGGAGAGCTTAGTAATATGCACATACCAAATCACCTTAAACAAAAGCCACCTTCAGTCAATTTTAAACCTTTTCCTTATTAAAATCCTATTGATTGATCATTCTTCATCTAAATGTTTGACAAGCCAATTTCTATTTTCAAGGAAGGAAATGTTGGTCTTCTTTTGCAGGCCATAAATCACTCAAACATTCTGTTATCAATTCTCAAATTAGTTAAGTAATACAAATTAATAAGAAAATTAAACAAGGCTGATTTCTTTAGTGAGTTGCAGCTTTTTTAAACTTAACCAATACATTTAGTGGTTTCCAGAAATGCACAGACTCAGTAGTAGTGACAAACACAATACAGGTGGAAATAGCTTTTAATAATTTGTTAACTTCATAAGAATCCTAATTTAGCTGGCCAAAAGTACAGCTGTGTGTTTTGTGCTGGCTTCAACTGATCAATAAACAAGAGGAGCATAACTTCAGTAAACTGATGAATGTATCTCACACCATTCGGACACAAGGTAAGATGAGGTGAAATTTAAACCATTCTAGATTAAAAAATAAGTTTCAATTGGGATTTGCTAACTAACTAAACCCTAAGATAGAAGCCCATTTTATCATTAATAATAATACTTTGAAGCCTCTTAGGTTATAATTAAAGTTACAACACTAAAGATAGCATCTCAAAATAAATCCTTCCCTCTGTAATATTATCTAAAGCTTCACAAGTGTGTTCCATCTGTCATACTTCCACTCTATGGTAGTCGCTTTAACTGGGAGATGGAAGGCAAATCTGTTCCTACTGATCAATCTTACTATTGAAAATTATAGTTCACTCACTAAAGTCAACTCTGGAGCAAACTACAATGCAAAAAGTAAATCTAAATAAGGAAGACCACAAAGTTAACAAATTCTAAGTGCATATTAATGAAAGTAAGTTATCATTTCAAACCACACAGACTAGTTGCAAAATGCTGAGCTGTGTTAACAAAACCTCCCATTCTCGTAATGCTGCCTTTTCTTGCTCCTCTGCCGCTGAGCACCATCCTCTCCTCCCTTTCATTGCACCAGTATTTCTATGGCAAAAAGAAAGCAAGTAGCCAAACCTGTGCACCAAGAGAGCTGATATCACAACCACATATAACTGAATTTTCTGCATACACATCACAATGCATTTAATACATTCTGTGTGCTGTTGAAAAATGTTTTCTAAATTATTAGCATTAGCATTAAAACTAAAGCCTCCTTAAAGGTGATCAAACCAAGCTTAAGGTGATGTGACATTTTCAGGATGGAAAAAACATTCATAAAATTGGCACCATTGCTCTGCCCTATGATGACAAAAGACAATACAGCCAGTTTTCTGCAACCACTATTACATTTGTGTATCTGAAAATAGGATAAAAAGCTTTCCAATTTACTGTTAGTGGGAGCTCTGGTACTTCCACAGGTTTTTCCTATGAGACTCAAAACTAACCTTGGTCTAAATAGCTGACAGTTGCATCTATAAACTCTCTGCAGAATATGTGACAGCTTCATTTAATATACTGCTCACTAAAGGAAGAAATGGTGTGCAGGATATTCTCAGTGACGGAACTATTACTGAAATATTATAGAAACTTGCAAAGTAGTTGTCTCTAGATCAGTATGCATTTCAGTTTTTACCATCCAGTTAGATGAGTAGAGCATGATTTCCCTGGGACAAGGAAATTAATTTACGCACATGAAGTGGGGTGGAGAGCATTAAAAATTTGAAGAGTGACTTTTAAACCACAATGGCAATGTTTGAATGATGCTGAGTTCAGGTAAAACAACAGCTCACGTTCAGGTAAATAGAAGGACAGGATTTACCAGTGGAAAAAAAAAGAAGATACCTCATGTATAAAGCAGAAGTCAAACTTCACATAAGAACCTGTTTCCTAGATGTATCAACAGTATAAAAAATAAGTTATGATTCTTTCATATTAATGATTTAAACATACATATTAAAATTATTGTGCTAACTAGATACTAACACAATTTATGTCAGTTTAAATTCTCTTAGTTCCCATATATAAATACAGATACAACACATAAGTTCATTTGTCTGCCTGATATATCAGTGCCTAAGTATAAGATTACTTTTCTGAGACATCCCACACAGTGAAAGGAAAATAGCAATTTTTGCATTATGTTGCTAACATACGCTCACCGCCAGGTCCACCTCCACCCACTTCCTGCAGACACTTCTACATATGCTCAAATATTAATGTCTCCATCAGACAGATTGACTCAGAGGTATTTTCAAGCCTTAAATATGTACAAAAGATATTTTTAATATATTACTATTTAGTATTTTTATATATCAACAACAAAACCAAATAATTCAGATGTTTACATGAAGAAGCATGAAGAAAACAAAAAACATATTCTGCTTCCTCCAAAAGCTGTTAGAAAACCATCATAAGCAACCCTGCTTTGCAAACCTTGGAGGATAACTGAACGTTAAATCCCCAGATCATTTTAGTCCTTCTTTCCACAGATATACAAGCAAAATTATAACACATATAGAAGTTTGCCCAAATCTGATTATTGTACATGTTCTTCTCTAAAGGAGGTTAAATATCTTACGGTCTTTGAATACATCTTAAATACTGAAACTCCCCGAACAGCCAGACACATTGTACCTCACTTAGGCTAAAGAAGGATGCAATTCAATAAATTTATCTCTTGTGAATCTACAGGGTTGCCATAGCAAAGTAATATATTGACAAGATTCAGGAAAGAGCTCCATTATGTCAAACACTTTGAACATGCATATGCCTACACTAAATCCCCTCTCTGTCAATAACTTGTTGACTGGCAGTCAACAAAACCCTTGCTTGATTTCCAACCTTGTGAATCAAGTTTTTTTTAAATATAAAACTTAACTATATTGAGTTATTTGATTGCAGTGATTTCTGAGAAAAATTATTCTTGATTTGCAGATAGGCAGTTTGACCGGGCTTCCTCTAAGCTCCCGAGACTTAATTTTCATAACTGAAGGGACTGGTGAAGCACAATAAATGTTCCCTGCTTCTGTTAAGAGTTGAGGCTTCTAACTTCATATTCTACGTTTTCTAGGTGCATACATTATTTTGACAAAGGGAAGAACCATATATCTTGAATCTTTGGCAGAAAGGAGAAAATGTGTGTTCCAATCTCTTTTGCGTGTATGCAAGACAAAAATTGCTATTATCTTTGGCCAGGACAAAACATCTTTCCACCAAACACTTAAAAAGCTTCAAAGAGATCATCTATTACAGAGAGATTTTCATAGTGCTCTCTTTGTAAAAACTTCTACAGAAAGAAAAATAATTGAAATGTTAATAAGGGATGGCATTTTCACTACATTCATATGTTTGCTACATAATTCAGAAATCCACTCTCATTTTTTCTCTCATTTGAAAAAAAAAAAAGCACTAATTCCCTTTCTCTTCTGTATTTCATATTCTGTTTCAGATTCCCATGCTTATGCTAATCTATAATTTCAAGTAGTGATCTTCACATATCACAATGAAACAACCAAAAATGAGTTTCTTTGGCTTTGTATAATGGAATTCAGAAGACTCTATTCATTTGATTTCAGAATGGATCATTAGCCACTGTATTCTTAAACCATTTAAGAGAAATAATTTGAAATCAAACAATAAATAAACCTAATGCATACCTCTAAGCAGAAAGTAATTAAAATATATAGCAAACATTTGCTTTATTGTTTGTTTTCCCCCCTAAATTATGATTTTTGCAACAGTTCTTTAAAAGGCTTTCACTTAAACTGCATTGCAAAAATGAGATCATATTCATTGTACGCTCTTCATTAACTCAACTGATGGTGTTTTAATTCCTACAACATACAGAGTTTGATGTTCATTTTGCAATTTGACATAGCTAGTATGTGCTGAGAATAATTAGCAGAACAAATTATTTCTTTGCAAGGCACACACACCATTTTTTAACAAAGATTATTGGAAAACTTTGAAGATATTTCTTGTCTTACACAGAAGCAACTCTTTCATTATTAATTAACTTTTCTGTACCTTGATTTTTCCCTAATGAACTAATAATCTATGTTCTATCTGCTGGAAAACACTAAGAACTTAAAGATGAGAAATGACACTTAGCACAAGTGTTATGTCTGCTTCAGTGAAACACATTGGATTATAAACAGTAAATGCAATTTAAAAGACTAAGGATTAACCAGAGAGACAATAGTAACGAAATTCATTACAACTTACCAATTCATTACAAATTCATTACAGATTATTAAACTATGATGGCATATTGCCTAAGACTTCCCATAGAAAGCCAAACACTACACCTATAATTTGGTGAACATATTATCTTAACATATGTGGGTATATAAAGGAAGTTAAACAGTTAAAATATTCAAAAATATTGTTCTACTGAATCTATTCTTAGAACTACAGCATGGTATCCATGATGTGATCCGGAAATGTGCTTTATGTTAAAATGTTATGAACATCAGTACAGGCCGTGAATCAGCAAGTGACAGAGTGACATCTGAAAGTCAGTAAAGGTGCAACCCGATGCCACTGTGGGCTGATTTCACCAGTGGTCTGTGGCTGTCTGGTTAACACACACACACACACACACACACACACACACACACACGTAGAGATTGTGGGGAAGTACTGGTTACAGACAGGCCCAGTAACTTGCAGATGCAGAGTGCCCAAATTTGGAGAAGCGCAGGCTGTCGCTGACCCGCTGCCCAAAGCCTGACACTGGGACCAGTTAGAGAGAACGCCGCCTTCTCTCCTCTCCCCACCTCAGTTGTGCCAAGTCACTGCAGTGCTAAGTGGAGCACATGTCAGGTAACTTTCAAGATAAGCATGTTTGTGTTTGCACAAGTGAGATTTCCTGCGCAGAGCCCATCCTTCCTTGTTTGGTCCACTAACAAATTGAGCACAACAGCACCCTGTTGCCTAGAGTTCAACTCCCCCTCTCCCCATCACGACACAGTCAGAATCTTCTCCCCAGATGCTGGTATTTTATGTTCTCCATAACAGAAATAACATTTAGACCTTACTGTATTCCCTAAAAGCCTAAAGCAAGGCAACTAATCCTACTGTCAAAGAACAACCACTGGACTATCTCTTATTCCTTATTCCCCTCACCAATGGTATCCAAGCTGTTTTTCCAGAAGCAGTATTATTAATCTCTTACTGTGCTAGTACAACAATGCAGGCTCCATGAGCTAGACACAGTGATTGGCCTTTATGCCAATCACACCTCCTTGAATATCACTCAGATGGGAGAAGGCAGTTACTGTGATCTTCAAAAAAAAAAACATGCAATGCTAATGTTGCATCCAGAAACAGTAATTAGGGTGATTTTTTTTCTCTGACTAATACATAAGTATCATCATCATGGAATCCTAGCCTATTCTCATAAAGTTTCAAATTACTTGGGCAAGAACAATACATAAATCAGAACTATTTCTAGAACTGAATAGAGTCTTCAGACCTCCTACGTAAAGAAACAGAAACACCAACCTGAACTAGGGCCAGTAGATAAACTGAGAGAGTTGATAATATTGAGATTTAGCCACCTGTATATAAAACTACCACACCAAATCTGACTTTTCTATAAAACTCTAACATTCTACATAGACCAGAGAAGTTTAGAAACAAAATCAAAACAGAAACAAAACAACAGCAACAACAAAGAAAGAAACAAAACTTCAAAATCCAACTCAAATCTAAAGCAGAAGCCTCTAAACCTCAAACCCACCCAGAATATAACCTTAAGATAAGCACAGTGGTGGCAGGTGAGCACAGCTCATCCACCAGAGCCAGTCCCTCAGCACACGTGCTGCTGTCCCGCAATGCTGAGACGAACACTAACCCTCAGCACCTTGGACAGAGGCTTTGGAGAAGCTCTGTTGATGTCAAATTCTTTTCTGCATCTATTTGTTCATTTAATGGAGCCCAAGGACCATCTTGACAGCATACTCCTTATTCTTACATCAAAATTTGGCAGCTAAAATACATGCACAGCTAGTAAAACATAGATGAACTGGCATAAGCTCTAGGTCATCCATTCCTTGGTACAGAAACCATTATAGCCTAAGACTACGCTACAATTTCTTTTACATACATCAGAGAAACACCATAAAATATTACCCTTAAAACTTTCTAACTATTTCACAGGAAATAAAATATTGTCTTTCAGCTGTAGCCCTGTTGTCCACAGAACTTAATTTTTTTCTTTTTGCTATGTCTCCTTGATACGCCAGAAGAAGTCATACTACCAAATAAACACAAAATAAATTGATCATCTGGATGAAATTAATTAGAATAATAGACTCATAGAATATTCTGAGTTTGAAGGGACCTATGAGGAGGATCGAGTCCAACTCCTGGCCCAAGAATTACACCATGTGCATAAGAGCATTGTCCAAAAGCTTCTTGAACTCTGCCAGGCTTGGTGCTGTGATCACTTTCCTGGGGAGCCTGCTCCAGTGTCCATCCTCTTGGATAAGAATCTTTTTCTAATACCCATCCTAAGAACCCCCATCCTGCTATTCCCTCAGGTCCTGCCACTGGTCACAAGAGGGAAGAGATCAGTGCCTGCCCCTCCACTTTCCCTCAGGAGGATGCTGCAGACCATGATGAAGTCTCCCCTCATACTTGATAAAAATCTATTAAGAATACAATTGTTTTAGTAGAGGTGGAAATAATCTATACACTTTCATCCTGATTAATGTAATAAAATCTTATCAAAGTTGTGAGAGTTTATGGAAAGGGAGAACAGAAATCCAAATCAGTGAGTGTACCTTTAAAAAAACAGAAGAAAAGCCCAGCATTGCAGAACAAGCTTGTTTTGCCTTGGATGGCAAAATTTGTTACATTTATAATAAAACATTACACTACTTCTAAGAGGGAAGGGGAAAGGGGAAAGGGGAAAGTTAGTATTTTAACAATATGAAAAAATTGTGATTTTATTGGCCCAGTTTAAATTGTTATTCTTAAAGTCAGTGTTAGCACAGTTAAATTTAAACGTCTAATTATCATGTAGATTATACTCAGATGAGACATAGGGGAAATTTTGTTGATGTTCACTGCAAGAAATCAAAATAAAACTAAACGAAATAAAATTATTTCAAAGATGCTTTTAAAAATAGACTTAAAAATTACTATTTGGATCCACCTGCAGGCCATTTCAGAAACACTGTAGCTGAGGGGATGAGACAGCAGGGAAACCCATTCAAGCTGATCCAATTTAGATATGCAAATTTTATCTTGTGTGTTTGAAAAGAACATAATGGCACAGGATAATTTGCACCTTGAGTTCCAAAGAATAATATTTCTAATCTAATGAAAACATGCCTCCATTGTTCACTTTCCCACTCTCCAAGTTCAGGCCAATCTACTGCTGTCCTACCCATTTCAAACTACCCATTAATTTTTTTTTTTCCATATTTGAAACAATTAACTAACACTAAAACAAAATAAAACAACAACAACCCTCCAAACCCACAAAATAGAAAAGAAAAAAAAAAACGAAAATAGAGAAGTATTCATTTTTGTAGTCACCTGAACAAAGGCAGTGTCACAAGTGGCTGACTCATAAATGATACAACCCATAATAGTAATGGGCCTCATGTAATTTCCACTCTAGGGATGAAATGCAAAATGAAACATCAGTTTAAGATCACATGTTTGACACAGTGCACTGTTACCTTATTTTTGTTTTTGTTGTTCCAAAATGGTGATATTAGCTTAATGGTAAAGTTTTCTAAAAGCTGCACATGGTTTGGGATGTTTCAGTGCGAGCACCATTTCTAAATCATGACATTAATAGACACACAGATTCATACTGGAGCACATTAAAATATGTGAACAACAGTACCAGAAGTATAACTTGTACCTAAGTAATACTTATCATTATCATACAATTCTACAATTTTAAACCAAAAAAGAAACATATATTTAAATCACTCAATTCATAAAAATTAAAGTGCAAATTAAAATTTTGAAATCATTGAAAAAAACCTTGAGTTTTGTCAAATTCACATTTCAGATGTGCCTTTAATTTTAAAGGGGAACGATGTAGTTTCACTACATTAAGAAGAACATTTTGAGGTAAATTGAACATCTTTGTGGAACCCCTCCCACTTCACACTGGTACAAGATTATCTCACTTTCCTCCACTCTGTTCACAGTGGTAATAAAACAACTAACACTAAATATTACTGAAGGTAACAGTAACAAGTCCTTTAGCTATTAACTCAACTATACCTGACAGTCCATTAACAAAGGTTAAAAAAGAAAAACAAAAGGAAAACAAAGGGAAACAACAGGAAAATAAAAGAAATTGCTTCCAGACATTCACTACATGTAGCTGGTCAGACTGACAGTTTATTAAAAACATAGCTCTCCAACTACAAATCCCAAATAGGAGAGATTGGTAGCAACAGAAATCTGGAAGTTTAAATCTCCAGGATTATGTCTGCCTCCATTACACTGCCTCTTAGTTATTTAGTAAAGGTCAAAGTAATTTTGTAATATGTAAAGTTCATAGTTATGTTGTAATGACACCATAACTACCGGTCATGTAAACAAAATGCTATTCGAAGATGGACCAGGAAATAAAAGGTTAATCTGCTGAAAATGAGCTTAATCAAGGACTCCTCCTACGCTCTCCATCCAAAACAATTACTGGAATGGCCCCAGTCCCGATATTAGTGAGAGCTGGCACAGACTGTGAATCAGGAAATCAGCACAGGAAAAGTGCAAGACCTATGCTTGTGCTGTCCAAAACAGAAGAGCCTGAAAAATAACTTTGTAACAGCAAGTTTTACCCAGCCCATTAAACAGTGCAGAAGAATGAGAGTTCTGCGGGTGCCGCGCTGCCACGGCTTGCTGGCCAATGGGACAATGGACGAGCTGAAGGGGCTCAGCAGCAGGCAAGACCGTGGGCTGCGGTAAAAGACCCCGCTGTGGGAGGGGGCCTGGAAACGGACGCTGCAGCGGGAAGCCTTCCGCTCTCCATCACATACCAGCTGAACATGCAGCGTGTTAGAGAGGCTGGAGCTTGTCTTTAGAGGAGATACCGCTCTACCACAAAGTTTTGCATCAACGGTACCTTCATAAAATAGCTTTTTATTTTGTGCCTGGTTCCAAATTACTACCTTAAGCACAGTAGAAGTCTGATTAAACATGTAAGGAAAACTGAGGAAATTAAAATACTTAAAAATTTATGAAGTCATTCAGAAATTTTCACACTTTGAAAGGGCACAGAGGAGCTAAGTTGTAAGAGCACTCCATTTATGTGGGTTAAAAAATTCACTTGACATCCCTTTGAGTCAAGAGCACTTAGCCACATAACTGAAATAAGAACTACCTTCATCTTTCTAGCATCCTTCAACTGCTGTCTTCCTCACTTCTGCCATTAGATTGCTTTCAGCTGGGACTTCTGTGGCTGTGATGCAGGATTTTGAACATAGAAAATGCTTTAGCTAAATTAATAATTTCAGAAATAAAAAAGCTGAAGTGTTTTTTCTATGCATGTTAAACTTTATAAAAGAAGATGAAAGTTTCTGAACATTACAGTCAGCATTAGGATACAGAAACTACCAAAAGAACACAACATATGTATACAACCGATGAGCTATATTAGCAAAACATGCATCTTACTACGTGTCACAATTTGCATTTCTTCTATTTAGACACCTCCTTGATATAATTTCATTTATACAATAACTTAATTCTAAATGGGAATCATGTTCATCAAAATCTTATTACAATTAACACTTTCCTTTCCTACTTTAAATATAGCCTGCCTGTCCTGTTAAATGTGCTTTCCAAGAAGACTACAACAGTAATTTCCTCTATATATTTGTAATGAGGCAAGGAAAGATTTAGACACAAATTTGAAAACAAATCCTTTGACAGGAAACAAACTCTTCAACTTAATTAATAGGTTACTTAAATTTAATTACATGGTTGCAACTTATGGTAGCAAAACACCAAACCACAATCAAGAGGGAGGAAAATCCCTCTGGGAAAAAAGAAAGTGAGAAAAAAATCAACTTTAAAATAGATTTCACAGATACACATATTACATATTAGTTTGGGGTAAAAATAAAGAAGGAAGGAGGATGTAGAAGCAGACAGATTTTCATTAATTCCAACTGTATTCTGTGTTTCAACATACATCAAAAATAAAAAACGAAATTCAACACATCCAAAGTGTTTCTAGACAAAGCTTTTTTTCACTTCGATCCTCTCTCCTGTCATTTAAAAATGATCTTTCTAAGAATAAATCCTGAAATCTTTCCTTGAATGCCAGGGAGAGACTTATGTCAAGTTGAAAGACAAGAATTTTAATTAGATAAGTCAAAATTCTTGTTATAGCTACTACTTTGGTATTTTATGTGGTTGTTAACTCAGAATAGCTGTTCACCAATTCACGATAGCTGCTCACCATTACCTTTCAAATATACCAGATTATCCAGGCATAAGAACACTTGCAGTCCAGTAAATATTTGCAGAATAGCCTCTGTTTTGGTGATTAACAATCCATAAAGAGATTTTAAGCAAAGCTGTCAGTTTAATCTAGCAGGGCTTTGCATCCAGTATGCCAGACTGAGTCCGACAGTTTTAGTAGCAAGGCAATGGTGCAGCTACAGCATCTGAACTAAGGCAGTGCATTTTTAAGAACCCAGGGGAGTTACAGCCCCATTTACTCCATCTGATCCACCACGAGGGAAAGAGAAGCAAGGTTTACTATGGACTTACGTACAAAATATGTTGTCAAGCAGTTATTTTCAGTACACAGAAGTATAACGTTTGGAATGTGTATAAAACATCTGGAATATGATTATTTTCAGCACAAATAAACAATATTTTCATATTCTGACACGAAGTGTTTTTCTAACAGCATTCAGTCATTCCCTGTAATTTCTGAGACCAATAGTTTTCATTAGAGCTGACAGTACATTTCTTCATAGTGAAGCCACAGAGGTTTTCCCCTTTACAAATAAGCAGACCAGTTGTGGCCAAACCAAGACAAGACCTCCGAGATAATTCAGACCGATGTGAAGGGTGGGTTATTCTTGCACTGCTCTAGCTCCTACTTTCTGTTTTCCATTCATTATTACACTAACATAGGGTTGAATATATGAGTAGTTGCTCCTGGCTTGACAAAGCAGGACTCCACAACACTTACAGTGCTCTCCAGCTAAGGACATCTTTTCACCTTACCCATACCATTGTACTACCCTGGCAGCAATCCGACCCCAGGGGAAAAAACTCAACTCCTAGAGTGATAAACAACAGAACTTAATATGCGCAATACACTTTCTAAAGTAAAGTAGAGCAAAACCCTTTTTTCATTTAATGTAGCACAACTAGAGAAATGCACAATAAGCTTGAAGCTGAAGCTGCTCTCCCAACATTAGCAAATGTGATGAACCTTAAATATTTTCAAGTTAAACTTGTTGGCAGCAGAAAGACAGAATTCCAGTTTAATGAAGTCACAGTCGATGCCTTAGGATTTTAGCTTTTATATTTTCATATGTTTGTAATCCTGCAATTCTTTAGTGTATAACTCTGAACTCCATATACAGTGTTAGCTACTGCTTTTCCCATTTTTGTCAGACACAACAATTCCTCTCTAGGCCTGAGAATCAAGGACGCCTCACTGTTCCAGGCTCCAAGAAATGTAAACAAAAGTGAGAGAATGGGACTCCACTGCCTGAAGCTGTAATTGGACAATTAACCTCTGACATGCAAATGGACAAAACTTATATCTGTCCCAAAAATGTGTGACTGTGTCCATCTCGGGTGTAGTCTCTGCAAGACTCCTGCACTGCCCAAGGTGTGCCCTCTGAAGGCCTTTCAATAAATACCTACCCTTTATCCTTTCATTCTGTCTAGCCTCTGTTCCAAGTCAGCCTCTACAAGGCATCACAGTAGATGTCAGAATTTGACCTATTTTCTCCAAATTGAGGTGAACATGGTATGTTTAAGTAGACTGCTTAGATATTGGCTCTAATTCCCAGCAAGCTCAAGTAAATATGCACAAATAAATCCGCAAGAGAAAAGCTGTGTTATAGCAAAGTGAGCTGATCTACCATCATAGCTCAATGTTTTCAGTTAGATAAGACTCTAGAATTTCTTTTTACCAAAAATATTAGATCATCTGAAAAGAAAAAGACAATGAGGAAAAATTAACCAAAACAATGGTTGAAATAATCTTATTTTTGTGGAACACCTCAGAAGGATGTCATATTACTGGTTATTTTTAGATATTTTGACTAAAGAGGCTGATACTTTTAGTTGACCACTTCCCACTTGCTATCACAACATTTTAAAATTTACTGAGTTTTACAGTGTACTCTGAGGACTAAAAGAATGGTCAGTTACTGGCAGGATTAGTCTGAACACACATCAGATATTTTCTTTCTGAAAACTAATTCTCAGAAGATTTACTTTTGGACCTGTAGTTCATTGATGTTCAGCAGCTATAAACTATGCAAAATCAACAGCTAGCTTATCCAAACCATCTTGTAGAAGTTCAGATTTCTAACATGTTCTGTCACAAAAAAAAAAAAAAAAAGTTGTCCAAAGCTTGCCTTTTTTATGCATTTATTTAATTTTAGAACAAAGCACTGGCCTGGTTGTTCAAAGGCTGTGCAGAGTTTTCTTACCATAATGCTGATTGTTCTATTGTTTAGCTCAAGTTCTTCTTCAGTGACTTCTTGTTGAACAGAGATTTGCATCTTTACAATACTCACAAATGACTCCCATAGGTATTTCCAACACCAGAAACTTTGAGATCTCATTGATGAGGCTGCACTCATTCACCAGTCGTACTCTCAGTACAGAGTAAATGACAACTCTTACACTAGAGAAGTATTTCCATATATTTTAAACTAATATTTTAAAGATCAGACAGCCTCCATTGCTGCATTCTACAGACCACTAGTGTTTACAGTTGTAGGACGAGCTTGCACAGATTTGTGCACCAACAGTAAACTTACCTTTAGATATTTACAGGAATAACAATTTTCAGAACAGGACTTAAGCCTTATCTTTTCCTTTTTTTAAAATTATTTTTTGTCTGTATCTTGTTCATAAAATCACAGAATGGTTTGGGTTGAGAGTCACCTTGAATACTATCTAGTTCAAATTCCCCTGCCATAGGCAGGGACACCTCCCACTAAATCAGGTTGCTCAAAGTCCCATCCAACCTGGCCTTAAACACTTCCAGGGATGGGGCATCCACAACTTCTCTGGACAATTGATTCAAATGTCTCAGCATCATCAAAGTAAACAATTTCTTCCTAATATCTAATCTAAATCTACCCATGTTCAATTTAAAGCCATTGCCCCTTGTTCTATCACTACCTGCCCTTGTAAAAAGTCCCTCTCTGGCTGTCTTGCAGGCCTCCAGTAAGTACCAAAAGGTGCTGCAAGGGCCCCCCAGAGCCTTCTCTTCTCCAGGCTGAAAATCCCCAACTATTTCAGCCTTTCCTCATAGGAAAGGTGCTCCAGACCTCTGAACATCTTCATGGCTCTCCTCTGGACTCACTTCAACAGGTCCATATCCTTACATTGGGGGCTGCACAGATGGATGCAGCTGAACTTCATTTGGGGGTATCATCAGAGCAGAGAGGCAGAATCACTTCCCTCAAGCTGGTCATGGTGCTTTTGATACAGCTCAGGATGTGGTTGGATTTCTGACCTGCAAGCACAAACTCTGTGGTCATGTCAAGCTTCACTCACAAACATTCCCCAGTCCTTTTCCTCAGGGCTGCTCTCAATCCATTCTCCACCCAGACTGTATTTGGGCTTGAAATTGTCCCAACCATGTTGAACTTAGAACGTTCACAGGGGCCCACCTCTCAAACATGCCAAAGTTCCCCTGCATGGCATCCCTTCCCTCCCATCTGTTGACAGCACCACACAGCTTGGTGTCATCAGTGAACTTGCTGATCATCAACAAAGATGCTAAGCAGTGCTGGTAGCTGCTCAGAAATGGGACTTCACAGAAAAGACAAATGTCTTGCACCAGTCAGTGCTGCTGCTCAGAATCCGTGATTTTGCACTACAGTACAGTTTATGTTTACTGAGGATAGCTGTATAAAGATGCGTTGTTCGTAAATCCACGGTTTCTAATTATTCTAACAAAGCATCTCAAGAATGCTGACCACACATAGAGAAATTATATTAGTAGTATTTCAGTCTTCAGTCACTTGAAACCATAGGTTACCATTTAAGAAATTCATATGAGTAGCTTCTACTGTTTCCAAAATAATAGTAGAATTTGGAATAAATCCAACTTCACTGTTGCGAAATCTCCCAGTCAAGGTCACTAGAGGTATTTTAGGCAATTTTTGTTATGTAAAGTGTGAGAGTTCCAAGCTATAAATTACTGCAAAATTATGACTCTATTGAGTGTTTGAAACTCTCATTAGCCCATATTTGTAAGTTGTAATATTATGACTTATGTCTTACCTATATAACTTATAAACATTTTCATTAATATGTGAGAGCACATATAAATTAAAATGGATTCATATACCTACCAGGACTTTTTTTCTTTTTAAGTTTACAGTGTAAGAAAAATATCAGACTGTTCAAGCATGGCATTACGTTAGTATAATGTGTTCCTGAAGAGTTCTCATACTTATCGCTCATTGTTATTTCAACATCTATCATTTCATTATCAAGACTGCCAGGGAGGCATGAAAGTTAGTGGAACACGTGTCCTAATCCTGAAAAGACAGGCTGACACTTTGAATTACAGATAAAAGCAAAAGAGGAACATATTACCAGACAATTTACTGTAAGAGCTCCTGGAGAAAAAAAAAAAAAAAACTTTCTTCTAAAAAGAAATCAAACTCCATACAGATTTCTTGCTAGTGATGGAATGTCTATTTGTAGTCCTGACTTCTATGATTCTGTCACTGAAAAAAAATATATGAGCACCAAATCAAGGAATAACTGTAACAGAGAAGACAAATAAAAAAATACAGAGATGGATTCATTATCCAAAAACCAGAAGTCCTACAAAACTACATAGTGTTTTAATTAATTTATAGTCCAAGCAAACTATATACTGAAAATAATAAAGATTTCCTTTCATTACTAGCACCCATGGACATGCTTCTCCTTAAGATTCAGTTATCATACTGTGTGCAGGATCTTTTTCATGCAGAAAAACAGAAAAAGAATGAAGCTAACATGAACTACAAAGAGAAGTCAATAAATATTACCAAAGGAAGCAAAAATAAGAGAACTCAATATTTAAATTAAACACGTGTTTCTAGGCCTTACAAGAAAAAATATTTAGCTGTACAAAAGAGGTCTGAGTTTAATTACAGACTGAATATGTATAACAAATATCTCCAAAGCTTTTTTTAAATTCACCTTGTATTGCAAGAAGATTTATTTATTATTTAATTTTCCTGACTATTTCCCTGAAAATTATATATAAATGCATGTTTCCTATATGCAAGCTCCTCAGAGAGGCTAGTTGGCAGATATGGAAGCCAAGACTAATCACTGAAAAGACAATAAAAAGAAGTATCATCTGAAATGGGATCCTTCTATAAAGTGTGCTTGGAAGTGGCATTCTCAACCACTGTGTGAAGGTAGATAAAAGTTGGAAATTACCTCTTGCCTGTCCTTCAGTGTGTACCTGCCTTATTTCTAAAAGCATCAAAACAAAACCAAAAAAAATTAAGCTTGCAAGAATAATTTTGAGCATGCTATGGATATAGCATAAAGATGCCAATCTGGATTATACAGTAAAATTTCAGCAGAAGTATCTTCCTTTGTTTGTTTACACTTCCTTGCATCTTTCAGTTAAAAAATTTGAGCTTAATCCTTGCAAAAATATATGCTCCACCTCTATTAGGCCTTCACTCCACTTTTCTCAATTACTTACCAATTCCATTTATTTACCAAAAGCTTACCTTATGCATATTTAACAACTTTACATGTGTTTATAAATACAGTGCCTGAAAGCACAGTTTCCTGACAGTGATTTGTGAGGAAGGGTGGTGGCATGGTGGGAACTGGGGTTGCCTGGCCACTGAGGGAGATGCTGGGGAGGAAGGCACTTGTGATGGCTCTGAGGGCATCAGCATCTGACAGTGGTGGGGCACATGACACCACCAGGCAGCATGCCTCGGTTAACCCCTGAGGTCAGCACTGCACCAGGAGAGACCTCTACAGCAAACCAGAATATCCCCAGCAGGGAAAGAACACACCTGCAGGCTGAACATTGGCCATCTCAAAGCTGCCAGGTGCAGCCATGTCCTAGGAAGCATCAAAGCCCTTGGCAGCTCTGGTTGTGTGCCAAATTCTTCAGCTCTTTCAAACTTCCTTACATAGACAGGATGAAAATATGTGCCAAAGTACACAACATGACACCTTCCTTTTAATGGCTAAACATCTATTCGCGTGTAAAAGGAGTTTAAATAGTAGAGAGATACCGAGGGAGATAATGGCACAACATTTCAGCATGCAAATCTAGTCCCAAATCCCGTTCTGCGCATATACATGTGTTACCAGTACGTACAGCAAGCAAAGTTTCAGAACTCAGCACTCCTGTAGAACCTGGAGTAAGTGCTCGGCCTTGCAAATTCCAGCAGAAACTGTATAAAAGCAGTAACAGAGTAACTAAGAAATCACATCAAACTACAGCATTCAAGAACTTTTAATTCCCAAAAAGGATACCTTTTCCACTCTCAATTATTGTTCTGAATACAAACATGAGCTGATTCATTAACAAGAAGTGTTATCAAAGCTCTTAAGCTTTCAAAACAGAATTTCCATGGAATTTATGTGGATCAGGAGGATACATACCACAACACAGCACTTAAGAAGCTTCCTTTACTCTCTGACATAACACTAAACCTATCTAAAATGTTAAATCAATTATTACATCTCACACATCAAAGTAGCTCAAGGTGGTAAAATGCATAGCTCAAAACCACAGAAGAAACCCAAGTGGTCAATACATGCCTGATTACTTGGGGCTCACATCCTTTTATTCTATTCAACAAAAGAGTGGAAATCAACAGAAGTTATTATCGTTGAATTCTGAAGTTCTCTATTTCACCTCCTACCATGGACATTTTAAAGCTACCACAGCCTGTCCATTGATGTTATGTCTTGTACTTTTCATGAATAAATATTCTTTCAACTGCTTCAGTCCTGCATTTTGAACTTTATTGACAGTTACATTCTCCACAAAATTGGAAAGGATGCAGATGCTTCAATACTTCAATATCATTATAAAGAAGAAAAAATTCCTTTCCTTTTCTTCATGACTAACCAGGAAGGCTGTTGTAAGACTTTCATCCACGCATTTAACAATTTCTCTTACATTTGAAATGTGTTGACTAAAAACTTCAGGTGATACAGAAGCCTGCTTGCCAGCTGATGCAAAAACAGAGTGCTCCTGGCAGCTACCAGCATCCCATTGCTTATTTTCACTAAGTCACCAGAGCTCTATTATTTTAATATATTGCATATTCATGGTATTAACAGTTCAACTCATACAAAAGATCTCAATAGTCTCATTAAAAAGTATAAACTCATTAAATTTCAATGCTCAAGTTCTATTAAAAGTGAAAAACAAAAAAAAGGCTTTTAGAAGTTAACTGTTTTATCATACAGCTTTAAGAAAGGTGAAAAGAACAATGTCTAGCTTAATCCGGGTATGTTGGCAGTCACTTAAAAACACTTGTACTTCCTGTAAAATTATTTCTTTGAAGTATATAAATAAGTCTTAACATTTGTCTGGAAAGGTACATGAATAAATACAAAAAGGAAGCTTAGGCAAAAACTCTACTTCTGAAGGGGAGAAAGTTAAGGGAGATGGGTCAGAACCACTCATCAGAATTCATCTCTCCTCCCTCCAAAACACCAGCTAAAAACTTAATGCGATTTATTAGGACTGGGGTTGCTTCTCAGGCCTACATTAATTGTATCCAGCACAGACAGTGGCTAGAGAAATCTGCTCAGCTTTTGTTTTAAAGGACTCTTTCTTCACGTATCTGTTCAATCACATCTGCACAGAATGTTCTGAAACAAAAGTTACATAATCCAGTCTGACCTGCAATCTGAGAGTTCAAAGATAAAGAGCATTTTTCAGCATAAATCAGTCACTTGATTTTTTTTCCTCGATTAATCAAGTGCATGAACTTTCATACTGCTATGCTGGGAAGAATGGGTATAATTTTCTCACAACTGTTTCAGAAAGTACATGCATTTTTGATAGAAATGTGCAATATTGCACTGCGTGTGGTGTTCTGAATACATATCTTGAATAGGATTCATCAGTGTCCATTGTTGTTATCTACATTTCAGCTATATTTCATTACAGTCAATAAAGACCTAGTCAATAAGATACAATTTATCTTGCCTCGAAGTATATTTCTAAAACCAGTCAGAAGAATCTCATCCGAAAATATAAAAATACACTTTGAATATAGAAGAGGTGCCATGTTATGAACTCAGCTACAGACACCTAAATTAGTTTAGGCCCATGTTATCTGGCTTCCAAATCTGCAGTATGTTCCTTCCTTCTGTAACAATAAAAAAATTCCTATTTATATGGTAATTACAGTTCTTCAGCACCTCCATTCATAAAGCACTCTATTCCCTGTTCGCATGCTTTTCATAAGCTTCCCTTCCAGCCAATCACTGTTTTGGACTGAGAAACGTTTACAAAATTTGGACCATAAACATGCAATAGTTTCCAGGTGTTCTTGAACCTTTCTTATGCTTCCAGTATGACATACAACTGTGGAGATCTGGCTAGGCAGAGAAGAGAACAGCCTCTGCAACCTGTCAACAATAATAAAATGCAGAAAAACACGGCTGCCGCAGCCAAGCGAAAAGGCTCCAAAGCCAGGCGGAATGTAGGTTTGAGAGCTTAGGGTTGGACTCTGTGGGATAATATGTGTATATTATCACCCAGCAAGGCAATGATTTTTATTATACTAACTGAAGTTATTATCATCATACCTAAAGTTCCCCCATTTGATCACAACCAAAGTGCATAACATAAGATATTTATCAGTGATGGACCTTTCCTTACCACCAAAAACTGGCTTGTAACTTTTATACAACACTCCCCTCCCAAAACAAACCCCACTGACTATTTAAAAAGGAAACAAAGTGAAACAATTGGAATAATTATTATTTAAATAAATAAAAAATCAAACTCTTCACCAAAAGAAAAAAAATGATTAAAGTTATGGAGTTACAGAATCTCAACTCAGCCTTGGATTTATCAAATCCCAGCCTAGCTTATCTGTGTCCACTACAAATACTCCTCACACCACTGAGGAGTACAAGTCTCTGACTACCTGCAAAATACGTTGCCCCAGAGTTTCACATGTTCCTAGGATTTACTGGACCAGATTTTGCTTGGTTATTACTGAACTTTAACCTCCCCCAGATATTTCCATATCACTACATGTGATCCATTCCAGTTTTCAAAAACGCATCTATTTTAACAGAATATGTTTAGCACCCAATATTTGTTCCCCGTCTGAAGGAATTTATGCATCTTATACCAAGTAATACTTAAGATTGCTATCAATGAAATAAATAGGGGTTTTTTTCAGTTTCCTCAAGCAATATTTATGTGATATTTTTCTACATCTTCTCCTTTTGCACACTTTTAAACTATTAACATCAATCACTGAGAGCACTTCTAGTATTGATTTCGCAGATTAAAACAAGTCTTTTAGTCTTTCTACTAAATCCTTACTTTTAGTCTTTCCTGCACTATTTCACAGCCAGAGACTGAACTAATATTTGTCAAACTGGTTGCTCTTGAGAAGTTACTTTTTCTTCTCTGACTCCCTAAACCCTCTCTAGAGTCACTGTCTTCCTCAGTCAAGAATTCAGGAGCTCTCTGAAAATAAGGTCTGCACTTCTTGTTTCTAAAAGCACCATTTTGACTTTGTTAGACCAAATCATACTTTACCTGCATAAATCCATATTACCAGCCAGTCCAGATTATTCTGTGACTCTAAAAAACATGTGATCAACTGCAAATTTCATGGGCACTGATTTTGAAAATAAAAGTCCAGCTATTACGTAAAATATAAAATATTACTGTTTCCTAAAACAGGTCAGTTCAACAGAAACAACACAATTCAACAATGATCCCAGTTTGGGGGGTTTTTTTGCAGTGTGACCAGTAACAGATTTTTCAATCCAGTTGATACATATTCCTTCATAGTTTTTTTTTTATTTCTCACTTCTAGATAGATATTAAATTTCTATTTAGAATCCCACTAGGTACTTCCCATTTCTTATCAAAGCCTGGCCACTCATCTTTATCAGATAACCCTAAAATACCTTAGAAGGCATACACAACATATATAAAATATGGTATAAAATACATAGAGCTGAGGTTTAACTAGACCAAATGTAAGGTGCTGCATCTGGGTAGGGGAAACCCCCAGTATCAATACAGGTTGGGAGATGAACAGGTTGAGACCAGCCCTGCCAAGATGAACTTGGGGGTGCTGGTGGGTGAGAGGTTGGACATGACCCAGCCATGTGCCCTCAGAGCCCAGAAAGCCAAACGTGTCCTGGGCTGCACCAAAAGCAGCGTGGGCAGCAGGGCCAGGGAGGGGATTCTGCCCCTCTGCTCTGCTCTAGTGAGACCCCACCTGCAGTGCTGCATCCAAATCTGGGATCTCCAGCACAGGAAGGACATGGACCTGTTGGAGCAACTCCAGAGGAGGACCAACTACATGATTAAAGGGATGGAGCACCTCTCCTGTGAGGAAAGACTGAGAGAACTGGGATTGTTGAGCCTGGAAAAGACAATGCCTTGGGGTGACCTAATTGCAGACTTCCGGTACCTGAAGAGAGCCTACAGAGAAGTTGGAGAGAGACTATTTAAAATAGTAAAATGTGACAGGACAAGGGGGAATTGTTTCAAACTGAGAGTAGGTTTAGATTAAATATAAGGAAAAAAATTCTTTACTGTGATGGTGGTAAGCCACTGGAACAGATTGCCCAGAGAAGCTGTGGATGCCCCATCCCTGGAAGTGTTCGAGGCTAGGTTGGATGGGGCTCTGAGAAACTTGGTCTAGTGGAAGGCGTCCTTGCCCATGGCAGGGGGTTGCAACTAGATGATCTTTAAGGTCCCTTCCAACCCAAACCATTCTATGATTCTATGAAAATACAGAATTAAAGACAAGGTACAAAGAAGTGTCAGTCAATATATTTCAAGGGAAAAATATGTCCCATCGAGCACTTTTGAAAAATTATTATTACTATTACAAGCATTCAACTCTTACTCTGTACAACTCTTGGCTCTTGTGTTCAGCTGTGATGGTGAGGAAACACATTAAAAACATCGGAGATATTTCACCTCTGGAGAGGGAGGGTGGGGAAAAGCACCACATTCTGAGTTAATTTGAAGGCTGATAGAGTTGAAATTGTTAGCCGTCAATCCTGTGGAGAAGCGTGCAGATTTGAGAGATGAAGTACAAACACAAAAAGAATTTAAAAACCTCAAACCCTCAATATGGTAGACTCAAACTGACAATAATCTTGTGTAATTTTTTGCCCAGTAAGATTCATATGGGTCTTAGGAAAAGTGTGCTACAAGGAGCCAGCCAGCAGAGAAGCAGGTGCTGCTATGAGGCCCCAGTGCTCAGTACACAGTGGTGGCAGTAACAGCGCACACAGACCGCAGGAGAACCCTGTCCCTTGCTGCAGCCAGGGAAAACTGCCAGCTCCAGGTACACAGTAACCCCACCTCCACACTGCCAAAGAGGA
The DNA here is from genome assembly GCA_013398955.1 of Callaeas wilsoni. Classification (NCBI taxonomy): domain Eukaryota; kingdom Metazoa; phylum Chordata; class Aves; order Passeriformes; family Callaeidae; genus Callaeas; species Callaeas wilsoni. Next base: position 237,670 of record VWPU01018063.1, read on the forward strand.
ACTCAGATCTGTAAAGGCCTAAAGGTAAAATATTAAAAATTAAAAAAAAAAAACAAGAAAAAAAAATTCCACTGCTGGAACCTTTCAATGGCAATGTCTAACACTATGCATGATGAAAAATGGTCACAATTAAATACACATTAAAATCTATACATTAAAGAAAATTATCTCTACCAATGAGATTTTTGACATTCATGCAACATCACATAACTTTAATATAATCGCAGTGTGATATAATTTTAAGTGTGCCCAGCTGAAATAGTACCAGACAAGATGTATATGCAGTCCATCACTCTGGGTTAACAACAGCACACGTGTCTTTGTGGATCACTACTGTTAGACTCTTATCTAACAGACTGTAAAAGACTTATCTTGCAGTCTTAGAAGAGATGAGATTTTAGACTTCAGAAACAACATTTTTATAACAGATTTTCCAAACAGCTTTATTTCAACTCTAGGAAAAGCCCTCAGGCAAACTCCAGAAGAGAAATGCTGAAAAAAATAAGTAAACAAGCAAATCTAGCAAAATTATTAAGTGGAGACAGTGAATCACAGTTTTTAGTATCAATGTAACATCTTAACTAGTAGCTCAATTGGAATGGAGGAATCAGATCAATAAATAAGCTTAGGTAAGCAGGAAATACTTCCATAATGAAAAATCTGTGGAAAGACTTCTTTTTTAAATGAAATGAAGATTTACATTCTGCATTCATGAAGGAGAACAGACAAAAGCAACGTTAAATTTCCCATGATAGGTGAGAAAAGCACATGAACCAGAAGAGTGAGAAATGCGTCAGCACTAAAATCTACCAACTGATTTCATCCTCCCACCAACCACACCCTCCAAGAGAAAACCATAATCCTATTTTTCCTACAGTAACAAAATAAAATTATTAGAGACTCTATAAAAATAAAATTATGTCTTTTGGAATGTTTCTGTAACTTATATAAAAAGCTTTGCAGTTAAAATGTTAGCCTTAAATGTATAGTTAATGAGAGTAATGCTTGTGCTTGATATTAACAATTTCCATTGAAAAACCGTATTTTAGTTGATTATTACTAATTTAATCTATCTATTCTGCAACCAAACATATTCCTTAGGGTGCTTCTTGTGGTCATGATTTTGAGTTTGTTTTCCCTGGGTCCTATTCATGGAGTGGGGAATAAGAAGTTAGTTCAAACAAACAAACAAACAACCACAACATCCACAATTTAACAAATAAACATCTGGCAATGAATTCCCCAAAAATTACTATCGTAATACTTTTCAAGATAGAAGAGTTTGAACTTTAGCAAGCAGAGAACTTCTGGCACCAGAGATTTACCTCTTCATCTACTTAAAACAAGAAGAGAACACTTAGAATTGTAACAAAGATTTAAGAATCACAAGTCATGGAAATCCTAGCAGAGGCAGTTATTGCAGAGCAGCAATCAAAGATTTCATTACACCAACTGCACTGCACGTTCCGTCTGAGACTCATTACACTGGTGCAATCCTGGCAGCACGAGAAGCATCGCTGCAGCAGCCGAGCATGGACCTTTCTGGCACTTACTTTTGTCACCGCGAGGCAGAACTGGAGCAGATTCCCTTTGTTCCCAACGCTGTCTCCATAAACACACATGATGGCAGGCAGTAGAAATAAATTTGCAGACTGGAATATTAGGTAAGGAATTAGAAAATACAAACTTGGACAGGAGAGTGTTTTGAGGACAGGAAGGAGGGGAAAAGCTGTGGGTGATACTGATATTGTTAGATCAGGACTGAAATAAACTGGATCCTACCTAAAGCAAAAAGACCAGGTTTCATATGCCATGGGATGCCAAGTCCCAAGGCTTCCAGTATCATAATGTAACACTTCATAATAGAATCAGAGAATCATTTAGGCTGAAGGAATCTTTATGATCATGGAGTCCAACTCTTAATCCAGCACTGCCAAGTCCGCCACTAAACCATGTCCCTAAAATGCCACAGCTGCACATCTTTTGAACACCTTCAGGAGTGGTGACTCATCCACTTCCCTGGTCAGCCTGTTCCAATGCTTGACAATCCTTTCCATGAAAAAGGTTTTTCCTAATAGCCAATTTAAACCTCTCTTGCCTCAACTGGAGGCCATACTATACATTTTGTCCAAACTTTTATTCAATTCATTCGAAATGTTGTAGTTCCATATACATTCATTTTAATAGCAGAGCCAGTTTATGTTTTTTTCTTTAAAACAGAAAATCTCCTTTCAAATGTACACGGAATTCTATATATTTATAACTTTATCACCATGGTTACACTGCGAATTACACTTGACTTTTACACTTTGCTACAAAAGGAAACAGTTCTAGTGAGTAAGCCAAACATTAAGTCTTTGGAAAGATTAGTGAAGCCCAGTGTATGGGAAGCTGTCTCAAAATATTGCACAGTAGTGTTGCAGTGACCCAGACTATCTTGGGTGATTCAGAATGGGCTAATTTCACTGCACCAGACTCTGCCTCAGAGGAGAGGTTCAGAGGAGAGTCCACAGCATAAAAATTCTTAGCCCCTGAGGTCACCTGTGCCTGCCTCCTCTCTTTGTCTCAGAGATTCAGGCCTCTCACAGGACAGAGTGTTTCAAGATTATCTTTAGCTGTACTACCGTTTGCAACTTAGGCTAAGTTCCTCCCCTGAGATGATTCTATTAGTTCTTTGTCACGCGTGTCACCTTTGGATTAGCTATCTCTGTTATACCTCTCTCCCTTTGTAACCCTATAAAAACATGTAACCAAAGAGTTAAGGGGTCTTTCTGTGAGCTCCCCTTCAAGAAAATAAACTTGGATTAAAGCTACAGAAATTCCAACTCTTTCCTCCTTGTCTTTGCTCCTGCCGAACTACAGCCCAGAGACTGCTTGCTGCAAACGGCTTCGGGCCAAGAAGTGACCCTACCTCGACCAGACGCCGCTATCCTGTGAGGGTGGCTGCCTGGATCGACAGGCCAAGCCAGAGCAAAGCAGCAGGCAGTGCGGCACAGTAGTTTTAAAAAGACAAAGTCCAGTTTCAAAACCTGGTAGTTTTGAAAACGAAAGTCTTCAATTATCTAATCACAGATTTCTGAACATGTAAAACAGCTTTTATTTCCCCTGCTAAACTGCACAATGCTTTATGTCCTTGGAGTCTGTCCTCAGTTACATTCAGGTAAACAAAGATGTGCAGAGCAATGATGAACATAATCTGAAGACAATGCATTTTTCCTGAAAAATTGTTTTTCCATAATGGTCTTCCTAATAATGCAGCTGCTAGCCAGAATTTCAATACATTGTTTTTTAACTATATCTGGAAGCTGGGTTAACAATGGGAAAAAACATCAAATTACTCAAGTAAAGTGAACAAAAAGAATTTAGATTCTGCTGAATGAAGGAAGAGCCTTTTACTTTTTTTACATCCAATTTCAGAAAAGAAGAACTATTTCAGAAGTGATATGCAATGCCTTTCCAACCTCAGGGACAATTCCACAGTTTAAAATATCATATGGTATGGCGTGAATGTATTTTACACTTAGTGAGTATCCATTGCATAACTTTCCTCCACTGCCTTTAATTACCCCATTAAGTAAGCTGGTATTTGCATTTGCACTTACAGCAGCTGCACTAGAGCTGCAGGGCACAAGAATATAAAACCAAGAAGAAAAATTAATAAAACATTATCTTTTCTGTTTAGCAACTTCACTTTCTTTTTTAATGGAAACATTTGTATTAGTAGACTACTTCAGCACTGTAAGATAATAAATCACATAAACCTTGTATTATTCAAGCCATCTGAACTGCCAGATAGAAGTATCATCACTCACTAACGGCACAACTTGCCCTTAAGCTATTCTCATTTTACAGTATTTCAGAGGAGTCACTTTGCATCTGAAAATGTTATTTAAAACATAAAAAGTGGTGCAAAATGTAATGCAAGAGGAATCCTTCTTGTCCCAGACCTTTTACATAGAAAATAATTTAGAAATTTATTTTAATGTGTTGCACATCTTTACTAATCCTGACACATTTCTGAGTAAACAAAGACAAAGGTTTCAATTAATTAATTAAAAAATCTGCAAGTCATCTCAAATTCTTAGAAACAGCTTCCAAGTTTCAGGACCATTTATTTTTCAGCTAGCCTACCTAGTTTACAACACATTTATAAAATATTGTAATAGCAAATATTACAAAATATTGTAATAATTAATATATTTAACTATTAATAACTATGTTACTTATTACATCCGCAGTCTCTAAACATAATACATAAAATAAACAGTAAGAAACAGAGCAATGAGAAGTATCAATTTATTCATTAAGAGCCATTGTTCCTGAAAAGTCAATTCCAGAGTGCTGGTTGCTGCTTTACTACTTCCAGGCACATGGAGGCCTTTTTCCTCAGAAAACAGGGAATCATGCTTCTACCATGCATAAGAAGACTGACACCCTGTGTACACAGATGAAGAAAGCAAAGTAGCAGTTTTGATTTTGCCCATGCCCTTCATTTTTGAAGTCCTAATTTTGTAGCTGATATAAAATATCCTATTTCTATAAAAGTATTATCCATGGGACTCTCACTACAATACTTTCTTGTATCTGGCAGGAATGACCCTATATCAGGCTTTCTGCTGTCCCCAGACTTTCCTCTTAGTGAAAATTATTCCACCTGAGATCTTTTTCAACCATTTCAATTTTTTATTTTAGAGCAAAGTTAAAGCATCTATTATTAACAAGCAGAAAACCCACTATTTTAGAAGCACGAGAAGCATGTTACAGCATGGACTAACTGTCAATACCACGTCTGGTGCCAAAATTCAGATATTAACACAATTTGAGCATGCTTAATATCCTAGAAGTTTCCCTCTTACACAAAGTAGGTGTGTGTATATAGGGAAAAAGTGCTTAAGGAGTGTTAGAATAGCATATTATTACATGTTACAGCGGCTGTATACCTTTAATAATGTAGTTTTCTCTGTAAGCTTTTTATGTCAATACAGGATAGGCCTAATATACACTGATTTAAGTGCTATAAACGCTGTCCTAAATCAAATCCTGCTGGTATACCATTTGTTCATGAGCTGTTTAATTGCATTGCTCATGGAGAATTGTAAGGGCAAAGGAAACATGATTCGCTCAAGCAGCATATTTATGCACACCCACATAAAAGTACAGCGCAAAGAATGGGCGGAGCCATGTATCAGACATGTCACACCAATAAGAAAGAAACTAAATTATCATGCAACTTTTACAAGCCTTAATCTGACTCTCCATTTCAGTTAAAGAACTGATTTACCAGTATCAAGACTTTGGGAACAGGTGCCAATTCCTCCCAGTTGGATGAGAAATATTTCTTCCTTTCTTTCTGAAAAATTAAGCATCTAATTCCCACTAAGAGTCTCATGCCAGCAGTTAATTAGGGAACATTTTGCAAGAAGAACTAAAAATTGTCAGCAACACAGCAGGCAAATACGGACGTTGTTTACAAGCACAGCCATGCCACAGCTTAATTTCTCTTTCCAGAGTTCTTGTAGGCAGGCAGCTGCTGCCCAGACAAGCTGAGAACCTGTACACTTAATGCAAATCCCAGCTTTCAGAAACTTATTCAAATTGGCAAGAAACATTCCTCCTACATCACTTTCAAAAATTTGACAGCCTGGCCATCCATTAAATGCATCTTGTAGCTATGTCCATGGATAACTATATAATTCTTCCTGCCAGCTACTGAAAAGTAATGTGATTCATAGGAAGCTGGGAGGACTCCTAAGTCTCAGAGTACCTGACAGGCAGGGGGAAAGCAGGAATAAAAGTAGGGTGAAGGTGGTGAAGGCAAGGACTGATGTCAGAAGGCCAGCAACAGATTACACTGATTAATGGGTGGATAGGAGATACCCTTCTTCACTGAGCAGCTGGAGAGCAGGGTTAGCTGCTGGTCAGGAGGCAATCAGATATTTGCAGAGAGAACTGATGCAGCCTATGGCCAAAAGTCATGTCCCTCAGATGTGTGCAAATGCAACAGCAACTGCCACAGGCTCCCAGGGAATAAGCAAGAGAAACTGGGAAAAATACAAAAATGAAGAAAACCAAACCAAAACAAAAAAGGCAAAATCCAAATAAATTAACAGAACAATAAAACCCCTAGATGTCCTTTCTTTTCCTTTTCCATACATCCTACTAAGTTTAAGTAAAATTCCATTTTCACTCTAAACTTGAGATCCTTGTGCCAGATGTGGCAGATGTGATTCAGTAATGCCGTCTTCCTGAGATGGAAGACGGGGCCACAACCACTGCAGTGGGTATAGACATACACATCCAATTATAGGAGCAATTAGAGAAGATAAAAGACAGATTAGGTCCTCCCTCCAGAATACATACCCTGCCAGAGGAGCTGAGGCCAGGGAAAAGGTGGTAGGGGTTAATTACCAGCTGGAACCCAAATGCTTTCTTTTTGATGGTTCAAAATGTAAATCTGTTTAAGTGCCATAATTTTAGCCCAAGCACTGACACACATACATTTTAACACAAACATCCAGCTATTTCAGTTATTTTCCCACTTTTCTTGGGTGATCTGAAAAAACATTTCTTTTCCTTTCATTTACACACCACCACCAAGATTAAAACAAATTTAAAAAACCTCTCAGTATCAAAGACCAAATACTTAGCATAGCCATATTCAAACAGTTTCATAAATCTGCCACTGATCATACTCTGCTGAAGACATTGTGCTCTGTAGCACAAAGAAAAAAAATGAAAACTTCCATAATGTAGGAAAATCGTATGTTTTACTACCACTGTAACACGTGCAATTCATTTTCAGACAAAAGGACACCTTCAGCAAACACTGCTTCATCTTTTAAAGGCTAAGACTAGAGCATTTAGTCACATTGTTATGGCCTTAGTTCCAACAGCCCAAAAGGCCCAGTGCCCACCTTTACATGGCTGCTGGGGGCTCTGCGGGACACCCAAGGTAGCTGGACCTCTCTTGTGGTGCTCCCTTAGTTGTGAGAGATCAGCTGAGGTCAGATGTATCAAGGAATGAGCCAGAATTTTATCTCATTAAGCAAAAACTCTCCCCATTCTGAGATTTTCTTAAACACATACGTACATTTGACGAATTATCCGATGATGTTTTCCAGCTCCATATGTCCATCAAGATGACATTTTTGCAAAGCTTTAACTAAATCAGATCAGCCAACTGGACTCAGAAAACAATCATTGCTTTTGTAGTTTAAGACACATTTTCTAACTTTACTGTCAATTCAAATTTACATTCAAGAATATTTACTTAACATGTAAAAAATTTAATTAAAACAAAATGAAATATTGGAGAACTTTCGAAGCAGTATCTTCTAACTATCACAACAACAGTTTTGCATAAAACCCAAACAAAATATTCCTGTGTTGATTCAGCTGGTAAAGTTTTGACTTTATACTTCACATGCTGTTACATTGCCAGGGACTGTGTAAAAGAGCAATACTGCTTAATCAACATAGTTCTTTTAACACATTTGTCTCAATGCCTGTTCTATTAGGAAGTTCAGCTGGTTGCATGAACTAATCAAAATGCCTTTGAATACTCATTAATACTGTTCAGTTAAATATCTATTGGGTTTTGAACCAGTCTGAAGTTCATTTAATACTCTCCATGTTCTACTGGCATAAATCTTTTAAACGACTTCTTTTTCTTACCACTAAAAGGGCAAAGTAAATGGTTCCTCTTAATATAAAAGAATTCAGAGACAAGAGAGAGAAACAGCCAACACTCATTGCTGAAACTATGATTTCATTAATGACCAAGGAAATATTATTTGAACCAGAATAAATAATGAAGAATTCAAAACATAAACGCTTAACAGAAAGCATGCCTTCGTGTTATAAAAATCCAAACCTTTAAGTTCAAATTAAAAATATACACATTCCATCATAATACTATCTTGAAAACAGCATTTTTAAAGAAGTGAAACGGAAAACAAGGAGATGTAACTTTTCATCCTTTCCCAGTCCATGGCTGAATATGGAATTCCCAACACAGATGGTAAAGAATACGCAATACAATGAAGGTCCTCTGGGTTTGATATTCACCTGTCTCTTTTCAGCACTACCAAATTCTTATAACCTCAATCAGTATTTGCCAGAATCAGTAAAATTACATCCCTCTACTGTTACTATTATTTTGTTTGACCTTGATATCATGAACATGAATGTAATTATGATAATGAGCCAATTATTTTCTACAATATAGCAATCAAACAGACTAGTATTCCCTGCTTTTCTCATGATAATACCTGAACATTCTGGCTTTGTTTCATCTTCAACTGCTAACATGCAATCACAAACATTTTGTTTAGTTTTTATTTCTTATTTCTAACAAGAAAAAGCAAAACAAAACAAAACCAACCAGTGAAGTTCTAGAATATTCGTAACAGCATGTTAGATGTACAATTTATGTAGGAAAATAAACAAATATTTTAATGTTTGCACTATTTTACCAGTTTTACTGGCATAAATTTTGAATGACAGCACATCTGTCTGTTAGGACAACTAACAGTCAATAATGTATCAGCTACACCATATGCTCTGCATATTTTATGTAGTTAATATAAAAAGATTGTTGATGATGTTTGAGAGGATTTAAGCTTTTTTAGTACTTTTAGACAATCCAGCCATATCTGTCTACCACGGGATTTTTTGCCCCATAATTTCCCCATGTTTCATGGAATTTTGTCAAAAATTTGTTGAACTAAACCAAATAATTTGGAAAAAATACAGTGGTTTGCAGATCATGAAACTAATGTGTACACTTTATTGTGAGGTCAGATCTGTCACAGTGGAAAAGCAAATAAATTAGAAGCCTCTACGTAAAAGTGACTTAAATAGGTTTGGACAGACTGAAATATAATTAACACAAAACTGTTATCCTAGTCCGCCTATTGACTGTTAAAATAGTGACTCCACAAAAAACTCCTGGCTTTGTTCCTAAAGATCATGAATTGACTAAAAATCAGGCTATTTCAGAGGAAAGATTCTTTCATATCCTGGTCAGAAATGAATCTTTGCAGCTTTTATCACTGTGGGATTTATGGTAAAACTATACAGGAAAGTAAGTTGCAGAAGAAAAGAACATTATTTTGTTACCTACAATTATGTTTTAAGTCAAAGATATGTTACCCAAAGATAGATTCACTTATGATGAATTGTACAATTTCGCAATCAATTTTTGACTTGCAAGACAGCATAAGTGCACAACAGCAAGTCAGCTATTATTTCCTGGAGACATTCCTAGCTTTCTTTACTCAGGTATATTTATAACTGGAACAAAAATATAAACGTTAAACTCTCTACATTTCATTTAGATGAACTGCAGTCCTGTGTTATCCATATAAGAATCACGTCCGTTTTAGTAGTCTACTTGTAGAACTGCTTCATGCAGATTGTAGCTCTTTCTGTAAATTACATCCCAGTTAGGCAAAGATAATTGCTATTGATTCAAAAGATATTTCAAATTTTCTGTAAGGAGAATCAAAGGAGTTTTAGGAAAGAAACAAGCTAATACTCTACATGGAAAGTAGTGAGTAGCACAAATCAAACGCACCTTTCTGCCACACCAAACATTAATTCTCCACTGCCAGCCAGGGACTTCACAACCATCATGATTCCAGAGCACGTTAAATCAATACCATAAGGATGGGAAATGTCCATGTGATGAATTCAGACGCAACCTATAAATAAGCAGATAAAAGAAGGCAAAAATTGAACAAATTACCCATATGAGTTCCCCTGAGGATTCACTAAAGGAGAGGTAGTGATGATCTAAACCAAGTAAAAGTGATAGTTAATTCAGCATCAATATCTCTGTATAGCCAAGAACATTTGAAAATATTTGAAGCATATTTTAATAGCTCCTTACATTTCAAAGTTTGCTGTGTCCCACATGCCTCTGGATACTTTCTAACTTCCCTAAGTAGCCCAATGTTTAACTCTCAGTTGCATAATCATGTCTAGGTCATTCCACACATTTTTTGTTTCTGCGAAAAACTGCTGCCGGGCATCTGTTTGGGACCTTTTCTACTCCTATTTTTTCATCTATTTATGCCATCTGAGCACATTACTTACATCCATCTCAAAGTTCTAATTTAAAAGGACATTCCTCTGAATCACGGCTTAGTCTTGCCCATTCCTTTCCAAATATATTGAAAGACATTTTTATTTTCAGTCTGAATCTATTTTTAAAAAATAAAAAATATACACCATCTTTTGCCTGTCAGGCCTTACAGTCCCAAACAATGTAGATTAAATTTTTACAGAGGTTTACTAAAATCAAAGTCCAACTTTCTGACAAATTAATTGGCCCAGCAACTAAGCGATACAAACGTAATGCAGTAAACTAAGTGGGGAACACTGGCACCAACAGGAAGAATGATTCTGCATTTATACAACCACAGCTCCAAATTTCCTTAACTATGCGAAATATGCCAGCTAAACAGAAAAAATATTAACTGCCAGCCATTCTCTTCTGCTCCATTTGCTCTATGTACCAATTCCTTTTTTGGAGATCAGTGAAATCCTCGGCCTTACTCCTAATGTAACCTCCCTATTCTATCTTAAGGACACAGAAGAGCAGGACAAGTTGAATATAAGAAGATGGACCACAATAAGGACTTTTTCTTTAGCTGCACACATTTTCCTACATTGAGAAAATTCTATGATTATACCTAATCTCATTTGAGAGCTTCCAACCCTATTTTAGTCTGTCCTGTTCAAAATCAATAAAGATAAATCAGGCTCAGGAAATGTATATGTAGTCAAAACTTGAGGCAAAGAAGTTTTAACATATGGCAGATCTTATTGTACGAAGTGCTTCTCTTCACATTTAAGTTGTAATGTTATGGTTGCATATTGATTGCTGTAAAAGAATGGCAGCAAAAGGAGACAATTGTGTCCTTTGCACCATCATGATTGTGAATAAGAACATTTTACTGAAATCCCACATTCCAAAAACTTTTTCACTTTTCCTTCATGACGAAATTTTAAAATAAGGAGCTGTCTGGTATTATCAGAAAGCAATGCTGGTCTGTGTATCAGTATGCCACCTCGTATTTGCGAACTTGAAGCAAGAAGCCCATTGCAAAACAGAATGAAATATCCTTTGTGGTTTATTTTACATCATTGGCAGTATGAGTTAGATATCTTCATTCAGCAGCAAATCTCTCCCAGTAATCAATGCAAAAATTCATGTTACTGGGCTTTTTGTCTTCTTTAGTCTTCTTTTAGTATTCTTTAACGCAAAGTACTGGTTTGGGCTGGGATAGAGATAATTTTCTTTACAGTAGTTCATATGGGGCTGTGTTTTGGACTTCTGCTGAAAACAGTGTTGATAACACATGACAGTTTCAGTTATTGCTGAGCAGTGCTTACACAGAGTCAAAGTCTTTTCTCCTGCTCATGCAGCAGGAAGAAGCATAAGAAATTGGGAGGGTACACAGTCGCAACAGGTATGAACTCAACCTAACAAAAGGATATTCCATACCATATGGCATCATACTCAGCATATATATATAACTAGGGGAAGCAGGATGAAGGGAGGAAGGGACTTCTGGAGTGATGGCATTTTTCTTCCCAAGGAATGGTTAAACATGAGCCCTGCTCTCCTGGAGATGGCTGAACATCTGCCTGCCCAGAGGAGAGGTGAATGCATTCCTTGTTTTGCTTTGCTTCTGCACAACTTTTGCTTTACCTATTAAACTGTCTTTATCTCAACCTACAAGTTTTCTCATTTTTACCCTTCTGATTCTCTCTCTCATCTCACTGGAGAAGGAGTGAGTGAGTGGCCAACTGGGGCAGAGCAGCCCACCGGGTATAAAATGTAACACACATTTACACTAATTCAGGGAATTTTAGACCAAGCTCAGTTGGAATCAGGAAGTCTCCCTGAGCGGAGTTAGTTTGGGAGATATCTCATCCATGTGTTAGTGTTTATTTTTCACCCATAAAAATGGCAGCCATATAAAGTAAACAACCCCAAGACTTTCACATAAGCAGCATGAAACAGCCAGTTACACACAAGCAGTTAATTTGAGTAATGCACACAGCAGAATGGTCAAAAGAAACAAATTCCTTTTTGGTTGAACCTCTGAACTGTTCAAAATGAAGCCAAATTCAGCCAAATTTGATAAATCTGGTTTATCATGAGGCTAAAATTTCACTTCCAGCTTTTGGCTTAAAGGAAACTTTTTATAGCCTGAAGAATGGAATTATAATAAAATGCTGACAAGTGCATACCACACAAAATAGTTTCTGCTAGAGGGTGGATTGTCTCTTGTAGACATTTCAAAATAAATGGATTTACATTTGAGAAATAAGATACTATTCAGATTCAGTAATTGTAATTCTTTATGTTTTTTCTATTTGATACATAAGAAATAAATATCAACAAGACAAAGTCCAGATTCTTTTCCCTTCCTAAGTTCAAAGTTGAAATTCTTCAGAGTTCATCCCTAATGCCAATTAGGTCTATTAAGTCTCACATGACAGCAGTATTTAAAAATGAGATATATCATTTGCAAAAGCAGGGCACATGTTCCTGTGGCTCAATTCCAACCCTTGTGACTTAAATGCAGGTCCAATGATTTAATGCAATGGACAGCTGATGTAGATTTCTCCCTCTTCCTGTCACATAATTGAGTCTTAAATTTTTAAAACCCAAAACTAGTTCTGAGCCTTCCACTAATAAAGAATGGTACCACTAACAGCATTCAAAAGAAATGCATACCCAGTGAAAGGCTGTCATTTGCTGTCATTTATTGTACAAATCTGCAACAGATTGCACAATGAAACACGATGACAGCAATACAGCATCCAAAACTTATAAATATTAATATAAATCGTGTTGACTTGCAAACAGATATATTAAAATTAGAATGCCAGAATATCCCAGATTACTATTCTAATACATTGAAGTTTATCAGTTAGTATGAACATTTTAAGACTTTAAAAAGAGAAAATTTTCTGATTACTGTGATAGTTGCAATTACTAAAATACATAAACTCAGGAAGCAGGGGCCTTCCACAAATTTTTTAAAGCAGCCTTGATGTGATGACCTCCTGTTCACAAGAGGATACATTCCTTTGCAAAAGGTACAGCTGTTCGTAAGTAGTAGTTTTGTTTTAGTTGTGCTCGCTAACTTTGTGATCAGTTTATGTGAAAATGCCTGTAAACTACAAAGTAATTCCTTACACTGTTTTGCTGACAGCTGATAGACTGTGAAACTATTTTCACCATTTTTACTCATTCTGGTTTACTTTTTCTTCAATCATCATTTGATAAACCTCATTTTCAATCAGAACAGTCTTTCAATGTTTGTTTGATTCATATCTGTTGATTTTCAAAAGAAATGGTCACTGCTAGGTAGTTCTTCCCCATTTGTATTTTTTTTTCCACCGATGTACACCGCCGTTTTGAAAGTATTTATTTTCAAAACACCTTGCTCCATAACAACTGTTACAGCTGCAATATCATCAATGGCACACCGTTGCATTCCGTAACTGTTATGTAGATCCATTAAATAGTCCTAGATTATATCGAGTGTTTTCACCTCCCATAAAGTTGAACTGCATGAATACACATACAGCTCATGCAATTCATTTTAACTAATCCTCTTGACAGAAATCTTAATTCTCTGCAGTAAAATATGTCCAGAGCAGTCCCACACATACACAGAGCATTTTCAATAGCTCCCTTTCTCCTTTTCCTCTTTTGGGTGTAACAGAGTTGGTGATTTTTTCCATTACACTTGGGAATACTATGTGAGAAGTTTCCAAGCCTTTGGGAACCTCATCTCTAAGTTATATACACAATAGACCTGATCAGCTCATCAGAAGAATCATTTATATCATTAAACCCAAGCTGAAGCATGAAGACAGCTCTTCATCTCTTAATTTTGCATATGTTAATCTGTCTTGAAATTGTGTCTCAGACACGTAAGCAGTCCAAATCCACTTTGACTCTTTTCCTTCTGTGTCTTTTCTGACATTTACTGTATGCGTATATACTATCTGTATCTAATATTCCCATCTGTGAGTGTATTTTATATCATAACACACACGCATATATCAGAACAGAATAATAATAAGCTCAGAAATAGCAATTTTGCAGCAAGGCTTACATTAAATAAATAAATTTAAATCACAGAATCCCCACCACAGCTATAAACACTATGGCACTGGAAGGTTTTCTTTAGATTTATTAACAGAGTCTGTGAGTCCTCAGGCCCAAGCAGGCCTAATAGGGACATTACTGGTTGCCATACCTAAGCATCTTTAAATGACATCAAAATGAAAAATAATACAAATTTTTTAAAATCCATTATAAAATGTTCAATTTTGTGGAGTTCATTTGAACAGAGAGATAATAACAGCATGGCAGATGGATGAAGGTGTTAGATGAATGAGCAAAAAAGCAATATAAAGTGAATTATATGTTACAAGTATTTCAAGGTTCTGATGCAACTACTGGAAGTAAACTCAAGGGAAGAAAGGAGGTTTTGTCCATGTTCTGTGTTCTTCACAAGGGGAGAGGATGGGGGCTTTTACTTCTAGCCTTCATTAGTGATATTATTTCACTCCTACCACTATGCAGACAATTTCGCTTCCATCATTTACAGCACACTGTGCCCTTTGCCTCATTTAAAGAAAATAAGCTAAATATTTCCCCATAGAAAAGGAGATCTGCCATCTTTTTTATTATTTCAAGGCATTTATAGCAGGCAGAGAGGCAAACAGTGAGTCACACCAGCACAAAAATTTATGAACACCACCATTCCAGTTACTTTAAGGGTCTTCATACATAAAGGAAAAGGGCAATCATCCAACTCCTGCTGCAGTGTTTACACAGAGCATTTTATTGCAACTCTCCTTTTCCTCTTCCTTTCCTGTACTTAACCAGAATAATGCTATGAAATACTTAATTCTTGTACCTTTTCATTTCCTCACATCATTACAATTCCAGATCACTGTCTCATCTACTTTATATCTGGTTTTGATGCCACTGAATGCTTGGGTTCAGGAAACAGCAAAACAATTCCCATGGGATTTTACCTAATGGTTCTTTCACATTATGCTTCAGGGATTGACACAAACAGAAAAAATCTTGGATATCACCCTCTGCAAAATATACTCACAGCACTGCAATTTGAATGTAATTCAGAATTCACTAAGGACTTGGATCATAACTTATATTTGCCAAATATATCTTAATTAATTCTAGTGACATTAAAATAATCTCCCATTTTGGTGCTATCATACTGCAAACAGAAATTACTAAAAGGCAATTAATTCTTATTAGACTTTATTTCATAACACCTAAAAGAAGTGTTTAACAATTTATTGTTAAATTGATCAAATTTAACAATACTATTCCACAAAAAGAAAAGACCACAAGAAGCTCTTCAACAGACTATGAAAATCAGTCACTTGAACTCATTAAAAAAATTAATAAATTAGTTTTAAAATATAAAGAAGTCATGTTCTCAATAGTTTCTAAAACAAATTTGCTTTAGGATATGGTTATTAGTAGATAGGGTGCCAATATTCAATTTATGTTTGGATTCTATTTCAATCTAGATTCAAGGGATTCACCTAACACTACCTACTTTCATGTTATTTGATTTAACTCACGAGACAATGAAGAGTTAAATGCTGACGTGTGGCTATACTTAGCATTAATTATACAGGAATACACATACACACAGATATGGCTTAATGAAGCCGTAACAGTGCTGTTATCAGACCAAGGGCAATCTCTGTTATCTTACAGCCATTGGTAGACTGCTGCAAATTTGTAACCTCAGAGGGTGTTTAACAGTTAATAACAACACATTACAGTTGTGTCCATGTCACAAAAGTCCCAAATTTTGTTGTTCACAATTTGTGATAGCATTTTAAACACAAAGCAGTGTTTACAAATCATCTTGAATTAAGCAACACTCTTACAAGTGCTTAGAGTAACAAGCCCTTCATATCACTGAGAAGAAAAAGTCACAAAATTTCACTGTCATTTTTCTTAACTTACTTGACTGACATCTGTGTGTAGCGAGCCTAATGGTTTACTTGAGTACTGAACTGAAAGTATAAAACCTGTGTAAACCTAGAAAACATGTGCTCATTAAGTGCTAAAATAAATATTCCCATTCACTCTGTTCTGTAAACTGAGATTATGCTTTTTTACATGGCATACAGGGATTTAATGGCAGAATTCATTAAAGTGAGTGAAAGTCATACAGCTAAAATTTACTGCCACAGAAAGATTTATCTTTAGAATACATCCAATAAAATTTAAGTGTGAGCTGCAGTACCTGAATATTTTAAACAGTCATGGGAGAAAAAAAGTGGTTGTGAGGCTGCAACATAAAGCTGAAGGAAAAGGAGCCTTATATTGTCTGGGTCCAGAAATAATGGTAAAATATTATACACCTCTTGCAAGTATCTAATCAGTGATGTCCTGATTTTTATTTCAATTCAACTACCTAAACTGTCTCTAAAGAGACTGTCTGCATTTGCATTTTAATGAATAATAATTGATATTTAATCAGCACATCATATTTGCATCTCAGAGGTTCATTTACAGATTAACATTCTTATTGCCTAAAACAAACTATGCATAGATTTTTAGATTTGGGAAGCAAGCAAGCAAGCCACTGTGCGTAGCATTATAATTTAGTCAACATGCTGGCCTCAGCTTTAGCTTTTGCATTGTATTAGATGTCAGTGGTGGCTGGGAATGCCTGGACTCTAGCAAGTTGAACTGCAGTTCCAGGGAGATAAAGAATTAGAGACTTCTTACTGAGTTACCTGAAGGTTTTCAACTTATGCCATTCTTGACAAAGTACTGTAAATCACCCAGAAGAAATGAGTAGTACTCACTGCTTTCTACAATCACACTGATAGTAAAGAAAACATTGGAATATACTGGTATATTTTGATAAAAAAGAAAACCAAAATATCCAAAAAAACCCAGATACCCAGGCTTGTATAAGTTTATGAACCAGACTGATGCATATTTTGCCTTATCCAAGCAAATCCAAATAAGAGCAATGAAAAGGTCCAGAACTGATTCCAGAAAGTGCATTCCACCTGCATTAATTTGACTCCTGATTTTGACAGTCACAATTGAGTAGTCACTATGATTTCCTTACTTTGACACGCAAAAAAAATAACCCAGAAAAAAAACAAAAAAGAAAACCCAAAAAACCCAGCCACTCAAATTTCACTGCTATAGTAAATTTGATTACATCTTTTACAGCTTTGGATGTTCACAATATAAAGAAACAAACCCACACAAGCACAGAAGTTACATTTGGATTTCATACCCATGACTGGTTCTCTGGCAGATCAGGTTTAAACGTCAAGCTTCTGTGAAAAGATTTACGCCCCACCATTAATCTTTCTCACCCATACATTCTTGTCAGGACATATCTATTCCAGCATCTTAGAAAGCACTTTGTATTCTCTTCTATGTATCTCCCTATTTCCTGGGATAAGGCTGTACCTAATCTAGATCAAGCACTCATTCAACGGGCTGCCCTAAATTTTAAAACTGTCAGGTGAAGGCTGCACTCTCTGAACAGTCCTGTCTTCAGATTAACCTTTTATCATACCAAAAAAATCCATTTAAAAATAGATATAAGGCAGATATCTAAGACAGCCTCCTAGGCAATGCAGCTTTTGGACAAGGTCAGTCACCCTTGAAGCAGACATCTAGAAAAAATAAAAGACACCTTGAAGTGCCTCTGTCTCCTCCAGCTCTAAGTGGTGCTTATGCTAACTTAGTGATGCACACCAACACCGCAGGCAACAAAAACAGATCCCTCTTTATGAAAAATACTAAGATACATTAACAATTTTGAAAGAATTAGCAATATTTACAGACTTTGCAAAGGCATTCTGACTTAAGAAAGCTGCAGGTATGGGACTGCAACTTAAACCTAAATCCAAAAACATAATCTAATCAAGAAAGACATTAAAAATATTTTTAAGAAACTTGGAGAAGATGAGGAAGAATATTACCATATGATATCCAGTGGTATAACCTCTGGAAATAAGAAGAATCCAAAAAGAAAGCTACTATCAAACCATGTTATCCTTGGTTAGACAAAATAAAGGTTCTCAAACAGCCTCTCCTAGCTATTTCCTTTATATACAGGAACAGAAAAAGCATGGCTCTCAGAAAACTTCAGCTCATACTGACCAAACTCAAAAGCTAGTATCTAATGCAGCTGATAAGGAGATTAATTACTGTTCAGTTAATGCTAAAAGAACTAGTAGTTCTACTATGTTTATCACATAGCTATTATTATATATATATATACATATAGGTTTATAAACAAGCATTCTTGTACCCAAACATCTATTCTAGTGATGGTCTCCATACATCATTCCATCAGACCAAGCAAGACTCAAGGAAGGACCACCAGTGCTCACCAATAAAGAGGTGGTGGGGAGGTTCCACCCAGAGGTGCCTGCCTGGAATCCACTCTGCCATGGCAAAGGCAAACAAAACTTGTTGAGCTGGGTCTAACTTGGTAAGTGTAAGCCTACAGCATTTAGGCAAGAAGCAAAACACAAGGAAGAGAGCCTACATCAGTCCTTTTTTCACTTGCTTGAGGTTTCTTTTTTAATGTCTTCAAGCTGATATGTTTTGCTGGAACCTTAATTCTTAACTGTTACAGTTCTTGCTCTTTTCTAAACTATGAAGATGTTGAAAACTGAGGCATTACAGACTTCCTTTTTTTGGTGATGTGTAAACATTACTGTCTTAGCAACACCTGGCTTACCTAAATCTTTTTTTTATGCAAAAAGTTAAGGAATAACTTTCATTCCAGTACAGCAATCTTTTTAAAATCCCGGGGTATTTAACAACATTAATGTCTTTCCCACCTAATTATTTTTAAATAAGGAAGGAAATAAGTGAAGACAGGTCCATGCTGTTTCAAGTATTTCAGATCACACAGCTGATAATGAAAGAGATGGAAGAAATAAGATCAGAGTACAGAGCAGATTTAAAGAAAGCATATAATCCTTGCATAGCATGAGATGGCCTCTGGGTTGCAATCAGTCAGGAACACTCTGTAAAATTATTACAGTGATACGATGGAGTGTTTCTGACTCAAAAATAATAGTATTAATACTGAGTGAAGTCCTTGCCCCATTTGATCTTAATAAAGGATTAAGGCAGAGAGACGCATGGTTCCCTACAGGCAGATCCCTACGGCTTCACACAGTGGCTCTGGGAAACCCAATGTCATTGCTGTTTCAGGATGAGCCTGCAGCAACTTTTTTAAATGCTAACTCTGCTAAAATAGGAATGAAAGAATTTATGATAAAGATCATGATGTCTGGAGACTTGAAGAGAAATGGGACTTAAGATTAGTAATGATAAGTCAAATATATCCTTGTAAGCTGAAAAAAATGTTCTTAAACTAGTTAGCTAAACTTGATAACCGTGAATACAAATTAATCTGAACATTCAGATACAAAGGAAAATTAAGCCTAAAACCAGTGATTAATAAAAACAGTTTAAATTCAATTTTTAAGCTGTCTGCTGTTACTAACAAAGACTGATTTCAGATACGTAAGATCATTATATGGTTTATTCTTTTCTACAGAAGTGGTACACAATACTTATCTCCAGAGGAAAAATTTTAAAATGTTAAAATTGAAATAACAAACTAAATTTGCCAGGAAAGGGAGTAACATAAGGCTAAAAAAAGTATGTGATATAAGGTATAAATAGAGATGAAGATAGAAAGAAAAATGGACAGACCTCAGTGGGCAGGGAAACGTCAGGGTCAATTAAGTTCATTTAAACATCCTTCCCATGTAAATTCCACATTAAGAAGAAAAAGAATTCTTCAAAAGACCAAGGGCTATGACTAGAAATGGTAACGATACACAAGTTAAGCAAGGACATTTAAGCAACATAGGAATGGCCAAGAGCTCTAAATGTCCAGAAATCTGGCAGGAGCTGGAGGAAGCCTTGGTCTGCAGAAGCAGACTAGGGATGTAGCACTGAAAAGATACAAAAAGAATCAAGCAATTCTAAGAGAGAGAAATTTATGATCTGTAATTATTGTCATGAGCAGGTCCAATTAAATGTATTTGTGTCTAAAATATCAAGTACTGAAATCTATTCTAGAATGGTGACGGGCAGAAAAGTTCTCTTCATATACATCAAGTTCCTAAGTTTTCTTGAAAGAAAGAAAATGCAGATATGTTACTCTGAAATTACAAGAGACTGCAGAATTTTTCATGCTTTTAACTGATGGATGCATACTTTCAAAACAGAAACTATTCCCTCTTCTTTTTCCCCAATTCATCTCCTTTCCAAGCACAAAATAAACAAAAAACACCAAAGCTTTAACGACGCAAAAATCATTTCTAAAAAAAAGTCCCAACTTTTAAGTAAGTGGTCAAAGCCATATACATTACTTTATCACAAACTGATTACGTTTTTCCCATATTCTTTCATCCTTTTTTCTCCATGCTGTGATTTTTTTTTTCATTTGAAGGTCTGCATATTGCTATACCTTGTTTACTATTTATTTATTGATTATTGCTGAAAAAAATCTATTGGCATTGAAGAACTTTAAATTAATCTCCACTTAAGCACTGTTTGTTTGTGCTTCATTATGCTGGAAACATATTACTTTTTTCTAAGCACAACTGCACTTAATCCTAAGAAACACTGGAGAGAGTAGCAGAGATGACTATAATGAAAACATTTTAAACAGTTTAAAGACTCTCATTCAGCCAGACTCCCGCGAAACAGCACAGAAAACAAATGAGCTATTTCTTCAATTAGAAAAAAAAAATTAAATTTAAAAACTGAAAAAAAAATCAACCTACAATCCCATTGATAGGAAATTATATCAATCCCATTGATATAAGGATTTTTAATTCTGTCAAATGATCACATTATTCTCCATATTTTTGGTGTATACTTCTGTATCTAAGTCAATGTAAGTCCAGATGTTAGCTGAGCTTGCAGAAGTTCTATTTTTAAAAGTCATGAAACTTCATATAATGCTATATTCTATTATATAAAAGCAAGTATAATAGGAAACTCCATTTGAATATGTGGCTCAGCAAAAGACCACTAGAATTTGATGCACATCTGGAAGCTGATTAGTATGGGACATGCAAAATAAAACAATGACAAAAAATTGTGAGTCAAGGGTCATTTGGTTCTGTTCTTCTATTAAAAGAAGAAAAATTGTTGAAGTTACGAGAAATTGTGAGAGCACCCTATAATCTATGCAAACGCTCGGGCCAAATAATAACACAGCAGTGCATGTTTTCACTGACAAGAGCGAAATGACGTAGAAAGACACTGCAAGGACATTTCTTTTTTTAAGGTCTAAAATGGCCTTTTCTCATTTCTGGAGCTGAATGAAGCTAGAAAAAGTGTAGATAATGACAAAATGCTGCTTTATGTCACAGTAATGGACTACTACTGAGAAAAAGAAAAACCAAAATAGCTCTTCAGTAGAATTAGATTGTGTGTTATCCATGGTTCATAAGAAAAGCCCCTCTGAAGCATGATTAGGACACACGACATACACCCACCACAGAGTGTAACAAGTCCTACGCCCAACACATCCATCTCATTGCAGCATTCCCAGAGATAAATAGTCATTTCTGCTTCACTGAAGAGAAATCTACCACACGTATTCACATGTTCCAGACAGGATGAAAATACTGAGCACATTAACTTCTTTGCAAAAGCAGAGGGACTTGGACTTCCAAACTCCTTTTCCATCTAATGTGCCAAATGTCAGGAATTTCTGACAAAAATTTCATTATAGACTCAGAGGAAATAATGCTGGTAAATATAGATGAGTACACATACAGAAACAACTGAATGTATCACTCATATATAATTTTTACCTTTGCTTTGCCTTTTTAAATAGCCCAAGTGTTCCACCTCTCTCTGGAAATAAGCATCCCCCAACTCTACATAAGATTGACCAAAGTGCCTCCCAAAAGGTATCTTGTTCTCAGGGCCTCTTTTTTATCCTTTTTGAATATCTTTTCTCTCAATTTTATTTGAAACCAAAAGCCTTTTTCTTGCCCGTTTTCTAGGGAAAGTTACACCACTCCAAGGGGCCACTTTCTCGCAGTGTTATCAGGCAGACAGCATTCAGCTACACTTCAGAAGGAATGCAAGCTTCCAGACCTTCTAGAGTATGGCAGATATATCAGTATGAAGGTATCATTTACACTTCCAGTGCAGACCCAACTCACAGCTCATGTTTGAATAGAATACACTACTTCAGCTGGAAGGGACCTGCAATGATAATCTGGTCCAACTGCCTGACCACTTCAGGGCTGATCAAGTGAAAGTATGTTATTAAGTATGTTCAAATGCCTCAAACACTGTTAGGTTTGGAGCATCTCTATGAAGCCTGTTCCAGTGTTCGACCACTGTCTCATCAAAACTGCTTGATTAAGTGCAAGAGTAAAAAAAAAAAAAAATTAATTATGTAAAACACCTCTGGAAATAATGAAAACATTCAGCTACTTCAAATAATAAAGCCTGAAATAAGTTTTATGCATGACCAGTTCATCATATACCTTAGTTTTAATAACTGATTCTGCTCCATGGCATTTGTATGAGTGTTTCCTTCTGTGTCATGTAGAACGTGTCAAATATTTTAATTCATCTTCCAACTCAAAACTATCACTATCTTGAAAGAGAAACACAATTTAGGGCCTCCTACAGCCAACACACAATTTCACTCTCTCCTGCTTCCTTTTGAGGAAAGCCACAGAAGGCCATAAAGCTTTTTACTAATTACTGCAAAGATGATGCACAGTAAAACAAAGGGCAACATGGAAGCTCTAGATGTGCTGAAGTACCTACCTAACATCTCCTAAAGTAGGGCCATCTTCTGCAAAAGAAATTCCTGTCACAAAACATTAATGCCTCCCTGGAATCTTCTAATCCATTAAGATCTTGGCATTAACATTCAGAATCCACTGCACAAAAGACCAGGTTGTGTTTCATGAGCTACAATAAGAGTTGTATTCCCCTGGAGCAGTGGATATCAAAGTCCAGAGTCACTCACATGAGACCCTGCTAAAGGAGATCTGGCCAGTTTTGTAAGACAATACTGAATATTCACTAGAGGAAAGAGCAAGAATGACTATCCCAACTGCAATTAGCTAACCTCTTAAACTGTAGTACCTTATGCTGCAGAATGCTTCCATGAAGGCAGAAAATATTTTTCATCTAGTCTATGCAATCAGAACTATGGATAAAAGTCCTCTGGAGAAAAGCAGAAGGTGTATCACTAAAGAAAATATTTGAATCATTGGTAAATTTGAAGGCAAGGATGGATGTTCCTCCAGCTCTAACTCTTCAGTTTCCTGACATCTACAAGTGCACCAAGCTGAAAGAGGATGCCCTTTATTCTTTGAACAAATCTACAAAACAAACCTTAAATAAAAAATGTTTTGGGCTGTCATAAAACATCCCCTTGAACAAAACACACTATTAGCCATAAAATGAACTTAATAAGCTTTAAACAGGAAGTATAAATTTCATTTCTTCAAAACTGCTTCTGAATTAAGACCTGAGTATGACAAAGATTCAACAACATCTATCACTCATTTCAGGCAATAATACGGTCTTGTTTTGCTGTTATCTACAACAAAGACACACTGTCAAGCCACTTGCAACACAGTTCAGTTCTCTTGTATGGAATTGTTGGCCAAGATCCCTGAAACCCACAGAGGGTTTCATTCCACAACCATTGTGCACAGAGAAAAATCTGATACCAAATAGATCTTGTTGACACTGGAATTATTTCTGCAGATTTGGTCCTTCAACAAATCTTCACTTGCTTTAACAGGGATTTTTTAAATTCTCTCGATGATGAGTTCATATACGCATTCTAAGTGTTCTAGCAACAAGCTGTCATGGTAATTACATCTCAGAAAGAAGGGAAATCACGGCACAAATCCCTCACATAACATGCATTCAGATTAGGCTTCCGTATGCGTAGTTTTAACACTCATCTTTCATTTACGCATTCTTCTTACGTTCAGAACGGTCATATTTTGTTTAACATTCTTATGTTAGGATCTTCTACAAGAAATTCTATATAAAGGAAAGGGCATGTGGAACACTAATAAAGCATACAAAACCAGATGTTTACATCTAAACCCACATAGCTCAAGTACTAGTAAAAAAGAAGCCTGAAAGACTCAGATGAGTACTTTTAACCTTGGGTGAGAGAATGCTATCATATCCAGTGCCTCTGCAGTGTTTACAGTTTCTTAACAAATTGATAATTCCAAGAGCAGAGGTTCCAACCAGGTGTTGGAAAAGTAGCATGAGATTTAATAGGAAGAAATTAAAATGGATTTTCTCTTTCTCAGAATGTAAATTTAGGCCAAAGGTCTTCTTTTTCCTCTCCCTAAGGAAGGCTTAGAAAAGCTTATTGCCCCATTTTACCCTACATAATTTTGCCCGCAGCAATTTTTTCCAATTATGGCGGGTATCTAGTATTGCTCACATCGTCAGCCTAGATTACTTACTTTACTGGAATTCCTTTTAAAAATTAAGTGATTAGTATGAGCATACAGCTTTACTCTGGCCTCAGAATTAACATACTCACCCAAACCAATTCTCCCACTGAGAGGGTTTTTTGTTGGGTACATAAAGGACTTTATAAACAATTCACCAGGCATGAAAAAAAAATCCCATAATGATTATTTTCATTACACACATCCTTGTGATTTCATGATAGGAGTGGATAATATAATAGGTTACTATTCTCAATGAAAGAATATATGCTAATAGAGCATACTAAACAAATTCTGATCTCTACTGTACCCATGCAATCCTGACGAGTGCGCTGGAGCTGACTGAATGACCATTTTGGTCATTCATACAGTTTGGCGCTTGAAGGCTATTCACACTGCCTAGCTAACATACATAACATAAGTAAATCTCCTCTAGGGTGCAAGCCAAAAGTCACTTCATTAAAGTTAGGTTCTTGACTTCAAACGTAGTACCTAAAGTAAATACAAGATGCAAGTGATGTGAATAGCTCCCAAAATCACTGTAGAAAAAATCTCCACCCTATTACTTGAAGCTGGTTCTAGTCGAAGACCACAACAAAATTTACTAACCAGTTTTCACTTAGATATATATGCCTGTAAAATGACTTCAATAGTTCTGTGATGAAACTGAAGACCAAATGAAATAATCTGCTTCAATGGCAGGACAGAGTTCTTGGATTTCATCTGGTTTTTTCCTTTTATTTCATACAAATTATTGTAACTTCTGTTTGCTGTTGTCATCCTAGTAATCTACAACCCCCGTAATATGAAATACATAATGTTATCATAAATAGCTAAGAGATAATAGAAGATAAATTTTACTCACAAATAATCATTCATTATCTCTTAAATGATAGGTATCTCCTATTCACACAGAATATATAAAAGGAGGAAATGTAAATTCTATCTTACCAAATGTAATACAAAATGTGACATGAATATGTAACAGAAACTGCAACAGACCTAGACTTATCATGTCAAAATGCCTTGAGCTACTTAGAAAACTTGAGGTAATTTTCAAATACCCTAGAGCAGGACTGTATCTTTTTATTGCTTTTCCTCTAAGAGGAATCATTAGTGAAGACAGTCTTAGTAGGCATTTTAAAATAATTTTAAGAATAGTAAAAAAAAAAAAAAAAAATTACACAGTATCATAATTTGCATTAAAAATCTCTAATTATTTACTTTTTCTTTTAGAGATTGCCTACCACTACAAATGGTACTACCACTACAGTCCTTTTCCACAAAATGCTGCATCATTTTAATCTATTCAATGAGATTATTGACAAGTCTGATTGCTTACCATGAAAATCCAAGTCAACCATCCAACTAGCAACTAGTGGTAGTCAAAACAAAATGTTTTGTATCACTGTACAGCACATGGCTCTATACATACCTTGCACTTAACCCAATTTCACTATCCTCGCAACATCTTGACCAAGCAAGGAATAAATAACAAAGCTAGCTACATAATTCAGTTCCTCTGTATTACTTAGGGCTTAACATATCTTGCATATAACCATGTTACCTGAAACACTTCTAGGTAAGGGAACACAGTGCAACACATCAGTCTTATGCTTGATAGCCTAGTAAAGAAACTTTCAACGTGACACATCAATCCTTTTAAAAAGGATATTATACCAGGATTTTCAAATGCTCAGAATTCCTGTCTGCCATGAGGAAGTTGGATAGACTAAAGGGAAAAAAATAATCTGTTTTATGCAACTGTAACAATTAAGAAATTAATCAAATATGAAACAAATCTTATGCAACTCTG
This sequence comes from Callaeas wilsoni, assembly GCA_013398955.1. NCBI lineage: Eukaryota > Metazoa > Chordata > Aves > Passeriformes > Callaeidae > Callaeas > Callaeas wilsoni. Next base: position 264,053 of record VWPU01018063.1, read on the forward strand.
ATTTAAGTCATAGTTAGGATTCCACATGGAAGAAATACAAGAAAGTCTTGCCATCTAAGACTTTTTCCAAGAGCTACCTCACAAATATAGCCCAAATATAATCAAATTCTACTGAGTGACACACTAGTTGTGAATTGTTGGAATACGCTCTTAGTCATTTTAAAGTCATGAGGAATGTGAAGGACACAAAAAGGTGGTGTTTAAAGAACAAACAGATGGCTGTGGTCCCTGTAAGCACTGCTGGCTGCCCGGTTCAGGCAGGGTCCTACGCAGCTTCCTCACTTCCCACTGACTTTCAGGCCGCGACAAATACACACCCATGAAAATTGAAACCAAGGGCAGCATGAGCTGATCTGTACAATGTGCCCTTGCCTATATACCACTGTGGAGAGGTCTTTGAATGTTCTACTACATGCAAATTTATCTTTTCAAACTTCCTCCAGGCCTTCCTATTGCACATATTCACAGGAACAATATTTGTCTAAAAGCTACATGCATTTAATCTTAAATTACAACATGGTAGTTCATGTTGCACCTTGCTGTCATCCTCACAGGGTTAGGACTGCTCGGTGAATTATTACTACCATAGTAACACAAGAAACTAAGCTTTGCTTCTACCCAAGTTAAGCATACTCTAATGAAGTTAAGCTCAATTCTATGAAATAGGCCAGACTGCAATAAAATAAAAGTCAAGACGTACTATTACCTTTTTATGGAGAAAAAGAGACTATGAGTAGGAATCTAATTAGATGGTTTTAACTGAATATAAGTATTTTATTGTACTAAGGGGTTAAAATAATCTATCCATATGGATACCTGGAACATATCCTTTAAAAGAGCTGTTTGATAGAGCCCGTTGAGGCTTACTCTGATTTTTGTAACTGATTTTGGAAGCTCAATTCATAAGGTAACTGACCACTAACATTGGAAAGGAGCATCACTTTTGAAGAAAGCTATCCAGTATATGACGCACAATCTCTTGAAGCATCTTTGACAGGGTGCTGAAAGAGATTAAAACTAGCTCAGTTTTACATTGCTGCTCAGAACACAGTCCATGAAGGCAGAATACTATGTTTAGGAACAAGCAGATCACCAAGTAATAGAAAAGTTCTGGTATTTTTCCACCTCCAGCAATACAAACATCAAAGCTTTGTTTCCTTACCTAGTCAAAAGACACTGCAAAGAGGGAGCCACTAAAGATTAAGTTTCTCTTCAGCTCATGTAGCTTTTACTGCAGGAACATCTCCTCAGAGAATGAGAGTCCCTTAAAATGGCCCTGTCCTGGAAGGAGAAGCAGCAAGTCCCACTCTCCAGATTTATCACCCTGCCCTGCTCAGATTTCCAGCCTTCCTTTGACTTCAGCTCACAGGAAAAGGCAGGATGCTGTCACTCTTCTAAAGGGACCAAACAGAGATTTACCCCACCACAGAAATACTTTATCTTACACGTCTGGGATGTAAAACAGAGTGTGAAATCTCGGCTCAGGGACAGCTATTTTAGCACTTACTAATATCTCTTTTCCCCATTAAAAATTCTGAGTTTTGAAAATGGAATAAGGGAGGAAAAAAGCAAGATGTAATTTTCCTATTGGTGATCTACTTTGGATCTGCTATGCCAGGTAAGTGTTAAGACCTATAGAATAAATAGGTAAGCTCAGGCCCAGACAGAGCTATGTGAATTTCTGTTCAACCTGTGCCACATGCCTACATCTCTTCACCGTGCTACGCTGTCAGATCCTCATGGGGAAAATAACACATCTTCCACAAACCCCAAAGGTGCTTAGTATGTCCTCCACACCTTTCAAATTTTGTCACCGTGTCATTTCTCCTTCAATGCCCCACCACCCATCTGCCTACCACCTCCTCCGCAGATACTGGAAGTGGGATCACTCCACAGATTTTACACACAAGTCCTACTCCTCTGAACTTTCAGATCAAAACTGACATTCAGGTTTTCCTGGTAAATATTTGAGAGTCTGAACAAGCTGCAACTAGACAGGCTTCTTCTATTTCTATCCTCCCTTCACTTGTGCATTTAGTCATCTCCTGATTTTTTTTCCAGTATAGATCTATTGCCTTTCAACTATTTCTTCTGAGCATGCAGTCACATATCCAAACCATGTCTTCGGTCATAATTAATCAAAAAAGGTTATTTAGCTACTATATTATCTCCACTTGAAATTTCAGAGAAGATGTAGGAACACGAGAGGTTCATTAACAAAAAACAAAAAAACAAAACAAAAAAAAAGGCAGCTGGACAAAACCCAAAAAACACAAAACAAAAATCAAGCTGTCATTTATCAATTCACATTGACTTGTGAATCAGACATTGGACATACAACACAGACGTAGACGTGACAAACTGAGTTTCCCCTAAAAGTCAGTCATTAACCTCAGAGCCTCATCAGGTGATTGCAGTGACACTACACATTAGAAGAGCAAATGTGGAAATTATTCTTGTTTTGTAAAAAAGAACTTCACTGCTACAGTATGGAAAGTGGTGGATTTCAATAAACTCCAGTGAGCTACACCCAGTGAAAGTCACAGTGTCATCCATTTGTCTTCTGAAACGAAAATGAATAAAAATCAGTATTTATAGTTAAATTGTATTGAAAATTTATGCCTACATTAAAATGTAGGGCATGAGAGAAGACAGCACATTCTGATTAAACAACATTCAGGACAGCTTTTGTGCCATATGATAATTTTCCTTCAATTACATGTAATTAAATATTAAAACAGGATGGGGAAGAGGACAAAGTATTTAAAGCTTAACATGTAATATTATTACTGCTTGTTAGTTCAGTGCTGCTGGTACTACATTCAACAACTGTCTGGTTTTCCATCACTTTAAAAAAGTTTTATTCATGCTGAACTGTACTATACTTTGAAAGGATATATCAACATGCAAGAAAAAAAAAAGAGTAAACATTGCGATTTAAATTTTAAAAATACAAAACTCACAACCAAAAACCTGCTGGCTCTTCTCTCCTGTAGCTGGCTGTTGTCTAATAACTACTTTATTCCAGATCTTCAAAGTCAAGCAGGAATTTTTTCTGGGACAGCATGTCCTAATTAAATTTATTTGTGGCGGCCCATTTTTAAAGATTCAAATTAAACATTTTTTTGTTAGTTGAATGACAGTTTCTAAATTCACTTATTAAGAAAGAAAAGTTCTCCATAGACAATAACTGGAACTTCTGTAAAACAGTATTGACAAACACTGAAATGCAACTTATGCTTCCCAAATTTAGCTGTAAATGAGGCGTGCAAAATCACCTTGCTCCTGAGTGACAACAGAGAAAAATGCCTCAGTTTCACATGAGAACTCATAGAACAAGACTCTTCCTATAAAAACTTCCCTAGCTGAATTCCAATCACAGTCAGGAGTGAGCATATACTGTAGCCAACCAAGTGTTGCAGAATATAGTAACACAGAAAAACTTAAACCACTTTTTTTTTCCACTTTCTGAATATCAGGGAAATTATAGCATGGTTTACTTGTTGACAGGAATGGAAGAGGATTTAGTAAAATCCCTCTTTGGAAGCCCTTGGGAAAAAAAACAGCCTGTAAGAGGACACTTATAAAAAAAAATTAAAAATCTAAAGATTAAAATTTCCCTTGTCGAAAGAGTTAAAAGTTAAGGCACAGAAATAGGCTACAGAGTCATTTCTGAAGTAACAGCAGTATTCTTGTTAGTGATGTGAATTTAATAGTTCTGAGTCTGAAAACAATGAGCTCAATATGCTGGTCACAACCTGGGAATTCAGAATTTACAATGGGACACTTTAGTGAGTTTTCAAGTACTAAAAAATCAGTTTTTCTTTGCTTTAGGTTTTATTAAAAAGCTTTCAGTTACAACAGTCTTTCAACTTATTGGCCATCATGGGAAACCTTAGGACTCAGCAATATTAACTGGAAACTCTTGTAAGATTTCATATCAATCCAGATTGTTACACCTCTGTTTTAAAACAAAAAAAAAAAAAAAAAAGGAGAAAGATTGAACATATTAAAGGATCAAATAACAAAATCTAAGTTAAACTAAAACTGAAAGTCTTTCAGTCACTAGAAAGGTATCATTTCATACTGCTAAGTACTTAGAAGACAACTTGAGAGTCAAGCAGAATTTGTGCCTAAGGGCAAATTGATACCCATATGTATGAGATTGATACCAGTAAGATGGTAACATGAATTTTATACTCCAATTTATACTTCAGGAACAAACATACACAGCTTAAATTGTTTATGATGTATGAATGATTTACTGTGGTGGAGATGAAAACAGCTGTGAAAGTGAGACTAAAAATAAAGCCTTTGAATGACACGGATGTATCATTACATTCTCTCCCCGGTATACTGTCAGTCAAACACAAATAATATCCACAACTGCTCGTTGATTTCTGATACAATTTTGAACTTACTCCTTTTATGATCAAATTATAATACTTGTCTTAAAATTCTCTGTGGCAGCAAAGACCCTGAAGCAAGCCCACATCTCCTGGCACTCATTTGTTATAACAGACTGCTCACAGGTTCTTAGCAACCTTCGCTTTCATATTCCTTCCTGATAAACTGATAGGATTTATTTTTGTAATTTCTTTGTTGAAGGACTATATGGAAGACAATCCCACATACAACCAACTGTTAACAGGCCTCCATGAGACTTTCAAAGATGTTATCAAATACCGTGTAAGGGCTTTTATCTGTTTTGTTACCATTTGTTAAGGGAAGAAGCCTCACACATTCTGACAGCTGATGAACAAAACACACTTTTGAAGGCTCTGCCTCAATAACAACTTGTCACTTATACCTTGGAGAGAAAGGGCTTTTGTTTTCAAAGTACAAAGCCCAAAGCCCTGCCAAGCAGTTCCACCAGGGATCCAGAGGCATCTAAACAGTAAATAACCTGAAAGCAACTTGTGTGAGAGATGTCATTTCTGGAGCAACAGCTCCTGCATGGCTCCTGTCAGTGGCACCACGCAGGCAGAGAGGACCACACAGCCCAACCCACACTGAGCCCAACATCTCCTCTTGATGACCCCTCCCAGGGTCCCCTCTCTCTGCTCTGAAAGAGCTTACCATAAAACACACAGTGCCACATCGCAGACTTGGCAAGTTTGGGGTGAAACATTTCAATAGGTACTGCTGCATGAACAGCTCACCGTGGCTTCCTCATAAATTAAAAACCATTACGGACCAATACGGTCAACTTAAACCTGCTTTATTTACACGAATAAATGTTTTCATGCCAACCCAAAATCCCACAGGTAATGACAAAATTTGTCAAAATGATGGCAATGCCTAAATATTTAAATATTTAACAATTTCTTATATTACACACATTTTTCAAAGACGTTGATATTAGTAGCCCCAAATAAGAGATTTCATAAGATTTATTCTTGATATCTACAGAATATTTGGAAGGCAAATTGGAAGAGATCCACAAGAATCATCAAGTCCAACTCTTAAGTGGATGGCTTGTACAGATATCGAACCTGCAACCTTGGCATTATCATCATCCCGCTCTGACCAGCTGAGCTAATCCTTTGGGACATGTGTTGTTTTTCATCAAGGTACTGGATTTATTTCACAGTGGGTTTTCTTTACTAAGATTTAGCCCAGGAAAGAAAACCATTAAAAAATATGTTTTCACTAAAATTAGACTGGGCTTGCACTAATTGTATCAATATTCAGTTGTAGCACCCAAGCTCAATTTCTTGAGTAAAAATATACTACTCAAGAATGACAGAGATTAGGAAGATCTAATACAGTAGTGAAACACCAGCAATAAAACCATTTCCTTAGAAGTTCATCACAGAGTACTTGAAATCGTGGGACATATTTTAATTGAGCAGTTAAAACATTATAATACTTATTTATAAGCATTAAAAAGAGACATAAAAAAATGTAGTAAAATAATCCAGAATATCTCCAATAATCCTAAATATTCCCAAATGTTTAGATAATATAATGAAAATATCCACAGGGTCTTGACTGGAATATAAATTACCACTTTTAAAATAAAACATATGTTTTAGAGAAATTCTCCTCTTTACTAAGAGGAGCCAATCTATTTTCTAAAAGAAATGTTTTTATTGCTGTGATATTTCTTAGTAACCAAAATCCCTTCTGTAGTCGTGTTGATTTCAGGGCCAGGAGCTGTCTGCTCTAATCAGCATTCACAGAGTAGACCCTAAAACACTTCAACATTACTCTTTCTATACTCCAGTTTCAAACATAACCCAATTTACCAATATATCTAGACTTGAGAAAAAGATAAATTGAACTGTGGTTCAATTTACGCTTAAACAAACCTACAGATCTATTTGGATCAAGCTTCATTAAACATAAAAAAAAAAAAAAAACACAAACAAACAAAAAAACCCCAACCAAAGAGGAATTCTTAAACCTATGGTTGAAACTCTCCTGGCTAGTCTGGTCATGAAAGCACTACCTTTCACAAATTCACACGCTCTACTGATGCTCTCACAGTCAAATAAAAGGCACGCCTAAGTTACCAAGCAACAAGTTCAGAGTTAAAAATTTTATCTTTTGATAAAGTTTTCTTCAGGAGACAAAAGGCAGAAGCATTCAAAAGGTATTTCTCCTGTATATAAAGGAAGTAGAATGATGTATCCATTATTATGTTCTATTCATTAAAAAATAAGTTATTAAGTAATGACTATTTGTAAAATATTTTCAAGTCTTCAGAAACAGAAAGCATGCATCCCAAAGTATTAAATATGCCAACAGAGTTCCCCAAGCTTTGAATGCTGCATTAAGGAAAGAAAGGTCCAAACAGTTACAAAGTAAAATGTAAAATGACAAAGCTAATGGTAGTTTTAAAACAAAACCAGACAACCAAAAAAGGATGACCCACAGATCTGTACTTAGTGTGACACTGATTCTGCAAATGTCACAGAAAGGTCAACAATACAGGCAGTTATATTAAAAGAGGCAATTTCTCAAAGGCCAGTAATTGAAATGTTTTTAAGACTGTCAGATTGTTTTAATAATAAATGAGGTTTTTAATGAAAAAAATGTTAACAAATACGAAACAGAACTTCAGACATGGAATTGCTAAACAGTGCCGATGTATAGGGTTTTTTTGGTGGTGAATCCTTACAGAATCCAGAAGCGTGCACAAAGTAATCACTATTAATAATTTTAACATTTGCAAATTATGAAGTTGCTTTATTGTAAAGAGTGATAGGGTTTGATCAGGTGGCAGCTTAACACACACTGCCTAAAGTGCGTACTCTCAGTTTTATCATGGATTTAAAAAGAAGAAAACAATAAAAGATCCCAAAACTTACAGATCCACTCTCTCCTGATCCTCCTATAAAACAGTAATAACTGGTTATTTATGTTACTCTTTTGGTGTGATGCCCATTCCAACAATATAAATTTTAGTTATTAAATTTGCATTGCGCATTAAATATTAGATGAAAATTCTTCAAAAAGAGACAGTTTCAAAATCACATATTTATCCTTTAGAACTAATACATGTTCTCTATGTTATGAAGTAGTGTTCTTTCCCCAGAACTGATTCAAGAATAAGTAATTTAAGAGATTCCAAGGGAAAACTAAAGACTGCGTAGCTCTTGTCAGCACTTAGCAGACAAACAGCACTTCCAGAAAGTCCAAGCAGGCAAACTTTATCTCATGCCAGATCTAGTCAAAAGTATTAGATACAGTGGCTCTAGATCTTACAATGTGCATTATTTTAGTCTCTAAATTTGCATAACCACCACCGAGTATTAAAACTGATCATATTATTAAAGATGACTTCGAGGGCTCAGAAGAAGTCTTTATCTCTATCTGGGTCAGTAAGTTCATCCTGTTGTATTAAATCCATCTACTCTGCGGCTTCCCGCTCTGTAGGAAAGGTTCTCCATATGCTGAGAGTTCCTTTTCTTCTTACTCCCCATTGAAATTCATTTTATACAACAATAAAACTATCTACAGCAGAGACAAAGGTGTCAGAGACCTGAGATTTCAGGATTTAAAGCACCAACTGGATCAGCCTGGTTCCTAAAGAATCTGGTCTTCCTAATAGCACATGTAATATACAGAATAATGGAGTGAAATTTTAACAGCGACATAAACTATTTTAGCTTCGCTTGCTCTTTTCCTTAGCAGCACAGCGTGATAGTGTGCAGCTAATGCTCTGTGACAAGTTTTGCCTGGTGCAAATTCCTCCCAAGAAGAAAGACCTCATAGCCTATTTCTCCTTATGGCAAATTTTAAGCAAATTAAACCGATAACCGTATTTTGAAAAACAATCCTGAGGACAGCATTGCTGATAGGACCCCCAGAGGGACACGGTCCATGTCAGCAGGCCAGCAGGACGAGTCACAGGCGGTGCGGTGCTGTGGGAGGGACTGCTGAGGATGGCAGGCACCCAGGGGATGAGGGAGCCAGCCACGGCCCCGGCGCGAAACGGGGTGCCAATTAAAGGGCACTGGGCTCTCTGCCAGCCAGAGGGGCACAGGCAGCCCTGAAGGGTCCTGGCCCCCCGCCTCAGGCAGCTGCAGGGAAGACAGCATGGCCAGACCATGGGCCACCGCTTTGCACCTTTGGGTACACAACACAGATCGCTCTCATCCGTTTCCTCGGGTGCGTGTGAACAACAGCGGGTGCAGAAGCTGCCAGAGATGTTTCTGCACTGCTCAGGTGACCGAGCTGTAACAGAAGTGCAGCTCTGGCCACTGCTTGGCCCCGGGAAGCTGAAGCAAGGGTCCCTGCCCCAGCTCTGTGCTGCTGTCCAGGGGAGTGGCACTGGAGCAGATCAGGGCTTTCCAACACGGGGCTCATGAGTAGTGTGCTGCCCCAGAAACTTCTTGTAGTGCCACAGGCAACAGGACAACAAAAATGCTAAAATCAAGACATTATGATTTAGAGCAACTAAGAAAGTGAAACATTTTTCACAGCAGGGGTCTGAAGAGGGACCAGTGGTGCAACACTGGCCTCTGCGAGATACCAGGCATGGACGAATTTGGCAAACTTGTCACAGAATACTGAACTTGGAGTCAGCTAACCATATGAGGTAACAAAATGTTATAACAGGATTAAAGTTCAGCAGGTTTTAATCCTATTTTGTATTAAAGCCAGAGAAAAACCTGTAACAAGAACAGTTTACTAATGGAAAGTAGCTCAGGTCTCATCCACAGTTTAACAAGTGCACAGCACTTTCTGTACTGCTGGTTGACTTACAATGAAGGTGGATGTTAATCTTATGTAGAAAGGACTGCAAGGATGTGTCACATTATACCTTCAAGTTATGTATCTATTTTTGTAAGGCTGAAAGAAGCAGAAGCACACAGAAAAGCAAGTCTGTTTCAGCAGGTATGGTGTATAATGCAGGGAAACAAGCAGAAAAACATCCATCCATACAGGAAAACATTTTCCAACTTAAAAGAAAAAAAGGAATAAAAACGCTAGATACTTCCTCTTCTTACTGATCCAATTCAATATAATTTAACAAATACCAAATTTTAATCATGGGGTTAGTTTCTAATTATCTCTCACAGATAAACACTCAGAGTCTTCCTCCATCTTAATTATTTTGATTATTTCTAACACCTACCAACAGAAAGTATTCTCACATAAATCAGATTCTTGGACAAGAGAAATTGAAGTTCATATGAACTTGTCTCCTTTTCCCAGCAATTTTGTCTTCAGAGGAGGAATTATAGAGAAAACAGAATCATGGAAGAACACAGGCAACATTTCTGGCTTATCCTGGCTGCTTCTGAGGCCAGGGGTAAGAAATGGCTCTACGTCAGCCCTCTGAGGTTTTGATTTTGCCTACAAGAGTAACTTTCCATCCTGTGCTTACCAGACAAAAGCTAATTAATAAACAGCAAACCACGAGGCACAACTCTTCATAGCTGACAGGCAAGATTAAATCAAGAAAAGATAATTCCTACATGAATTCCTACTGTTATCAAACATCTTCAGACTAAGCCTTGCCATCACTGTTTAAACTGGAACTTAGAAAAAAGCACTCACATCCATTAAATGGGACCATTTCACGACACATGCAAACATTTGGTTCTTCTCCTAACAAAAAGCAACATATCTTAGCATGAAAACAAAGTACAATTACAATCCTAAGCAGTGTTTTCCAGCTCATTCTTTTTAAAATTAAATGCAGATGCATCCTAATCCAACATTAATTATAATCAATATCACACAGGAGGTCACAGCAAATAAATAGTATTTAAGAAACACTTCTCTGAAGAAAAGAAAAAACAAAGAAAACAAAACCCACAAGTGCCAAAATAAATAAAATTTAAAACAAACAGCAAGAGAAACTCATCCAAACTCTGCTTCTCATTGCAACAACTTTCTGCTGGAAGCAGTGCAGTGCAAGGCTGACTGGGTGACATTGGCTCAATCTCACACGCATCTTTCCAGGTCTAATTAGATTTCAAAAGTGACATCCAGATTTCAAATACATTTTAAAAAACTCTCCGAGCTGATTTAAGCAAGGAGGTCATTGTTTTCCTTCAATTTTATTTATTTTGTTAACACAGCCTCTCAGCTGGAAAAAAAAATTGGTATAATCCTTTCTGAGTTGTTTGGAGAGCCTGATATTCCTTAATACTGTTGTTCAGACATAGCTGAACTCTTTACTGAGTTTACTCAACAAACAGAGGCTCTTTGTTGCACTCGACTGCAAGAAAAACAACAAACAAGGATGTCCTTACCCACCACAGGCCAAGAGCCATATTTTAAATGTGCTTATAAATTCCTGGTGTGGAAGCACATCCAAACACTCTACCCCCAAGAGGTAACCATATGGAACATCCATAGAGCCCTCTCAGAATCTGACAGGCTCTAGGTATGACATACAGCAGTATTACTACTGCAAGCAGACAACAAGCCAGCTCTCCAAAAAAACACTTCAAATCATAACCCTTCATAGCACAGGAATAGTTCTGACCTGGGTCTAGCCTTCCCCTTCCCCACAGGCCCATGGACAGCACGCAGTTGCCAGCTACATAAGAGTCCCTGTTGCTCTGCTATGTAAGTGCAGGGCATGCCACACAGAGAAACTTTCCCCCAGGTGACTCACAAACCCCACAGAACATCCCTGTGTCTTCAGCAAGCCCCCCTGCTTACAAACACTGCTTCCACGGCAGTGTTGGCACCTGTGATGAACACACGCATGCAGTTACTGCTTGTCCTTGCGCAGCTCCTGTCCTACAGGGTACTGCTCCAACAAGGTATGAACGCCTCTGGGATTTCTTCGGCTAAATCTTCCCAAGATACAACAGAAATTGGGGAGAGAGAGCAAGAGACAGGTGCAATGAAAGGGCAACAAATTCCACTGATCTGTGAGGACTGCGCTTCAATTATATTTTTCAGTTGTAGAACTTCTCTACCAACTTTCTCTTCCAAAAACTTGCAAAATTACAGTGAACAGTTTGTAAATCACAATTGCTCCATCCCACTGCAGCAAAAGTTTAAATCACAGACCCAGACCTATACAAAGTTTAAACTTCATAAAACTAATTTATTTTTATATTCCAGGCCCCCCCCCAAAAAAATTCCTGTCTCCAGGTGAATCTGCATTGCAGATGTGAGATTATTAAAATTAGTTTTGATGCCAGCTGCTATTTTTAAGCATCTCTGTGTAAGTCTCAGATTTGATCCCATGATGAGCTATCACGCAACACTGATATAATTTTAACAGCAGAAAAAATGGCTACAAAATTAGGAAGTCTCTGATAATTTTACAAAACTAGCAGTGTAAGGATTAAGCAGTACATACGAAAATTACCAGTAAGGCTAAGATTAAACATGATTGTGCTTTTATATTGATGCTAAAACCAAATAAGGGAATATATGACTTCATGTATGCAAATATATACACACTTCTGTGTAAAATGGTACTTTATTCAACATAAATAGACCAGTTATGAATATCTATTGCATGTGTGTTTAACAGTAGCAGAAAGAACACAATAGAAGATAGAAATTATACAGGAATGAGAGGATATATTGCATCTATAAAGGAAATGTATTCATTCATTACAAAATATCACATAAGTATAAATATATAATATGGATATATGATCCCTAAAATATAATGTATATAATGTATCTGTAGATAGAGATATTTAAACTTCCACATGAAAGCGAAGAAAAGTTAACTGTTCAAAAATTGATAATGAAGGAAAAACATACCTGCTAATAATTCAGAATGATCAAAGTTGCAGAAGGCTCAACCACAAGTGTGGAAAGTTGAATTACAGGTGAAATCCAGTGCCTACAGACATAAAGTGATGCATTAAAAAATACACACACACAACCCCAATCACATATAAACAGAGATGGGCTCTATGATCTTATAAAAATGACATTTTAGAGTCATCACGGACAGCTATCTGAAAATGCCTCCTTGATGTCCAGCAGCAGAGAAAAATCATTTTGGCAATGGGACAGAGTGGGAGGAGATTTAATTGGAAAAGATTTAGATAGCAAATCAAGAATCCTGAAAATGTGACTTTATGAAAATAGTTCGAATTCTGGTTGTTTATTTTACATCATTACAAAGAACCAGAAAAGACATAGGGCATAAGAACACGGATGGTCCGATTTTACTGTGACTTTTATGTTTTAAAAAAAAGTATCTTTCATCATGAAAGAGAAATGCACACAGAGTGGCTAGGGCAGAGGTCCATAAAATCAAAGGTGTGAAAGACAAATTGAGCCTCACAAACTAAAGGCTATTTAATAAAATTATTGACAATTTGCAAGTGCAAGTAACAGTTATTTTACAGACACTTTACAATTTTGTGCAATTCGTTGTCATAACATACTCTGCAGGTCAAATGCTAAAATTGAGGATAATAGAAGGTAGTAAAGCATAAATCATTAAATACTATGACTGTGTTTCATATATTGAAGACTGTCAACTTATTCTCTTCTTGTAGTCCTGCCACACATTCTTTTCTATTGGAGAACTGTTCTTCAGAAATATTACACAGGTAACTAATGACTGTTAGCTTAAAAATGGTTATTTAAATTATTTACTAACAGATGTCCTTTTGAATTATTAATTTCTCTTGGAAGTCTATAAAGCTTTATAATGAGACTAGTTAAATAAATATTTTAGCTGTGACCCGAGGCAGAATTTTTTCCAAACAGCATCCTTCAGTTGATGAAGCCAGCGAAGCCAGAAACCAGAATCTTGGTTAATTAAGGTACTGTAACCCTCTTTTGGAGTACATGAAGGAATTTTCTACTCATTAGCATACATTTCCATTTATATTTCCAAAAGAAAGTCTCCTTTGTTCATGAGGAAGAAGCAAACAAAAATGACCAAAGTTAATTTTTAAAATGCCTCACAAAGTGATTTTACCCAAAGTCACTCTTCCCACACCACATGCACTGAATGGCAGTTGCCTTCCACGCTTAAGCTGTGGTTCAATCCATATAACGACATTACATAGGGAAACTGCTCGTAGGACTAACACGCAGAAAAAAAAAAACAAAATCACAGAAGTTAAGCAACAAAAGGATTCTAATTAAGTTGAATAGCTTGATTTTACTTTTACATTATTACACTAAGTATCATTAGTCTTCATTGTCTGTACTTCTTATTTGGCAATTAGGACAAAAATAAATAGGAAAGGACTTTTGTTTCATCAGCAGCACTTTTATGACAAGTGATGCCTCAAGCATACACAAAGACCCTGCAACACTGAGATGGGAGGCACGTAATATTACTGCTACCCACCAGTAAAACTTCTACTCTAATACGAAAAGTTGACGCTAGAAAGTTGATTGTAGCAAAACCATGTAAAATACTTGCTCTTTTCCCCAAATAAGTTTGCTTCAAATGAATCTGCAAGTTCACTAAGCAGCTAGGTCACCAAATCTGCTGCCATCGTGACAGAGAGTTAAGATGCTCTCTTCATGTCTTGACAAGCTTATTTTGAAAAACTGAAGAAAAAAGTGATAATCCCAAGTGTTCCTAAGAACTCGAATGGGGCAGGCAAAACTGCATCTGAAAACCACTACATTTTTCTAATGCAAAACCACAAAACTACAGTTGTTACAATCTGTTACTTGGAAGAGGTTTGCCTAGAAAGCACTGTGATTTAACATACTGCAAATGGTGTAAAGACAACATAAAAGTGGTCCAAGAGGACCTCATCTAAAGGAAAGCTTTGTGTTGTCTTTGGTATCAGCTGATCAGTTCATGCCATCATTTTCTGTGTGCTGGATGATTTCTACACCCACCTTTCTCAGTTTTCAAGTGGACCTAACACGTGCTCATGGGAAACTTGTAAAGCCTCACTAAGTCAGCACGTAAAATACTGAATTACGACAGAATGCTAGTGGTAGTCAGTGCCAAAAAATCCCAAGTATGAATCTTCTTTTTGAACACTACAACTGTCTCATATACAAGAAACACAGATTATAGGCCATCCTTTTATGCAGAAAGCTTAGCAAAGTAAAAGCTGTTGGGACTTAGCAAAAGACTGTGAAAGGCCTGGAAAAATTAAGAGAGGACAATTTAGATCAGCAAAACAAAAACTGCAGTAACAAAGGGTAAATACCTCTTTTTGCTCAAACTTTTTTGTATTCTAGTGGCCATCTTTCCACTTGGGAAAAGTGGAGTTATGACAGTTGTTAAAAAAGCAATACACCAAGCCACACCACTAGCAGGCATCCCCCATGTCATGCTTTTATTAATGCTATTAACTTTTTTTTTTAATTAAGAATAGATTGAAATTTCCATAAATCTTTCAGATGCAAGTCAGACAATTTGTGTCTTCTGTGATGAATAGGTAATAGCATAATAGCCAAAGGATCTGGATTGTGATCTGTTTTCTGAGAAACTGTAGCATATTAACATAGCTGGAGGCAGAGTTCAAGCAAAACACTGTGGGAGACTTGTGACACCAATCAAAGCAGTAGCACTTTGCAACACAGTCCTGTAACATTCTTAGTCTTTTTAAAAGAAAAATAATGTTTTACTTCTAAAGTACTCAATTCCCTTACTGGAAAAAGCAACATACCATTAAAAATCAGAAGGAACCACGTCTCAGACATACAATACCTTTTTTATGGACACATGCCTGACTAAATGCAACTTGAGCCTCCTCTGCTCTTATACAGATAAAATTATTATGAACTTCACTTAAAACTCTCAGATGAAGAAATAAAGCAACCTCTAACTCAGGCGCACATTTAATAAATGAATTCTTAGAACAAGATTAAGTCAGTGTCCAAATCTCAGTATTTCCATGCATAGAAAGACGTTTACAAGTTTTTTTCCTTCAGCCCAGTTTCTAAAGTCCCAGTTCAAAAATATAGGTCAAGTTTCCTACTGCCTCCAAACTTTCTCAAGGTCAGCTCAAATAGCGCAAGCCTGACCCATTTTGAGTGGGCTCTTCAAAACTAACTAAATAAATTAATCAGGTGGCTGCATCACCTTTCAATACATAATTTTTTTCTGCATTAAAAGTCTCACATATGAAATACATTAGTATTTGAATTCCATACTCCAAAAATGATGTGAAGAACTCACAGGAATTTGGGTCTCACTAGTTAACTCAAGGTAGATTAGTACTTTATGTATTTTATTTAATAATTCTTAAACAAGTATTAATATAAAGCTTGAGCACAACAGAAAAATCATTATTTTTTCTGATCCCTATCCATTAGTTTCATTGAAGAAAAACAGAAACATCAAAAATCAGAAAATATAAATCTAGTGTTATAATATAATTACTATACTAATTCCTCCTCTTAAGAAGCTAAACAATGATAATTCTTTAACTCAATTCTAGTATCTTCTTTTATTAGTACTTGAAGCAGAGGAATGGGGAGCAGTTTTGGACAAACATTTTCTACTTAGTAAAACTATCCCATGGGAATGTCCACTGGAAAATAACCTTCTTGCAAATTTCATCCAAAACATTTCAGTAAGAAGAAAAATATTTCTACACTAAAAGTCCCATTTTCTGAGACATTTTTTAAAATAGCTTCATTCTGATTATTAAACAGTTTGATTCTGAAAAACTTATCAGGAGTTTTTGGCTATTTATTGCCTTTTTTTGGCTGAGCCTGCCTTAAATCCAAAGCAACTGTCATTGCAGCAAAAGGTGGCATGTATTAGTCCTCTCTAGAAATTTCTGCTAATACATTTCAAAGTGTTATTTCAGGTATGAATAAGGTGAATTTCTTAATATACCCACCACAGATTTTCTCTGAGGATAACTATTATGAGAAATTCAAGAGAAGTCCACTGATAAGAAGAGCTGCTCAGGTAAAAGGACTTTTATAGCCTGAGAACTGCTATCTATAATCTTGGCACTTTGATCTCTCTGAATATGAACTGATGTATCTGGAATGTAGCTCATTATTAATAGTTAAATATCTTTAAATGGAGCAGCTTTGAAGATCACTTCCAATATCAACAGCTTGCATTTATATAGGGCTTTCATTTTCAAGGACAATGGTACATGCTCCCCGAATCATACACATGCACATCTAGACTTCTATTTGCATTCAAACTCATCATTAAGATTAGAAATAGGTATCCATTATAAAATAAATATAAATGCATAATCTATCATCTTAAATATAATTTTTGAGACTTCAATATATACAGCTAAGTGACAGCCCAAAGTGTAATCACAGGTATCAATGTGGTTGTACCAATTAATGGTGGAGAACATCATCCAGTGCTCTCTGCAGAAAAAGGTATATCAGAAAATTACTTCTGTGCAGAAAATAAACAAAAAAACCTTCATTTTTTTAACAGGTTCTGAAAATATGGGGGAAAACTATATATTTTAATGAGGAATCTTGGACGAAATACAGTTTGCATTATTTCACTTAATACAGGATAAATATTTCAGTCAATTTAGATCTTCACAGACTTAATTCTGTTGAAAACTATCGAGCAAGTTCTTAAAAATTTCCACCAGGTTATTTTTAAACGAGATACAGAGGCCAGGGATTTTATACCAGACAAAACAAACAAAAAAAATCTATTAAAGACAAAAATTAAAAAGTCTCGTTCAAAGATTTCTGATTTAGCAAGCAACACTACTTCACCTTCAGTAAAATTGATTATGCTTGCTATGCAATATTCCAAACATACATTGTATTGTAATTTACCTCTTTCACTTGTACTTCTCCAAATGCACAAATTAATTTTCACCAAAACATATAAGGAAAGGAGTCAAGACAGAAAAGAAGTGAAAAAAAAAAAATCTCTAAACAAACATAGGTTAACCTTTTTCTTAACACCAGCTTATGACCTCCAAACAGAGAGAGCAAAATCCCTCCAGCGCTGAAGCAAAAGGGACCTTTAATACCAACTTCAAGACTGTTGGATATCATCTCTCAAACTAAGGAAAGTTGCAAGGAGCTGAATTTAAATAACTAATCTTTTAGCAGGTTATCTAGTTTTCTTAGACATTGCACCTATGTAAAAGATTATTTTTCCATAATTACTGTGAAAGTCTTCCACAACTCAACATTTGCAGCATTGCATCCTATTTCCAAGTGTAATGACCCTCAAAATCCAAGATTGATTTTGGCTTTACTCTGATCAATACTAATCTCCAAGATATATTTGACTTTGCACTGACCTAAACAAAAAGGTCACTATCTGTATATTAGTCAATCTCCAAAACACTTATAAAATTAATTTCAGAGACCACAAAAGGTATATTGATACAACTGTTTCTATCTGGGATTTCTATCCATCATCCTTAGTGAGATTTACATGCAACTGATAATCCACATAATCACATTGTCACTGTAATGGATTTCTCAAAATGTCTTGATCTGTCCTCAATTATTTTAAGATTAACCTTTTTTGTATGTATCTAATTGGAGGAACACCACCATATTATGTAGCCACTGGACGACTGGAATCCAATCTTACACATATTAAAGTCAACGGGAGAATACATCTCCCTTCAGCGACAAAACTAAACACTTAATCACTTAGGGGGAATATAAAATACTGCATTTATACTTTAGGTCCCCCTGAAAGCAAAGCTGCAGAAGCCTTTTCAATCAAAATACTTTGACCAGCACATTTTTAAAAGAAAATTCACAACACCCAGAAGCATATTTCTTCAATGCTAAATTTTTAAAAATATGGATTTCTGATTAGCTTTTTTATTATATTGGCTAATTTCAAAGTAGGACTATAAAAACAATACATTCCTTAAGGCAGTGGATAACATAATAACAACATGGTTACTGACTGATCTGGGGTAGGCTTCTCCTCACTTTTATTCTCTTTCCTCTAACACAAACAAACAAACAAACGCATCAAGCTTAGAAAAACACAAAGAATAGAGAAAGATCAATATATGTAGGATATAATTAATAGAATTTAAAATTAGTAAATTCATTTCATGCCTTTTTTGTTCCTGTTACAGATATAATTTTGCCTTTCAAGGACACTACAAATTTCAATAGAACTATCTGCATTTCTGACAGATAATACAATTTAATCTTTGCATAGTAAAGACCCCATATAGTAAATTATTTGAGGCAAGAACCATGTGTTTATTTTCTCCTTCAGGCAATTTACCATAAATTAAATAAATTTACAGTCTAGCTGAAATTTTAAGCTAAAGTAATACTAAGGACTCCATGAAATTTCTGTCCAGAAGTCTTATTAAAAACCAAGTGCTTGTAAGTTATCCATGGACACGTCAATATAATTCTGACCTTATATACTCAGAATTTTCACCTAGCAGCAGCATTTGCTTAAAAATTCAACTTTAAACTTTCCACTGCCTCTGGGGTTGCAGACACTAGAAGACAGAGTAGGCAGAATAAAGTGATTAGTAAGCAAATGGCAGAAGTTACTTAAATAAAATTAAACCAAAAGAATGGACAGTAATCAAGACTAAGGATGCAAAAAGCCAGAGAGGAGGCAAATAATTTCATAAACATAGTGAAAAAAATCATCCAAGTTTCCCAATCATGGTTTAAACATGGCTTTCACAGCTGTTTTCCTCTGGTCAGCTGAAACATGCCCATACTTCAAATTCAACTGTTTGATGACTTTTGGATTTCCACTTCCATGCTATTACCGCCACCACTGACCGTCTTGGGTCAGGGAAGAGAGAAAGACTTACCCTTCTCCAGTTCGAATCTACTTAAAATTACTCATGTAAAGTATCTTTCTACTAAATAAAATCATGTTAGAAGTAAACCTTTTTCTACCCAAACAGGCAAACAAGTGGCCCCAAAGCATACAGGTTACCTAAGTACCCTCGAAGGGACAGAGTAGCGTTTGCCAAACTTTGACATCCTGACTTGAAGCAGGAGTACAGCACATACTCTGCTATTGCTGCTAATGGATTCAGCCAAAAGACATCTCTAAGGAACAATGGAGAGCTAAATAGAAGCCTGTGCTACTACCTGAAATGTGATCAGTTCCACCAGAGACGCTGGCATGCCACACAAAAGCAAAATGATGCTCCCTTACGCGCAACACAAAATGAGAGACAAAAAAGCCAACAAGATTCACCAGACTAAGGCTCTTCTAAACTTGTCTTTTCTTTTAAAATTCTGTCATTTTTAGCAGAATTTCAGTTCAACAAACTGCTACATATGCTCTCCTCACTGCCCTTGGTATGTGAGGTGACAGAAGAGTGCCTAAAAATGTCTACACTGCCCATTTTTTCATATTCCTTTACAAAACGGCTCTCATCTGAAAACATTTTGAGTATTATGTGTTTTCAGAAGGAATTTATAAGAGTGTGTCAGGCCATTCAAAGGAAGAGCAAGACCTAAGCACAGGCTGAGGAGTGAGAAGAGATTTATGTCCCACTTCAGACAGTCCAGAGGGCTGCTGAAGCAAAGGCAAAAGAAACGAGAATAGAAAGACAGGCTGCACACAATGCAGCTTTAGCCTGCTATGGAGCGACAAGCAGCTTAAAGTTGACATAGAAGAAAAGTCACTCAAGAGGGGCTGAACTTTGGCAAGCACCAAAAGAATAATGAAGTGTTCCTGAAGCTTCATTATAAACAGCCTGAAAGGGCTCTGGACTGGCATGCTGCATGGCATGACATCTTAAGCTTTGACAGAAGCTAAATGCAAACACTTCCTGGGCACATATAATCCCTTCTGGAAAAATAGACAAACTCCATCTCAAAACTTCTGCAATACTTACTGACCACTCTCTGCTGCCACTGGGTGTTTCACAACCCATGTGTTCTAACAGGAGGATGTTCTCCAAATTCCTGCAAGAAGTTTTTTTCAAGGGTAGTACACAGTTGTTCTCATGACAGCAATGTCCCTTACCAAAAGCCTTTTCTTCCCGTCCGTTGATGCTCTCCTGGGTTTGCAGGTGGAGCTTTCATTTCCTACGTAGCTTTCATTTCACTTGGTCAAACAAAACAGGACCTCCTTGTCTCCTTATGACCAGACCATTCTATTAGCCCTTTACAGCACCTCACTCAATTTCATTAATGTCCTCTTAAAGAGGAGTGATCAAAACATTTCATCTCATCCTAAAATACTGTGAGTTTATACTATTATTTTTATCAGACCTTTCAGAACCCTCTCTCCACAAGCATCGTAAGGTTGGACTTTGCTTTTCCCACTGCTGTTTTAGGTTGACCATCCAGGCGAATATGTCCTTTATTTCTCCCCAAAGTTTTTATGATAGAACTAATCTTATATAGGGTATATATTCATATATGAATATGAGAACTAATTAATTAATTACAGCATTCAAAGACCTCAACTTCAGCAACTTGCATATTGAACATCTTTGTTCATATATACATATGTGTTCAAATATACACCAGAGGAGATAAAAACAACTGTGGAAAGAGAGACTTGGTTTTCATACATAAATTTCAAGAAAGCTGCTATATATCCACACACCACCAGTACACCATATGAAAGTTAAAGCAGATACTCATATATATTATGAAAGTGATTTTCTATTTGTAATATGCAAATTATTTCCAAGTGGTCTAATTCACACAATTAAGAAAAACTGGCCTGCTGAAACCAAAATTTAAATGGCAAATTAACTCTACTGCAAAATTGCCCATTGTCTGCAAACCAAAATAAATGTGAGAACCACTTCTCACATTGTCTGGGTACCTTCCTTGTATGTGGTAATTTGAGTTGAGGGCACAGTTCTGACAGGCATTCTATGCTTATGATAAACAAACAGCTCAAAGAAGATATTGAATATATTTAGCTCATGAGTAGTTTTGCTTCTGAAAGGAAGAGTAACTTTTACATCAGCACAATCCATCACAGCAGACTGAAACCTGTAATCTATGTGAATATTAGCATTCTAGCTCATCTTTTCCTGCATCTCCTTCATGAGACATTTAATCCTGGTTTCAACCTCTGTCAGGTAAAAGTTTCAAGCACAGAAAAAAGTTAATAATTTGAAAAAAATTCTTTCTTCTTCATTTAAGTAAGAAATTCTAGGATATCTTTTATATTATCTACACATTTACTTGTCAGTCTAATGAAATAGAGCAGGAGAAGGTAGACTGCTATGGATAAGAATCAATTTAATACCATTTTGCAGCTGTTAAAAACTAAAAGGCTTTCTTTCCTGATTACATTCCGAATACATCTTGGATATTGATTAAGTGTGATAAAGCAATGACTTACACCTTTAAAATTTAAAGCAGTCAGGAAGGCATAAGTGAAAAAGTATTTCACCTCACACACGTTGACCTAAGGAATTACAAAGAATGGGAAGCATGGGATTTTAGTACTTCAACTGAATTCATTAATTCAATAAAAATTTTAGTATCAAGTACAATCTAGTCATTCAAGTTATCCCTTTTTCTACTGTCCACATTAATGTTTCAGTAGGATCCAAATAAAAACTTTGTTGTTCTCCTGTGGATTTGGATGGAGGGCCTAACTGCAGCAAGCCTAGATCCCTCCCCCCAGCTCTTATGGCCAGCTGTGACAGACATACTATGTACCGTACAACTGCTGTAATATATGGTACACTGGTGTGATATATAGCCTATAGAAGCACTGTGTCAGAGTATTATCACTTTGTCAGCCTCCCACTACTCCCCCTTGTCATAAATTGCACAATGTGGGAAGATAAATGTGGAATCCAAGTGCCTAACCACAGCTGGAATTTCTGGTGTTTTGTACTGCCCAGGAAAATGAATTATAAAACATCAGAAATAATGTGGTAGTTGCTGAAGATGCTCTAAATTCCTTCATTTACAAAGACAAGCCCTTGACAATATTAAGACTTAATCTGTTCCAAGGAGACAAAGTAGTGAGGAATTAGAGCCTGCACCATGCCACCAGAAAACTTGCATTACTCCAGAGTAGTGCCATAAAATCAACGAAACATCTGACAACTTAGAAAAGAAACATCTCTACAGTCCTTCTGAATCTCAAGTCAGAACATGTCTCACAAAATTTACCTGTCACATAAATCTGGATTTTTAAAGAAAGTCTTAAATTATTGTCTATTATTATACCGATGGCCTTCAGAGAAACCGAGGCATTCCAAAATAAAGCCAATAGTATAGCCAAAACAGGAACATGTCATGGACAACTTGTACCTAAGAAAATCACCTGCTCCCAAAGCACAGCATGGATGTTCTCAAGTGACTTTCATAACATTTATCCCAGACTGCCTTCCAGATGCTCTCAAAGAGACCTCCTACAAAAAATGGCTTTTTCAATAGAGTCTTTGGAAAATAGAACTAAAGTCAGGAAAGGACAGAATAGGTCCTGTGACCTATACAAATGTTGCAAATGATTCTAATATGTTATCCTAAGCACATTAAAACTAAAGAATGACCTGGTGAGTTTTAACAAAGTGGAAATTTTAATGAAGTACAACTCTATTAAACCAACTTTCCTCAGTGCAGCTTCTTTATTTACTATATGCTGGTTGTTAAATGTAGCAACAGCACAAATTTCAGTCAGAATTAAGCCTTCCAACTTCAGTGTTAGACATGAAATAATTCATACAACACAGAAAGCCACATCCATAAGCCAGAACTAATATTTCAGATTCCAGAATAACACAGATGTACATTTCACTTAGGCTGAGTTATTAAAAGGATACACCAGTGACTTGAATTTTACTTTACGCCAACAGCCTTTACTACAAGAGTTACTTTCTTTTTTAATTATACCTTGCTCTTTATATTCCTTTTGGTAGTTTAAGAGAGCTCCAGAAGTCCTGTCACTGTATGCGATATAAGACTGTCCCCACGCCCTCCGGTCTCTTTCAGATGCCTCTCCGCTACTCTTGCAACATCAGCTTCGCTGGTCCCGTTACAAAACGCAGCATAAGCGCGTCAGGAACAGCACTGAGCGCTTCCAGGCACGGAGCGGTACTTCTGCGTGTGTTTAAAGGGCGCGCTTACAACCCTGCTCCTGCAGCACGCACAAATTAACCTGACAAACGAGGTTTTTTTTCTTAAAGTTGCAATTGTTTGCTTTCACGAAGCACCCTGACAGCTTCAGTTTCGGGCCAAAGGCTCGCTCACGGAGCGCTGGGCAAACCCTCTCTGACGGCTTTTTTGCTTTTTATAGCCACGGCTTCACGTCATGCCTTTTTGCTTTGCCTCCCCCACCAAAAGTGTATCCACAGCCAAGCAGCCGCTCTAAGAGTGAGAAACTCTGCGTGACACCTACAAGAACCCCGAACAAACAGTTTTCCCAGCCGCCCGCACGGCTCCTTCGCAGCTCCACGACGGGAAGAGCCCGCACCGGCTGCCAGAACGCGGCAACTCGCAGCCGGTCACAGCCGCGCCGGGGCAGCCGGGGAGGCGGCAGCGCGGGCAAGGTCCCGGTGCGGCTGAGCCGAGCGGCGGGAAGAGGGCGAAGCGGAGGGCGCAGGTGAGAGCCCCGCTCCGCGGCCGCCCGCAACTCCCCGCCCCATCCCCGCACTTCCCCGCGGCGGCTCCGCGCCCCCGCCGCCGCCCACGGAGGGCGAGCCCGGGGAGGGCAGACGCTCCCCCGTAGCGGGAGGACGCCGCACCCCCGCCCGCCGCACTCACCGCCCCTCGCCGCTCCGCTGCCCGCGCCAGGACGCGGCGGCAGCACCTCCTTCCCTCCTGCGGCGGGGCGGAGGCTCCGCGCCCCCGGTGCCCCGCACCGCCCACGCCGCCTTCCGCGGGCCTTCACCCGCCCCCCGGCATCACGCGGCCGCCCCTCCCCGGGAGCCAGCGGCTCCATCCGCAATGCAGCTGCGGCCGCCCTCTCCTCCTTCTCCTCCTCCGCCCGGCCCGTGCGGGCACCTGCCCGCTGCCCCCTGGCTCCGGGATTACGGACTGCGCACCCGCGCCCAGCCCCGCGGGCGGCGGCGAGCGGGCACCGCGCCCGCTCCCACGGCCAGGGAGCTCCTGGCGCCCGTGCCCCGTCACGGCTGTGAGACAGGGAGGAGAGACGGGAGAGGGGGGAAAAAAAGGACATACACACACATACACACACACAAAAGGAATAATAAAGGAAACAAGAATAAACGGGGGCGAGGAGGAAGGAAAGGATGGAAAGGGTGTTAAAGGGTGTTATTTCCAAACAGACTTTTGCGGGTTGTTTCTACCCCCCACAAACCTATTACTGCGACGGACCCCTGGGACCAGCCGAGATTAATTGCTATGTGTTATGAAGAAAATGATAGATGACATTAATCAGGGAAGTTGTAAGTCATCCACGTTTGTAGATGGAATTCGGAGATTAGCTGGGACAGATGGCAGGCAAACACTGCACTCTCCAGGTCTGGCGTAAATCATCAATGTCTGGAATTATTAAATAGCCAATGACAGAACCTCATACATTTTCCTGAAGAGAAGTGTATCTTAGAAAGATGAATATTCACTTCATATCATGACAAGCTTTTCCAATCACTGTTACATTTCTCTTTCTAAATAATGGAAGTATTTTGTTTTCCTCCCTGGATGTCAGAAACTTCAAGCTCGGAAAACAAACTAGATTTTCACACTTCTCATCCTTCAGGACATGGATGAGAAGCAAAGCCAGGCAAACGAGTACCCAAATCACTGCTTTAACGCCCTTTCTGAAACAAGCAGAAGTTGCAAGTTAATAGGCTTGTCGCGATATCTCCAGTAGATTTATCTTTATTTGCAGTAACTACTGCAGCAAAATATTTTTATTTAAGTTTTATTTTCCTTCATGCACTTTGATGAAAGGAGTGAATCAGTGCAACTTTTATTAATAACTCCTAAAAGAACATTAGACATTCTATAGAATCTAAATAGTCCAAGTGGAGGGGAGAACTTTTTTTTCATTTGTCTCCCCTAATTTTTTTTCACATAGCAAATATGAGTTATGGTATGATCAACTTCAGTAAATCTTTCATGGTATCATATTGATTGATATGTCAAATGCTTGTCTAAATATAAGCTTAGCCCAAATACCTATGACTGAGTAATTGTAAGCTTGATTGCATGTCCCGCAATAATGTGATCAATCTACAGCAACATTCAGAATTTTACAGAAAGCTGCTCTATAAATCCAATAACAGCATCTGTTCTATCACATTAGCAGGATCACTGTTCAAAACACTGAGTTTACAATAGTTATTTAAAAAATATTCAAATGTTATCTCATTATATGTAAACTAAATGTTCACCAGGCTTACCAGTTTAATTTCCATTATTAAAAGCTTCTTTTAGAAAAATTATTGTGATTTTTATCAGATTTAGGAAAACCAATGTACAAAACATCGAAAGTTCCTTCTTTTTAAAAATCAGCATTTGGATTTTTTGAGCACTCTACCCTGAATCATCTTTAAAATGCTTCAGTATGTGATGCAGAAACAGTCTTGCACACAAGTATTGCCTTCCTAACTTTGTTGCAAACTCTAGGTGGAAATCAGGTTTAAATTGTTTAATTTTTAAATCAAAAGGGCAAAGCTAACACTTCAAGTGGAGAACCTCATCATTTTTATGACTTAGAAATATCACTATCTGCAATCAGCAATATAATTATATGATATAATTTAGGTTGATGAGAGATGATCTAGTTCAACTCCCTCCTCAAGGCAGTGCAACTTCAAAGCTAGATCAGCTTCCTTAGCACCTTGTCCAGCCTAGTTTTGAAAAAAGAATGGAGATTCCAACTTTTCTGGGGAAATTGTTCAATTTTGACTATTGCTTATTGTAGAGAATGCTTTCATTTTTCCTAATAAGAATTTCTATTGCTGCAGCTGGGATCTGTTGCCTCTCATCCTTTCTCTGGGCATGTGAGAAGAGTGTGGTTTTGTGTTCCCTGTAAGGGCTCTCTCAGCAGTTGAAGATGGCAATTACATCCTTCACTTTAGCCTTCTTTTCTTCAGACCTCTCAGAAATATTACTAACCATTCACAAATTCACTACTCTTTCCTTATTCCTTTTTTAATAAATTGCACCATATTTAATACTATAAAGCAAAACTCTTATTTTTGGGATTCTTTTTTCCCTTATCTCTCAGAGTATTAAAAATGGGTAGTCAAAATGACTCATCCCTCTTCTAAATGGGGTACTCATGACAAATCCTACAAAAATCAGTATGGGCAAAGTAAAACTTCATCCTCAGTTCGTATTTCTATTTGAAAGGGCAAAGATAAAGGTCAAAATAATTTTTGTCCCATTTGGCCATACAAGTGGGTCCTATGGTAACTAAAGGTATCAGCAGCACCTACAGAGTAGACTGAGTTTCCTGAGCCTTACGTAAAGAAATGTTTAATACCAAATATTAGGGTTTTGCTCTGACCATATTGACTTTTGCCTGAGATGCAGTTTCTTAGCTATGTTTGAGAATTAATAACATTTTTATGCATGTGGCCTGTGCAAAGCCACAGGGGCTTGTTCTGAGATAGACCACGAATTGAAGCTGTCAGGGGCAGTAGTGCAAAGAGAGGCCGAGAAATGGAACAACTGGCAAAAAGGGTTGAAAGCCTAGGTTGAAACTCTTATCCCTTTTGTTCACACAAGCTCTGCCTTGTCTTCCATATCAGCAAAACAGAAAACTAGGATTTCTACCCATTGTATTACTCTTAAACTCTTTGACATGTTTACCAGTATGCTCCTTAATACTACTTGTATTTTAACTTATTCTCTATTTTTTCACTACATAAATTATGTTCTCTTTCTCCATATATACACATATGCATATATATATCCTATGAAAAATACATATAAGGTAAATAATCTTTAGCATCTCATGGATACAGACATTCTTGTTTGAAATAATCCTCATTTCACACTAGAAACAAGCACTCAGCTATACCTGAAATGTAATATTCTGTTAGGATGCAGAATCACCATCACATTCTAAACCAATATATCAGCCTTGCAAGATGTGCTTGTAATTTGTTTTGTGTGGCTTTTTTTCAGACCCTTCAGCGCAAATCAAGGATGAGAACTGAAAAGAAATTGGCTGAAGTGTTCTGTGAGACTTTAAAGAAATATCTTCTTGAATCTGTTAAGAACTTCTGAAACCTTTAAAAGGTTTTCTAATCATGCAAAAAGTAAATGGGGAAAAAAATCATCCCTAAGAGACTTGACAACAGAAAATACAAGTTCTTAGTCAAGGAACTAAGCCATCCAGCAAATTGGAGTGCAATAAGGAAGCTCTTGCCTCTGTTCAGCAAAGATGAGATAAATTGACTGAGTTGTCACTATTTTCCATATCCTATGCCTTATGTGATATTAATTAGTTATTCCAGTGGGCAGAAGTCTACTCAAGAAATCACCAGCACAGCAGACCCTAATTGGCACTCCTGTTCAGTCTAGAAAGCTTCCATTTTCTAGCACCATGTGGACACAGACAACACACACAACTATACCCGATTACAGAGACGCATTTAAGGCAACACGATGGTGAAGCACAGGTTTACATCGTCCATGCCTAACATGTAGCTCAGCACTTGCCTGTTCTTTTCCAAACCACTGTCTTCTAGCTTTATTTTAAAATCAAAACCAAGTTATTGCTGAGTAAATGTATTTTTTCTTCCTCTATCCCCAACATAAAATCAAATATCTGGTAATTTCTTTTTTTATTCACAGACTATTCCTTACAAGCATAAGCAATCAGGCAGTTTGAAGGCATTCCCTTGGTATTTTGGCCACATGTCCTAAAACAGAAGAAACATGAAAGAATGCTTGTTTTTCCATCTATTTATGGATGCCTCTGGTTTTGCCTCAGAAACAAAAATGCCTTTTGTCATATCTGAAATATACAAATTGGGAAACCTTCCATCTCTTAGTTTTCCTAACAAATTAACATCTTTGAAAAGGCTTCTGCTGGAGAATTTTCTTTTCCTAGGATATCAGTTGAATGGTTAGCAGCACATTTGATCTACTAGAAATAATTTTTAAAATATACTTGAATGAAAACAGACATTGGACATTTCTGTTCAAATCAATTTTTCTGTGTATTCCCTAAAAACTGAATACCTGTAGGTACTGGAATATAAATTGGTCATTGAGGAAAGTCCTGCCATGCCATAAAGGCTTGCCTTCAGAGAACTGATGTTTGAATCAGCTATTAAGGAAGATACCATGATATTTTATATCTATCACTAATTCCAGCAACGATGACCAGAGCAATAAATATTTTCTGCTATCAAGAGTAAGAAATATGGAAATCTTTGTAGGGACAGGAGGAAAGACTGGAGACACCAGGCAGGAGATGGGGAAAGAAAGTCCTGAAATCATATTGCCCAGAGCAATGCGAAGGTGGGCACAAAGGGGCTGCTGGGAGCTGAGAATGACATTTATGTAACTGTAGGAAGAAAATGTTTCAGAATAGAGCTAAATAATATTTAATTTTTTTAATCCCCATGGGGATATACCTTCTGAGGTAAATTTATTTTGCCTAAGGCCTGCAAGCCTTGCTGCTAAAAGCTTTATGCAACAAGCAGTGAAAATTTGATTTAGATCAATAAGGTTAATAGAACCATTCCAACACTCAGACTTTAAGAAATTGAAAGAGGAAATAAAGTTAGGAGCATCCACTTCAATATGTGTCTGTGATCCTCTGTGCTTGCCATGCCAATAAACACATTTGGTCTCTAGGAGGAAATCTTATTATCATGCTGTCTCTCCCAGCAATGTATTTTGAGTAAATTCCTATGAACAGGACAGGATGGCCCACAGCTGCTGCAGGAGAATCGTAGGAACATCAGTTGTCAGCCATGAGATGGGACAGCTCAAAGTCTACCCTACCTCTACTATTAGAGAAATGTTATTAATTTCATGAAGATGCTAATGTATTTTTTCAAAGGGATATATATCTCTGATCATCTATATTCCACAAAGGGAAGAAAACAGATTGTTTCGTCCCAAGTTAATGTCAGTATTTTAACTCATCTCTCCCTTGCTTTATGCTGAAGGTACAAGAAGCGTGAGGAGGACGTTCTGCTCCTGGATTCACGCTCCTGGGACACACTCAGCACTGGACTTCCTGCTCTTCTTTCACAATTACTTACAGGGAAAGTTGAAGCTCTATCATTCACTATACATTCAATATATACTAAACAAAAGCATGTCAACTTTAGCATTATAAAACCTGACAAGAACCTTTATCGCACAACTTTACTACTCTTGTAATGCCTGTATAAAACGCTAGCTGTATATTATCTTTATTTAATAATAATGAACCTTCTTAACATTAGGTAATGACTAAATAGAGAATAATTTTTTTGCCAGTTTCATGTTTACACTGGCATTAAACTGACAAAGGATAATTTATTGAAACATTCTCTTTTCTTAGCTTACTTTTTTTTCAGTATAGTTTGGAGACTAGAGGAACTCCAGGGAGCTAGCAATTTGAAAAATAAAGGTCAATTTCTGTTAACGAAAGCAGAATATACATAGAAGGAAGAAATTTACATGAAAAGCTGGCCCACTGTGAACTAATTGCTCATTACTGTCATCATCCCTTAGCAAAGATGTGGGTAATCCTATTTCAAGCCATATAGCATAACTGAAATTTTGACAGAATGAACAAGGCTTGAATCTACTACAAAGGGCCACATATCAAAGGCAGAAAGGACACAATTCATAGCTAAGTCAGGAACTGTAAAAATCCAGTCTTGTTGAAGTAGACTGGGTAAAATGTTCCCAAATTTGCCCGTAGAGAGCTAAGAATGTATCCCCAACAGCATCCTTAAGTGTCCTGGCAAAAACTCACTAGTTCATCAATAAGAAGAAATCTAACATCGCTCATTTAGCCCTTCCAATGAAGTACTTTTCTTTCAAAGGAATCCACTTATTATAGCTATATGGAGTAAGATCTTGCTCTTTGGCCCTGGGAGTAAATGTGGTGAGAAAAGATCATGTAGGCTTTCATTTCTTTCAATTTTTAGCCATAAATTTGAACTGATTTTTTTCAAGTAGAGCACAGACCTGATGCCTATGCACATGCCGTATAAGTAGCATGCTTTACATTAAAAAATTTATTGCATCTGGTCTGACAACATAAATGTTTATAGCTTATGGGTTAAAAACAGGTACCAAGTCATCCTATCACTAAGACATATGAACTGATCATGACCACTAGAAGTGGTTATTTTTTAATGCACTACGCTATAAACAACAAAATTTTCAATTAAAAACTTCATATGTCCTCTCTTGTGGTGGGTTGCTCAAGAATGGCCAAATGCAGGCCATACCTCACTGTGATTTTGGCTCAGAAAAATGGCTCATTATTCCAAGGGACACAATCAAGAGATGGTAAATCTGTCAAATAGGAATTATTTTCCACCGTGCGTTTTCCATTTGCACTTTGTTATCAATTCTACTATGATAATACTTTTTTTACAAAAGATGACAATTTTCTAGTAGACTGCAATTTTGCATACCATACACAAATACTAATTTTGTAATTTTTCAATAGAGCATTATTCCAATACCTTAGAAAATATGTTATGTTGTCTAAGCTGACTTGATCAGCGATGCAGCATAAGATGTGATGGTATAGAATGGTCCATAAAGGATTATTTTGGAAATGTGTATATGGAGAATTTAGCACATTTTTTAGACTATGTAGAATATAAAAACGTTTTGTGCAGTAGCCTTCAAAGACATCTTACTGGCATACAGAGTGCTATCATGCTTTAAACTAGTATCACAGAGGCATTACCAGAAGAAGATAAATCATAATAAAAACTGCCCAGCAGAAATGGTTGCAGAGATATGTTTGTATCTTTCAAAATCCCTTGGGGGAAATAATAACTGTGCATGTCTATTCATATGACTTGGTCTTCTGAAACCTTAGGGAATTTTCCTTTCCTGACTATAGAAGTATTTGGGGTTTGTTATTGTTTTTTCTTTTTTGGTTTTTTGGGTTTTTTTATTTTCAGATTTTATTCAGATCCGAGTTAGGTTCATTTGTGTTTAAATGAGGCAATAAGGTCACGGCATGTAATGAAAGGATAGGTGTAGCTAAGAGAAAAGGCAGGAATAACTCATCTGCCTTATCCTACACAAAACTCTGTTACCAGGACTACAACTGAAACCAGTAGCACTATCTGAAATGGAGTAAAAGTGTCAAAAAAAGGATTTATAAAACATAAGTAAATCACAGCCAGCCTCTTATCCTTGATGTTCAAAGCTTAGTTTCCTGTTGATTGGATGAGGATATTATTTCTTTGCTGCCACGTCTGATATGCCCTGAGATGGGCTCAGTTGGTCAGAGATGGTGATAATGACACCAAGGTTCCGGGGTCAATCCCCATATGGGTCCTTAAGAGCAGGACTCAATGATCTTGTGGGTCCTTTCTGACTTAGAATATTCTGTCATCCTTTTGTTTTCTCCACCAAGTCTAGACCAAATTCTGGCTATACTCTCACCTGTCATCCCAGGCTTGGTTCTAGCCACTTCAGTCAGCTCATGTAAATATATTTGCATATTTGAGAGCCAGAAATATTGGTTAATAAGACACACAGATGTTTATAACCTAACTAATAATAGAAATTTAATTTCTGAGCTATGAACTCTGCATTGAGAAACTTTATTATTGTACAGTGTAAGGCTCTAGACTTTAGAAGCTAGTATTTGGGATCTTCTGTCGTTTTGGTGTTTTCTAGACAATAAAAAAATAAAACCAAAACCTGAACTCAAAAGGTTGCAAGACTCCTGAGTTGGATGGGACCTGGGACAAGCCTTGCTTTTTCCACAGCTGCTAACCTTCCTGAAACTGATAATCACTCACACAGGAAAACCAGAGTGGAGGGTACAGGAGGAGGATGAGGGAGAGGAAGCAGAATCAAAGCAGAAAATTGTTTCAGTACCTGAGAGCTTCTGGGATTTAGGACTTAAGTTACAGGCTTTTATTTTTCTTCCACGGGACACATATCGCCTACTGACAAGACTGATAAACGCAATCAGAAGCATCTTTACAGGCTCTGAGGTACACAGAAAATTATGTAATTATTTCTTCTAATTTTTTTATAAAATGAAAGCACTTTTGGCCATTATATATTCTAAATAAAATAACTTGAAACTCTTATTGACCTTTGATGTAAAATTATGGGCATATTGGCTAGAAAGTAACAACAATATTCAACTTTATGTGTTGTTTTTTCTTATTTTTCCCTTCTTAGATTTAACTCAGAGCTTAGGAAGTTGTTTATGAATGTAGATAAAATTCACATCAACCCCACAAAGCAGACAAAATCCTCAGGTGACAGGAAGAAAGAACCATTAAATGAGATCTCTGTAATCCTATCTTCTACTCCACAAAGCATAGTTCATTATATTTTAGGTTGAATGTATTTTTAAAAACCTCCAGGGCTATCAGTTTGTAGCTCTAGAGTAATTGTCCTTACATAATATGGAGAGAAGGCAAAAGAAAAGCTCAGAAATCAAGTTTAAATCCTATTTTAAAAAGCACTTATAATGGCTGACTGAAAACACTTTGAAAAGCCATACACAGACCCTTCTGAAAATTAGAAAATTATTGCAATCTGTCTAGGCAATGGTTTGAATTTCCAGAGAACTATCTGGCTTAATCAAAAGCTGTTGTTCCCCACCCCCTTTCCTGTTCTATAGCTGCACAGCCAAGAGTATGCTTCACAAAGCCCCTAGTGGCACTAATGATGCTATCGCTCCTTTTT
The DNA here is from genome assembly GCA_013398955.1 of Callaeas wilsoni. Taxonomy (NCBI): domain Eukaryota; kingdom Metazoa; phylum Chordata; class Aves; order Passeriformes; family Callaeidae; genus Callaeas; species Callaeas wilsoni. Next base: position 297,149 of record VWPU01018063.1, read on the forward strand.
GCAGAGCTGTCATTTCTCCTAATTATCATTTATATTGGGTTCTGCTGCTTTCTGATATTAATATTACCACATATATACTTTAATTGTTAGGCAACACTACACAGTGCTTATTCATAAGAGAATTTCATCCCCCTTGACTTCTTTGAAGCCTTGAAATGTTGATGATGTCTTTTAAGATGGTCTCTGCTTAATCTCATTACTGGGGAAGAGTTAGAGGTCCATAAAACCTTTAATTTTATATACACAATTGTCCATTGTTTGAGAAAAATGGATAATTGAGCATCTAATTAGTGAATACCTGCTTGCACATACAATTAACCAATTTGCAAGATTAACCAGCTTGCCAAATGGAAGTCCCTTTCATAGATGACCCCCTTTGATCTCGTAGGTTTCAAGTTACTCTCCTTTTCTAGAGAAGATGTAGGAAGGGAATTGTGCTGGTTTTGATTGGTGTAGGGATAATTTTCTTCACAATATCTAGTTCAGGGCTATATTTTGGATTTGTGTTGCAAAGTATTGGTAATTCTGGGATGTTTCAGTCATTGCTGAGCAGTGATTACACAGAGTCAAAGACTTTTCTCCTCCTCACCCCACCAGCAATGAGTCTGGGAGTGTACAAGAAGCAGGGAGGGGGCACAGCTGGGACAGCTGACCCCAACTGACCCCAGGGATATTCCTCACCATATGGTATCATGCTCAGCATATAATCTGGGGGAAGAAGAAGGAAGTGGGGGATGATTTTAGTGCTGGCATTTGTCTTGCCAAGTAAACCATTATGTGTGATGGAGATGGACATCAGCAAAATCTTCCTCTTAAAAAAACCAAAACCAAAACAGCCGCCCCCCCAAAAAAAACCAAAACCAACCAAACAAAAGAACCAAAAACAAGCAAAAAACCCCTCCAAAACAAAACAAACAAACAAAAAGAGAGAGAAAAATAGAACCTGGTACGATACAGCTGTTTCGCCTTTCTAATAGAGAGGTTTAATTGCAATTAGAAAACATACCTTTGAAGACTTCTATGAGATTCTAGAGCCCTCAAAAATCTTTCTACTTTAGGTTCTCTTAATCCTTTGTAATAACTGGATTCCTTATATCATTATAATGATGTTATTACTTTTCCCTCCCAGAAAAAGTGGGAAGTATCTATTATATTTTGTAATTTTGAAAGTATAATAAACACAGTATGCACGTCTCTGGAACAAATTGCTGTTTAAAGTAAATTTTGTTTGTGAAGAGAGGTGAGGGGACAGATGCTCTGTTAATTAGCATGAAACAGAAGTAGAGTTTCCCATAACTTTACGCAGTACTATGATTCACTCATTTTACTAATACAAACCTGATCAATTCTAATTCTGTGTTCTACAGAGATGAATTTTCTGATTACATTTGGTTCACCTGGGAAAGACTACAAAAAATAAGTCAGCTGATAACATTACATATTGGGGAACCTTCTGAGTTTCTAGAACTAATTTCTTTTGTGAACCTTAATTCTGCCTTTATTTTCTGATTTGCTGAACTGCAAGTTCCCTGAAGCAAATTTCTAAATAGCTATCCTTTACAATGCTGCTCAAAATAACAGCTTTTAAAATACATATATTTGAAGACATACTTTAATTTTGTTCTATGTGGTGTGTTTGCTTAAAAAAATAAATTAGAAGAACATCTGCAAACAAAGCACTCAAGGTTCCTAGCATAAAAGGCTATTCTGTCCCTTAAAAAAAAACCAAAGGGATTCTATTGTACTTAAGAAACAGCCTTTATGGGGATATAAATAGTTGTAAGTGCCAAGCAGTCATTTTCACTAGATAGTCACCCTTTAGCCACAAGCACATGTAGTTTTTATGGAGACAATCTGTATTGCATCTGCTAAGAACCAGTAATGAAATTAGTAGCTTTAGTATAAGAAAGATGCTGCTATTTATGCCCTCCATTCACGTACACCTGTTAGCAAAAGCCTTTTCATAGCTTAGCAACCAGTTTCAGTTACTTCATCCTCTGTTTCCATTGCCAGGCTTGGCCACTTAATTTTTGCAAAGAATTTTACCAGTGTGCTCTTAAGTCCTAGCATCTTAATGGTGACCACATAATTGACAATATGCCAGTGCACCAGCTTTCACCTGGCTTTCTAAACTTTTCCTCCAGCTGCTATTCAGCTCCACCATATTGTAGTTCCATAAAACTATAGTTTACCCGATGAACTGCAAGTAGAAAATTGTTGCTGGTGTAAAACTTTGAAACCCCATTAATTTACAAGAAAAAGAAAAAGTGGTTTGATATAACATTCCAATGACCAAACTAGTAAGTATGAAAATCTATTTCACCAGTCTTAAGAATCTCACTGAGTGCCCCTGAAGTTTGTAGTAATTTCCTCTAATTGCCCATAAGACAGTTATGTGTTATTTCCATCCTGGGGTTCTGGTAATTCCATCCCACTCTGCTGCTTTAATCAGAAATAAGGTTTACTTGTTAAAAAACAAAAAAGTGAAAAAAGATCCTGAAAAGCTCTTTTCTAAAATCAGTCCAAAACCCCCTTGCTAAAACATTGAAATCTATAAGTTAGTTGTACTGCAAAGGACAGTGTTCAACTCAAGGTATGAAGTTGCTGGGACATGGCTACTACATAACTTAAATTATTCTTTGAAGTATTCACATTTGCTTTTTCTGCAGGAAAAAAAAATAGCAATTTTCTGAACAGTCCTCCCCTATTGTTTCCCACAACATGAGGAGAATATGTCCTCATCTGCACTGTTATGGGCATTACATGATACAATATACTGCTCAAAAGGCAGTCTATTTAGAAACTTTAATCCCTGGAAGTCAGGAGAAGTCAGTACTATATGGTTTTCTTGGAATCCTAACTCTGCTGTGAGGCAACATTTAAATCATTTATAACCATGCCTTCAGCTCCCCTACAACCAGTTCCTCCTTTTCAAGTCAAATCTGTGTTAAAAAACGTTGCAGACATGTGCTACTTTCATTGGTATTCCTACAACGGCTAATGCAGATTATACTGAGACGGTAGTGGTAAAACAAAAAAAAACCAATTTTTTTCATTACTGTGAAACTTTGAAACTTCGCCCATGCTAGATCACCTTTCCTTCCAGTGTCAGCTGTAGCCTTCTAGACCCCTGAGAGTAACAACAGCAAAATCAAAATGTAGTTTAAATAAACCACAGGAAATTTATCCTCTCATGGTAACACTGTGATTAAAGTATGTAATTGAATTATAAAGGCTTAGATAGCATGAAATGAAAGCAGAAATACATCAAGAATCACTGTTTCATGCAGAAAAAAATCGTAAAAGTGTGTAATGATACACAGGGTAATATTTATCTGGGAATAGATGACAGAGGACTTTATGAGACAGAGCTATAAGGCATGAAGGATATAAAGTTCAATAAAAAAAGAATAAACTCAGCAGTGCTTATAAAGAATAGATATACAAATAGTAATCCTCAAATAACTGTCACACCTATCTTTTATTTCAAAAATAAAGATTTTATCTTAAATATTGCAAACACCTAAGATGACTCAAAAAAATAAAAAGCCTGATATTTAAATTTCTTTTGAATACTAAAATTAAATGTAATTTCCCACCTCCAAAGCTGAATTTGTTATCTGCACAATCTACTTCATCTTTCAATTCATCTTTTCAGAACACATTTACAGCTTTAATAAAGCTCAAAAGGAAACACCTTACAATAGATTTTACTCTTTTTTTAGAGAAACTCACCTAATGATAACTGTTGAGACCATCTTCTTGTTTAAATTTCCAGCTATAGAGGCATGCATAATTACCAAATAATATCAAAAGAAGCACCATCTCCATCTGTGGGCTATTGTATCTAACTGCATCTCCAAACCATTCCAAACTCCTGAACTTTCTGCCCGTTCTGAGAGATGGGCTACCTATCAATAAGTTACAACATCTTAAACTGGTCAAGATGAAAACAGGTGAAATCCTGTAACAGTATTGTTTAAAAATGTGCTTTTCCAAGGGTGATTAACAAGATGACACTATTGAAATGCATAAAGTATGTTTATAACAATTTGTATTATTGAGGCCTGAGGTCAGTCAGCATACTATTTTATAAAATATTAAAAGTCTTTTGATTTATGCCTAACACTATTTTTAAATCTTCGAGATGGAAAATGTCATCCTTGTTACCACATGCCTTTAATATCTCTAAAAGATGCATCATTTATTTTTAGTCAAGATATTCAGCAAATTTTTTTTCTTCTTGTTGCTTCTCTTTTTGAACTACACTAAAAAATGTCTTGGATGCACGTTGTTTATTCAAGACTAGTTTTGGTTTTCTTGAACAGTCTTCGTAAACTGAAAACTGGGCTTTAACTATAGCTTTCAAAGGCATGTAATTGGAAGGTAGGTCATTACATACCATACATGTCTAGACAGGAAGGTGGCACTTGTTTATCCTTAAATGAGTCAGGTCCATTAGTTGGACTGCTGTTTACTGGGCAGTCAAGGAAAAAAGAATAATTGAGTCCCACAGAAATAAACTCCCATCTTTTTGAATCCCCAGTAACAAGAAGTAATGGTGTCTCATTTAATCAACAGCTCATTCCTGCACTTACCTATATTAAATTATATATTCATTTATGTTACCCACTCTGCAACAGTGTTGTATTAAATTATCTCCATATTTCTATTTAGCTGGATCATTTTATGGTTGTAACATTTCTATCTCTTAAGAGATGGCATAAGCAAATCCCATGCTGCAGGCTGTGAAGGAATTGCCATGGGGAGTCCCTCCCATCACTTCAGTCAGCATCACACAGTGAGGAAGGCACATTCTTCTCTCAGCACCTCATCTGCCATTAGCCGCAACAGATGACAAGATAGATCATTTACTAGGCATTTAAGCACTTGAGATGCAGCATAATGGCCCAGCAGAACATGTTTTTGGGATGACTCCTGGAAGAACAGAAGGCTACAAAAAAAAAGAAACCAAAACCAAAACATGCAAAAAAATTTAAAAGGGAATGGATTCTGTTTACATTGTATGAAAAGAGAAATGCTGGACTCAACAAAAGCATTCACTTTATCTCCACTCTGGCACTACATATGTATGAACTGTGATGAACAAAACCAAATGGACATTCTGTTTATGCTCAGGCCACGTTAGCAGCACACAAGGATGAGTTCACACTTCGTATCTCTTCCAAATGAATTTGAGTTCTCATTTAAATGAGCTCAGTGAACACTGAGCTAGAGGCTGGGAAGAATAAATCCAGTCCTATTGCTTGCAGAATTGTGGTCACCCCAAAGTCAAGAAATCTTGTGACTACATCCCTTTCATAACCTCTTGACCACAATAACACGGTACTTTCTAATTCCTCTGTTTTATCCATAGGCAGAGCAGCTCCTCACTGCCACCGGGAAGTACAGCATTGCTTACAATATATTTACGTTTGGATTATGCTAAAGCATCTGTCAAGATACTTTTGTCTTTCCACCCTTGTGTCAACATATCAGCGTGCTGACTTGGGTTAATAAAGCATTATTTTTAATTTCTTCTGTTTCCTGGCTGTTTGGATTCCTAGTCAGACACTGTAGCTCCTTTGTGGTAATTGTGACTCTACAAAAGACACATAGGTAGAGACAAGGGCCTGCTGCCAAAGCAGTACTGGGCTGATTAGAAAAGGAATGAGAATTTTCCAGAACTATGCAAATAGTTTATTGAGAGGAGTCTTGAAGCCCAGAAAATTTCTCTTCTTCAGCTTTCATAATACAGGATTTCTCTTGTTCGAGAGCTGTCTGGAAAGGCAACCTCCCCCTTGCCCCCCAAATTGTCTTATTTTCGGAACCTATAAGTTGGAGAATTCCCTTTTAAGCTCTGTGAAGGTCTTGATTAGTTCACAAGGTTACACAGCTCACCCATATGTTTGATTTATGGTGTCAGGAGTTAACCTGACACTACTCAGATAATTTGCATCACTTGAATTATTTAGTTTGCTAAGACCAATAATTAAAATTCCTTCTTTGTTTTGGGGCATTTGGTGACCTTTCCTTTTCAACAGGCTCTTATAAAACATGATGCCTGGAAATGTGAACCCATCATTTGCTTCACTTCAAACCTGATGTCCCAGAAGTAGCCTAAATGTTTTGAAACTGCTGTGACTGATGACAAGGAATTGTAAAGGGATGCAGCAATGACTGAAAGAACTCAAGTTTTTATTATGATATAAATCACCACCACTGCCAAAGCTACCCTAGAGTTTCTAACATCTAAGAAAAACTTTAAGCTTTCTAGCAGAAAGGCTTAAGATTTGCTGCACATTGTAGCACTGCAATTGGGCTCAATAATTCAATCTCCCTAGACTCATTCATTCAGTTGTTATTAATTGTGATGAAGTAGTGCACTTAAACGACTCTTCCCACATAATTACCCTTTCCAAAACACTTTCCTGAAAAACAGGTTCTTACTCCAGCAGCTAGATCCAAACAGCAGCCTCCTGCCATTTGACAAAACCCAGAACAGACAACTGCTCTGCAAATTTACAGGAGTGATATAACTCTGCATGCTTGTCTGCAGTATTTACAGCAGCTCATTTGCAAAGCAGGCCTGTAGTTGGACTTAAATCTAGAAACACCGATTTTAATTCCATTATCTTCTTGTGTATAACCACAAAAATAGCAACGAAATACAATAGCCAGAAAATACTCAAAAGTAAGAGGGGCAAAGTTACTCATAAAAAAAAGAAAAAAATTATTGTTAATATTTTTATCACTGAGACCAGTTTAACTTTTTTACTAACCTACACATATTTTTGAGAAAAAAATTCATGTAGCTCTGCCTAGTGACTGCTGTTGGTTTCTAGCAGTCATATATCAGACCATTGAGGAAGAGAATCCTCTCCAACTCACACTCCCTGTGGTAGGGGGTTCTCCTCTGGAGAAGCTGAGGGATGCCACAGACACAGGATTGAGGAAGAGAACCCTGAGAGTGCTGAGCTGCATCTGTTCCTCTGCCCTTCACCACTTCCCCACCAGCAGAACCACAAGCCAGGACAGCACCTTTTGTGCCCAGTTCCTCTGGTCCTGACTTCCTACCTCCTTACAACTGAGCAGCCCCGAGGCAGTGAGTGCCCCTTGGCTTCCTCTCCCTGCTCAGGGGAAGGAGTGTGCCCCAGCCCGCTCCTCGCTGTGGGTGCCAATGTAGGAAGTCCCTTTGAAAGGAGTTCCCAGGAACTCCCTTCCTGTTGTAAGGAGCTCGGATCGCAGCTATATTATTAAATTCAATGCTGTTGTGCTAGCAGCTCAAAAATGCAATGAAATCATCTAGGCCATTGTATTTGGTCAGGTGAAAAAGAAATGAGTTGCATAAGTAGTGCCAAGAAATTAGCAAGTTAATATTCTTTTTTACTAATAACGTAAAATGTTAACATAAATGAGGGTAGAAGTAATATTAAAAAAAAAAAATAAAACTTGGCAGCATCCTTTAGAACAGGATATTATCCCCCAGTCCTGCTGCAGGCTATCCTGCTGGAAAGCAGAGCAGCAGAAACATCCCTTGGTGGAGTGCTGGTTTATGGGTTTGAGACAGGTAATCCTAAAGCAAAAGGCTTGTCTGCAATCAGAAGGCCAGTTCAGAGGCTTTGATTATTTCATTTTGGATTTTGTGATTTTTAGATGCTTATTTATAATATAAGTGGCCCAAAGAGAATTTTTTTTTTTAAGGTAAGCAACCAGTAATGAATTAGTTTCCCACACGGCACTTTTGCAATACCATTTTCTTTCTTAACTGTTCTCTTTTCCTTTTATTCACTTACAACCCATTGTAGATGAAACTATGTGCCTGTCTTCTGCAGTTTAAACCTTTGTTTGTGCACTAATGAATCTAACTAGGTGTCATAGCAGGCTCTAATGAGCATCACTCGCTTTCATTTAACTCTGCAGCTTGCCATTACACACTTTAGAAGATCTGTTGGTTTATTCATAGCAATCACTAGATATTCTTTTTCATTAGATAGATACTAGTTTTCCCTGTTGTGCCTTTCATTATTGAGGAAACTATGAAATGTTAATATTGGCCTCAAAACCCAGGGCAAAAAAAATGCCCCCAATCCTATTTGAAATGCAATCGCTTGTATTGCAAATGATCTTATAGATCTGAGCACAAACAGCTTGAATTTTTCTTCATTTATTTATGAAAGAATGAAAGAAAGAAAAATCAAGAAGGTGGCTCTGTGTGACCCACTTGTCAGATTTACCTTGCTAACTGAATTTCTTGCAGTTAATTTAAGCAGCAGGACTGCAATTATAAAAGCATCCATAAACAACTATTAAGAATAGTCATATTCCCACCCAGCTTCTTAGCTCAGATTTTAAACCCAGAAATGCTTACACTTTTCAGTTTAACTCTGAATCAGTTTTAAGAAGGTTTTTCCCTACAATCTGTCTTTGTAAGTGCTTTGCTCTGATAACAAGAATATTGCAGAGTAGCCCACAGCAATCACATTTTTGACAATATGTCAAATAGCTTCTATTAGACTTGACATAAAGCTTTTTAAATATATATATATTAAAAAACATGTAGCATCTATGCAGCTCTAGGTTTAGTAGAACTGTTTAGCTCCATTCTGATCAAACATATAATTGGTATTTAAATAAGTGTCCTTCAGACTAAAAAAAAGGCAAACAATTTTCCAGAGTTTACAGAACAAGTGTCATTTTTCAGACTATTTTATCTCATATCTGCATCTGATTTAGGGTGCAGCCCCTAAATTAAGATAAATGAAGTCATTATTTGTATTTAAATTTCATTATTCTGTCACTTCACACACTGGAGATGATTCATTTAATTTGCTTGACAGTCACATCATCCTTGTATATAATCTGCCACAGAGATTGTATCCCAAAACATGTCCTAGAGCATTAATGGACTTCAACTAATTTATGTTACTTCCTAAATTCCCCCAATAAGGGAGGCTAAACAGTATTTTTGGTTTGTTCTGGTGCTTTAGCTCTACTGCATAGCCATGCTCTGAGTACAAAAAGAATCTTAAAAGCACAAGAAACTTTTTTTTCTGTAAGATTAGTGAATCTAAAGGGTAATAATGGAGATTATCTTCAGTCCTGTTTAACAATTCCTAAAATAAAGAATATAACAAATTCCTTATGTCTCTGAGTGGTAAGAGATGCAATCTGTCATTTCCCTTCCAGCCATGTAGCCTTACAGGTTTAGACAACCACAGTTATTCCTGAAACTTTTTCCTCTTCTGTGCTTTCTTGGATGAATATGAACATAAAGTGTACTGAGTATCAGTGCCCTTTAGATAACTAATTGTAATTATAATAAATAACCCATGACTTCTGCTGATCGGAACACCACATAAGGATTCTGCTACAGCAAGATTAATTCCTTAAGGAGAAGGCGTAATTCCTGAAGAAGGTGTAATTCCTAGTAAGGCATCTGTTGATATATTGGATAAACACAGATGTTATGTTACCAGTTTCTCACAGTGGAAATGAGCAACAGGAAAGGAAATACTTGTTGAAGACTTCAGTTCACAACATTTTGAATATGAAATGCAAGAATTCATCTTCATATCTATAAAACATTCAGAAATATTTTTTAAAATATACTTCAGAAACTTTATCTGTGCATGCATGTGCACTACAGAACAACAGATAGGTAAAACTTTGTAGAAGGCATTCCCCAGAAAATTCACAGTCCATGCAGGTTTAAAAAGAAATCAGCTGGTTTCTTAGGTAGGTTAAAGATTTGAAAAGACAATAAGAAAAATCCTCTCTCCAACTTGAGTTGGACACAATGTTTTTTTCCTAATTGCTTTACGTCAGTATCTGATCTAAATTTACCTTTCATTCACACCAGAGTTTAGTTCTTAAAAGTTCATAAGATTTCTTTTTTTCCATAAATAAAAAGCATTTAGGTGGAAAAAGCCTCAAACCATAAAAGCACCTGCCAACATGAGGTTTGATTGGCCTTTTGCCAACACTAAGCAAAATCAAAGCTTCCATTTACAGCCTCCCTTCCATTTTCTCTTCCTCTTTTTAAGCCAGATTTCCTTTCTGTTCGGAAACTGTTAGCCTTTAAATTTAATATGCAATCAAAAATCCAATTTCAACTCAGACTAACATGCACAAAAAAAAGAGTAAATTTGTTACAGACTAGGGAGATATAGGAAGGAAAACACACTTCACTGGAGAAGCCTTGGTTATTTATATAACCTTGCACAGACAATCTGTGATAAGACTCTGAGATCAAGCTGTGACACATGCAAGGCTGAAAAGCCTAAGAAGTCTCTCAGTGTTTTTTTTTTTCTTTTACCTGAAAAATAATTGAGAATTAGAAAGCGACTTGGCAATTTCTGTGGTGCCTTCTTGTTTACCACCATAGAACAGGAACTTGTTTCTTTGATATAAAATTTCTGTCAGAAGAACCCATTAATTCACTAAGTTTTCTATTCACTCCATATTGCTTTCTCTGTATTTTCTTTTTTTTTCCCCCTATAATAGTAGTTACACCAATTATTTTTTTAATCTGATAGCATGGTTAAAAGTTCAGGCATTTTTTCAATTATACAAAAAAAAATTCCCCCAAAAGTTCCTTTCATATTGTCTGTGTATATATTTTGTTAGTAAAGCCCACAGGGTATTATAGATTCATGCAAATTGTTCTCAGGGTAGTTTACCTATAAAGGGAGTAGGAGGATCACATCTTTACTGTGATCAGTTACAAAGTAAACTAAAAGAATTATAAAGAAGAGTAAAGAACAAATACTAAAAGTAATTCTCATGGTGTTACCTTGCTGAGAGCACAAGTGGTTTTTAAAAACCTGGCAGCATAAATTCAAATATCGAATAAAGCTGTAAATATTAAATCATCTTAACTATTCCAAAAATTTATTCATTTCTGATTCACATTAGCATGCAATATATAAAGGGTTTTTTCCCCCCCCAGCAACACTACTCACGTGTTAATTACTACTTTGCCCTTGGGCTCCTTTGTCTTTGGAATGATTGGAGTTTTGCATTTTAGTTTAAATAAGAATACCAACATTGAAATATCTTATCCGTCCAACTGCAGTGTGTACTTACAGTTACAGACAGATAGGAGAAATATTCCTTATTAGAAAACAGCATTTTGCAAGAAAGTGTTGTAGAAAGTTTTCTGAACAACAAAGAATTCTAAAACTATTTTAAATGTATCATTTTATGATGTATTTCCTACTTCCTTTCACTATGCTTTTCTCCCCACCACACCTGCCTCCTCATCTGTGTTCTGTTACTCTATTTCCCCTGCACAAAGAGGGAAAAGATTAATGGATCAATGAAGAATAGTGCTCTTAACAAAGATAGTTATGTTATAAACACTCTTATTTTAAAGAGATGCCAGAATTTTGCTATTCTCCCAAACTGGTTGCACAAGTCTAATATAACACAAAACCACCAAATTACTGCATGTCTAAATTGCTGCCATTAGAAGAAAGAACCCCTACAGACAGAATCACACAAGCACCAACAAACCAGGCTTTGTTCTCACACAGCTGCTTCACTGTCACCCACCCTGCCACACAGAATCCATCACAGCTCAGGAGCTGGCAATCCATCAGCATTTAAAGGTAAAATAACAAGTCTGGTAAGGGAAGGGGTGGGAGGGGAGAGATAAATCACCCCCAGGCTTACACCTGAGATCTAAGCCTGCTTCTGCAGGTGCTGGTGTACCCCAGGGGGCTGACATCTAATGAGACTCCTTGCTCATTTAGTGAGGGGGTTCTAATGAAACACGATTTGCTAATTTAGCTGAATTATACATTGAAAGTATTACGCGTTCTCAAAGGAACAAACTGGAGACCAAAAGTCACTTACTGGGCCTTCAGGAAGGAAAGGCCACACACATGCAAAAAATGGCCCTGTAGTCCTACTGTAAGTTATACTCCAGCTGAGGAAGGAGGAAGACTTATGCAACATAAGAGAATATTAAAATCTCTTTCAGAAAAGTGAGCATGAACAAAACCAAATAAAAAACCCCCAAACAGACCAAAAAATCCTCCCAAAACAACAAAAAACCCCAGCCTTCCCTAAAACAAAGCAAAACGAAAAAACCAACACAAAACCAAAAAACTAAAACCCAAACCAGGTTAACTCAGGCCAGAGGAGAACTACAGTGAATTAGACCATGAAAATATTCAAATATTCACTTAGTTCAATTATCCTTACTATATGTTTCATGAGAATGTATAATAAAAGGAACAGTAGCTAGAGCATGACTTTCAAATGAATTTCAAAGAAGTCTATAAAAAAATAATATATTAGCATTTCAAATTTTTGAAAAGAGAAAACGGCCCATTAAGAGGTCAAATCTCATTTCATCATTTCCAGTTCACTTCAGACCAGGAGTAAACTACAGCTGATATGAAACATTACTCACTGACCAATGTAAAATGAGTTGTTGGTCTCAGGCCAGGCCCTAACAGACAGATATGTACCACACAAAACCATCTGTGCTAATTGCTCCCCTGAGCCTTGATCTTGCAGACATTGGCAGTTTTATGCATATGAACAGCATCGCTGACTCAAAGGTTTTCTGGTTTTTGGCCTTGTATTCACAGTAACATCTCACATATATGCAGATCAGTACACGTGTAAGCATTTCAGTGTCAGAATACAGGCTGAGAGCCTGGGCAGAACCGTCTGAAATGGAAAGAAGATAAAAATTAAGTTATACATTCTCCTATTTGTGTGCGACTTCTAATTTTTACTGGAGGAGCTCTGATGAGTCTGAATCTGATTGTGTGTCAGCAGGCTGCCAGTATACTCTCCCTGTTCTGTGGATAAAATATGGAGGATATATTTTTGCTTTGAAATCAGATAATGTAAATTATTATTTAAAAAAAAAAGCCAACCAAACAAAATGTATAAAAGTATAAATAATTTTATTATTAGAAAGGCTACCTTAAAAAAAAAAGTTAATTGTTCAATGCAAGTTCAATGCTTCATCTCACCACATTCTTTGGCTTTCCTTTCCAAGACATGTGAAAGAAGCATTTACCACTTCATTAACTCATGGAGACTGTAATAATGATGCCTCTTATCAAAGTCAGATTGACCAATAAATGAAAACTCCACACATACGTATGAATAATGATTAATGTCCATTATAGCAATGAACAGATTGCATTGCTCTGTGTAAACCACAGGAACAAAAAGACCGTTTTGTCACTATATCTGTGGGTACATGGGCAGATAAAAGTCCCTGGAAGTGATCCTCAGGAGACTATAGCATATTCTACTGTAACTGCTCTGCTTTTGTAGCTTATAAAATTAGCTAGATTACACCTATTACAATATCTTGGCAAATCAGTGATGGTTGTGCCTTCCTAGTGCTAAAGAAAGAGCATCGCTACCAGATCTTATATTTTGTTCTTTCCTTCTGCATACAGGCACCTCTTACTCAAATTAAAACAATGTACCAAACAAAGATAGAGTCCTAGCACAGGGGCAGGTGAAGGGTGAAACCCCTAACCAATTTGGTGCTGTGACCTGAATGTCAGTCTGGGGCACCAGAACTGGCAGTCGCCTCCTAAGCTTGGAAAACTGGCAAGTCTACATTATAAATGTATTTTTAAAATATAGCATCAAAGACGGATGAGTGATTCAGTGTTTATGCAAATAAATGACTGGACTTCTTTTTCCATCAGGAAGATGGGATTTCATATGCATCGGCCATTGAACGAACAAGGAAAATCTTTGTCACACATCTTAAAAGTAGAAGTGGAAAGAGCATTTCTAGTGTATGAATCACAGTTCCCATTACACATTTTAACTTGGCCAGATGATATCACAGAGATTGTACCTTTCTGTAATTATGCAATTGTCCAGAGGATTGTTTGAAATAGAGAAAAATCTTGAAATAATAACATTAATATAGACAAATGGATGCTGAGTTAGTTGTTTATTAGGAATAACAATTTATGCAAGCAATGCAGATGCACCAGCAGATAATGAGTTCAGGCAGTATTGATTCCCCATTTGTTCCTAAGGGAAAATAGTGCTGTACTTGACAGCTCTCTATATTCACTGTTCACGTGCGGTGTAGGATCACAGGCAGGGCTGAAATCAAGCCACAGGAAACTTTGGCCATGCAACTGGTAAAGGAAAAGAAAGAAAGGGCTATATCTTTTGTAAGGCTAAGGAAAACCATAGCTGTAAATTATTTTTAGAATTTTGAAACGAAACTGCCTTGTGTTTTCATTCTGAGGTATTTCTGAACTTTCTGAGCTGTGGAGGCCATTATGGTGAACCTTAATGTTCCCAGAAGCAGAGCCATGGTACAGCTGCTGACAAGAATTGACTATTATCTAGATATTCTCAGGAGGGGAATACCATGATGTCCATTCTGTAAGAGTTTCAGTTGATATTTAGGTCATCTAAGTCCATTACCTAAGTATCTTCTGTTTCAGTAGGTGCAGTCAATCTCTCTCAAGCAACGAATCTCTGACTCAGTCAATAGGATCATTACATTTGCATCATTCTTCATTGTTAGCTTCATGCTGCTTGTACTTGATAAAAGGTGAAATAACTGGTAGCAGCCGAAGTGAGTAAATAAATATAGAACAAATTTGATCTGGCAGCCACATGTACATTTAATTGACATATATTGTTTTACAATTGCTAGTAGGCTTTAAAGTGTTGTCTAAAGCCATAATCAGACTGCAAAGAATAGTCTTATCTTTACACATGTTACACAGCTTACTTTAAGGGAGCTTTTTGTTACCCAAAAGCAAACATAACCAAGTTTAAACAATTTATGGCTAGAAAGTTAAAGAATACATTGTTTGCTTAGCATTAAAAGCTTGAAGAAACAAACAAAAGAAAGATAAATTCATCCAGTAAGGTCAATCTGAGGTATCAGTAACTATAAGACACCAAAATGCTGAGCTGGAAGAGGATTCACAAGTGCTAACTGGTACCACTGATGGGATACTCAGACAGGGCACTGTAGAAGGATTCTCACTCTGTTGAAGTCACCCTCACCCCAGGCAGCAGAAGTATTCTGCTATTGCTCAGCCTGCACTTGTACAGGCAGACAGCAGAGTTAGTGATTGCAAAGGGGAGGGATTGTTATAAAGATATAAATCTATAGACTCTTTATTATTAAAAGTTACACAGGACAAAAAAAAAAGAAGGGGAAAAAAGAAAAGCAGACTTGGTCTTACATCCTGCTTGAATATCTCCAAGTTTAAAAAACAAATTTCACATTGTGATTTCAATCTCCCTTTGCTTGCTTAGCTTTTCCTGAGATCTTCAAAGCAAACCTAAACTCTGAATTTAAGAAGTGCTTAGAATATAATCCATGCCCAAAAGAAGACTTAGGCTTCATAATGCACTTTATGTCCAGAGCCATGAAGGCCCCCTAAACATCACCTGAGTCATGCCTGGTGCTCACCAAACATCAGGTGTTTGGAGCAAACTCCAAACTACTCTTCTTGGGAGTCCAGAATTTACCCTTACTTGTAATCCTTAGTGAGACCTAGAAATGCAACAAAATAACTTAAACCTAACAACAGGTGTGTGCTCAGCACAGCTGGCACTCAGCTGCAGTACTGAACCTTCCACAAAATACTTTAGTAGGTGCTTTATTTTAAAAACATAATTAGTATTCTTCACTGCTGGGTTATAAACTTCAATGA
This sequence comes from Callaeas wilsoni, assembly GCA_013398955.1. Lineage (NCBI taxonomy): Eukaryota > Metazoa > Chordata > Aves > Passeriformes > Callaeidae > Callaeas > Callaeas wilsoni. The sequence goes on from VWPU01018063.1 coordinate 312,832, forward strand.
GATTGATACCATCCCAATGGGATCATAAAACATCTCAGTTTCCTGACCTAGACTCTAATGAGCCAAACAACATGGCTTCTCTTTAGTAGGTCAAAATGGAAAATAGCTGTCCTACTGAATGGAAGCAAGCCTTTTCCCGACACTGTGGTTGGTTTTGATCCCTGTTTAAACATTCTTAAACAAAACACTCAGTGTATGCTTATGTCTCTTTCTCCTGAAACTTGTTTATTGATCTGTTTTGGGGAGAAGTGGCAAGTCTTCCCTCTGATCCCTGATGCACGAGGCAGCTAATTACCAGAAGTGAGGCTAATGCCCAGACAGAGACTGGTGACAAGTGGTGTCCCTCAGGAGTCCGTACTGGGACTTGTACTGTTTAATGTCTTCATCAGTGGCACAGACAGTGGGTTTGAGAGCACCCTCAGCAAGCTGCCAGGCAACACAGAGCGGAGTGGTGTGATTGGCATGTCTGAGGGGTGGGATGGGATGGGATGGGATGGGATGGGATGGGATGGGATGGGATCGGATGGGATGGGATGGGATGGGATGGGATGCCATCCAAAGGAACCTGGACAAGCTTGAGAAGTGGGTCCATGTGAACCTAGTGAGTTCTGCACGTGGGTCAGGGCAGCCCCTGGTGTCAGTACTAGGGATGAAGAGACTGGGAGTGGCACTGCAGAGAAAGATTTGGGGATACTGGTGGGTGAAATGTTGACATGACCCACCAATGTGAACTTGCAGCCCAGAAAGCCAAACGTGTCCCAGGCTGTGTCAAAAGCAGCGTGGCCAGCAGGGCAGAGGAGGGGATTCTGCCCCTCTGCTCTGCTCTGGTGAGACCCCACCTGCAGTGCTGCATCCAGCTCTGGGGTCCCTGCACAGGAAGGACATGGACCTGTTGGAGCGAGTTCAGAGGAGGGTCAACTAAGTTGATCAGAGGGTTAGAGTGCCTGTCCTATGAAGACAGGCTGAGACAGTTGGAGTCATTCAGCCTGAAGAAGAGATAGCTCCAGTGGAGGCTTTTCAGTATGTAAAGGGGCCTATAAGAAAGATAGGGACAAATTATTAGTAGGGCCTGTTACAATAGGACAGAGTGTAATAATTTTAAATTAAACGAGAGTAGGTTTAGACTAGATATAATGAATAAATTTGTTATTATGAAGGTGATGAGACACTGACAGGTTGCCTTGAGAGATGGTAGGTGCTGCATCCCTAGAAATATTCAAAGTCAGGCTGGACTGGGCTCTGAGCAACCTGATGGAGTTGAAGATGTCCCTGCTCACTGCTGGGGGGTTGGACCACAGGACCTTAAAGGTCCATTCCAACCTAAACTATTCTATGATTCTATGGTTATAATTATGAGTCTACAATTCTATGAAATTTGGACTCTTTGAAAGGCCTTCTGACTTTCTGACACAAAAATTCCTTTCAGTGTCTGGGAATTGCTTTCATACATTATTGCAAATTTCCCAGTTCAAGGAGGTTGAAATAGCCTTTCCCATGCACTCAGGTTTCACTCTCCAAATTGTGAGTGCAACTATTCTCAAAACGTACTTAGCTGATCATATATTGAGACCTGAAATCATATATTTGTCTTTTCTTGTTAGCCTCTTACCCATTTGTACATTTTAGTGGCCATCAGTTACATTTTACCTACAAAATCTGTTCCATCATTTATTTTCTTGCAGGAAGGCAGCCCATTCGCACACAAACCCCAATCTGACCAATATTAAGGAGTTACAAGCATCATCTATATATGATTGCACTTAGTAGTGGAATTAAACATTTCCGAACATTCAAAGTCACCTTCTGGATTTTTCGAGATACAAAGCGTGTTTCTTCCCATTAGGAAAAATACAGCTTTAGAGCAAATTGATTTTAAACAGATATAGAAGTTTGGTATAGTAAGTTGGAGTATAGCAACTTCAGTTTTCCTTTCCTGGTAAAAGAGCCTGGTAAATTCTGCCTTTATTTCAACTATCCTTTTCCAAGCAAATACAGAAAACAAAGTCTGTCTTTGTAGTTTAGTTGTCCCTTCCTCTAGCACAGCACTGAAAAATACAGAAACTTGCTGGGAAACACTTTAACTCTCCCTTCCCTTCCCTTCCCTTCCCTTCCCTTCCCTTCCCTTCCCTTCCCTTCCCTTCCCTTCCCTTCCCTTCCCTTCCCTTCCCTTCCCTTCCCTTCTCAACAGGAGCACATGAGTGGATTTGAAATACAAGAATAAAATGTTTATTACTATATCCTTGAAAAGAAAGAGAAGGGGATGAAAAATATATACTAGGTAGTTTAAACACATTCTCAAAGCCAAAACTCAAGTAATTTTCTACTTAATTTTTTCTATATGACACTATCCACAGGCTGATGATTTTCACACTTGATGTCAGAGAGTATTGTATGTTTGAGAGATTACAGCTAGCTCATTCTGTCTGGCCCTGTGCTGCTTAACTCTTGAGCCATATATAAGCTTTGAGGTGTCAGCTGTCACAAATCAAGTGTCAAAAGCGTACATTTGGGAATAAAAATGAAGACAGAAAAACAACTTTTCAGTCTGATCATATTGATAGCAAAAGCTATGTCATTCCCAGAGATCCACAAGGTGGACTTGAAATAAGACATTAAATCAATGTGCTACCATAATATATGAATAGGGCTCCTATAAACACACCTACATTTCAGACAGACATTTCAGACTTCTCTGCTGTACTTGCACATTAACTTCAGTTATCGCCAGAAAGTTTTCAAATTCTGGGACATATGTATGTTTATAAAATCATTATCACCACCTCTGAAAATGAGCTAAAAAGCAAGGCCACAAATTACTGACATACTGACTTCTCTATATAGACAAATGCATCTGCCAACACGCAGCTCTTATGTTTGTACACAGCCAAGACCCAGCAGCGGGAAAAAGCCCTGGGATCTTACAGCCCACCAGACTTGGCTTACCTTAACAGCCAGCTCTGTGTCCGTGTATCTGCATATCTACACCTTGTCATGCCTGTGCTGAACCTCTTCGAGGCCCTGCTTCAGAGGCTCCTTCTGTGGCCATCAGTCAGTGTCCAAAGGACCCCAGTATTTCTTATTGTCTTGCTATCTTCTCTTCCTCAGTGTTGCTGTATCAGTATTTAATGCTCCTCTTGCTTCTTGTCCTCGTTTTTTAAGGTGACTAGTTGTTAGCCAGATATCCTTGCCCACCAGATTCCACCTATCCTCATACTGGCATGTCCTCCCTGAAGAACATTGTTCTTCTCTCAGAGCATGAAATTACACGGAAGGAAATCAAATCAGCAGACTAGAAAAATGTAAGCCAACTTTTTCCATATGTTTAATTTAAATTGAGAGATAAAATCTTCTTGCTCTTCACACTTGCTCACAGAAATGTCCAAACACTCTACTTTGCACATAAACATTCTCAGAAACACAGATTTCAATGACTGTGTTACATCGGTGAGATCTTCACACTTTCAAAATAAGCTGTGAGCTCCTCAATTCATTAAATCTGTCCTTCAAGCATTTCTTTTTTCCCCCATTTTCCAAACAACCTAATCAGTAATTATATATGGTTTTAAACATGTCCATCTCTAAGTTTTATTTTCTCATGGTCTAATTTAGGCCAATTCATGTCATCCAGTCTGCTGTTTGCCTTATGCACAAGCATAAATGTACATTTTCCTTTGAATGTTCAGGCTACCTGTATTACAGCTCTGGTTCTAACTTCAAACAAGTTAGCTGTCAACTAAATTACTTATCTCATAATTAGTCAAAGGGGTATTTTTACCTCTGCTAAAAACTTCCTCAGACTTCATACAAATGTTATACATCTGTTTTTCCATTCACAACAGGCATAAAATTATTTCTGGTTATTTTAGATTATTTCCCAGTTATGGTGACACTATTTAGAATATATATACTCGTGGGAAACTGGTTGTTAAAAGATTATAGGACACACAACATACTAAACATCTAGAAATGAAGTGCACAGTTAGATCTACCTATTCTTAATGATTGTTGCTTTATTTGAGACACCAATCACTTAACTGCAGGTTTATAATCCTGATACTGGATCCTTTGCTAAGACAACACTTAAGGTCAACCAAAGCTCTGTGAAGCTCACAGCTGCAAGATAAAATGGAAATTCTCTAATCTGTTTAGCAACAAATTTATATTATTTGTGGTATCCACCACTCAAAAGAGGAAGCAAAATCTAGAGGTTAATTTTTGAAATCTAAAGTCATGGCAACAGAGAAGCAATCAATTATGAATGAATAACACTCTAGCTAGAATCAGAGATCTGTGAGCACTATGTACATATTGAAATAAGCACGATTCATTGGGAAAAAAAAAAAGTTAGTTTAATCTTTAAGAAACTTAAGTCTGTATTCTTCAAATCTCCACTGTGCCATTCAACAACTAAAGCTCTCTCCTGTATTACAGAACAAAAAATGCATGGACAATTTTATATGGTATTATCAGGTTTAGAAATGGCATTGCTCTTTGTTGGAATGGCATTCTCTGAAACCTTTAAAAATACTTAAATTACATTGGGTATTACAGGAATGAATATGTTGTCATCATGTAATGACTAAAGACACTATTCTGTAGGAACGTATGCTTTGTAAAAAGTCCGTCTAGGCTGTATTGTGTTACTGTGGCAAGGTTTTGGCAGTGAGGGAGGCTATAGGGATGGCCTCTGTGGGAAGCTGCCAAAAGTTTTCTCCATGTCTGGCAGAGCCAGTGCCAGGCAGCTCCAGGACAACCTGCTGTTGGACAAGGCCAAACCAATCAGGAATGATAGTAATGCTTCTGTGATAAGAAAAAAAAAAACTTATTGTGCAGATGTAATTGCCAGCAGGGAAGAGAGGAGTGAGAAGATGGGGGAAGAACAAATCTGCAGACACCAAAACCAGGGGAGAAGGAGGGGCAGGAGGTGCTCCAGGTGCCAGAGCCGGATTCCTCTGCAGCCTATGGTGGAGCCATGGTGAAGCAGCTGTGCCCCTGCAGCCCATGGAGGATCACGGGGATGCAGGGATCCACCCGCAGCCCCTGGAGGAGCCCCATGCCAGAGCAGGTGGATGCCTGAGAGGTGAACCCATGGGAGACCCATGCTGGAACAGGCTTCTGGCAGGACACCACAGGCCTATGGAGAGAGGAGCCCATGCTGGAGCAGGTCTCCTGGTGGGACGTGTGACCCTGTGGGGGACCCACGCTGGAGCAGCCTGTGCCTGAAGGACTGCACTCTGTGGAAGAGTGACCCACATGAGATGGGCTCATGCTGGAGAAGTCCGTGGAGGACTTGTCTGCTGAGGGTGGGACCCCATGGTGGAGCAGAGAAAGGATCCCCTCTCCCTGAGCAGCAGCAGGAACAACATGAGATGCACTGACTATAACTCTCATTCCCTGTCTCCTTTCACTGCTGGGCACTAGGAGGTGAAGCTTGAGAGGAGGTAGAGCTGGGAAGGAGGGAGGGGTGAGGGGGAAGGTGTTTCTAAAACTTGTTTTTATTTCTTATTATCCTGCTCTCATTTTGTTAATAATAAATTCAATTAACATCCCCAAGTTCAGTCTGTTTTGCCTGTGACGGTAATTGGTGAGAGAACTCTCCCTCTCCTTATCTCAACTCACAAACCTTTTGCTGTATTTTCACTTCCCTGTCCAGTTGTGCAGGGGACTGATAGAATGGCTTTGGTGGGTACCTGGCATCCAGCCAGAGTCAACCCCCCATACAGGCTGAACTACTTTTGCAGTAAGTGACCACACAATAATAGCTTGATTAAATTATCAGTAAAATATTTCAATGCAGTTCTCATGACAGTAATGAAAACCATCTTAATAGGATCCTATTTTGAAGAAGTACAAAAGTGGACAAAAAAATCAGATATAACAAATTATACTTATTAAGATAATCACAATGCAATTATATTATCACCTTTTCCATGATGAATTATTTTGATGATCACATAAGTTAAAATATTAATTTCTAGTCTATCTCTTCTATACATATTCCACTAAAATACTGCAGAGCATATTACAACAGAAACATGAACACTGTCTCTGATAGCACTTTGGCACAGCAAATATCCCAACTAAAAATTATTATTAAAGTATTTTTCAAAAGAAATAAAATGAGCTTTAAAGTATAAACTTTAGCTGAACAGTTGCTTAAAACAGATTTATGAATTATGATGCCATTTTTTACAATAAAAAATGTTTTCTAATATAAAACCTATAAGAGATGGATATAGGAAAAAAAAGAGCTTTTGTTTATTAAAAGAACTGTTAAAGCTAAAGACCACCTGAGTGGGCAAGAATGAAAAATTACCATCACCATTATGTGGAAGACCCTGTTAAGAAGTAAGGGAATTCAGGGTGTTCCATTTCTAAGACACAAACTTCTAAATCCCTTACAAGGCTTCTGACTCTAGTCTAGTCAGTAATAACTAAAAACTGTAATTGCTGAAAAGCTAAAACTCTAGAAACGTGAGTAATGTCTGTGAACTGGTTGCCTCTATCTATTTTCCAAGAAATAAAAACTTGCATCTTCTGGCACCTTCACCTGGCAAACTTTCAGAAGAGGCTGTGTGTGGCTAGACATGGACACAATGAGGAAACCATTGCACCGGTAGTGTTTTAAACAGCACTCCCAAAATAGATATGCGTTTGCAGGTTGGTCAGCTGGCAGGCTAACACAGCGTGATTTTCCCAGTTGACCAAATGGCCTATCATTTTTCTACAATAGGCAGGCTATCAAAGATGCCTTGACGTATGCTACTGATAAACATGATATTTACTGCCGCAATGCATACAATAAAGAACACTAAAGCTAAAATACCAGGAACAGGCTTTAGGCTGTATGTGAAATATTTTCCTCAATGTTATCTGTTCACATTGTTGCTCCTGATGCTGCACCTTCTGTTATCTCTTACTTATCTGTTACAGATACCATTTCTCATATTTTGTGGCTCAGAAAAGTACTTCATGTTTCTGTGAGACTGATGCCATAATCAATATCTTTATACAAATAATAGAATAAACTGTGCAGAAGGTTGCACAGATTGACTCTTGAGTCTTACATCAGGTGGGAGAGTCCTAAATGAAAGATTGAGAACTCAATACCAGATTTCTCCCAAGGTGTTTTAGAAGAACAATAAGGGAACTTTTAAAGTAAAAGTGGATTTTCTTGGTGCTGATCAACTTAAACGAAAATAAAAGAAAAAATTTAAAAACCATTTATTTATTGCATTGTGACATACTGATTTTGTTGTGTTAGTGAAGTGAGAGACAGTCATCACCACTCACACAACTTTCCAAACATATGAAATTAGATATTCTCAAAGGTTTATGTAACTCATACATATGCCATTACTTTTTGCAAATATGTGCTAAAAACATATTCTTTTTAAAAGTTAAATAACTTTGAATGCTTAAAGGCCAAATATTCCATTGGTAGTTGAAGCCTTCCCTGAGGAGCGGCACAATTTTAAAAGCCTCTCAGTAAGAGGTTTAGCTCTGCATAAAGCCAATTTGAATAAAGCTAGACAAGCCATGCATTAGAAACAATAAAGATAGAATATCCTTGTTTGTACTTTCCTTCATCAGAAAGTGCAGCACAGATCACATGTAAATTAGATGAGCCTAAGATCAATGGGGCTGTTCACAACAGTATTATTCTATGCCCACATGCATGGCTGAAGGTGGCCACATCTGCCACCAATGCCACTCCTCTAAGGTAAAAACAAATGGTTCTGCACGTAATTTGTAAAAACCTTGTTCTGAAAGCATTAAAAGTATAATCACGAGGACATTCACGCAGTTAATCCAAAGATTTATTCTTTATCTAGATCTGTGGATTGTTGTCAGTTTTAGTTTTTCCTCATCAATATTCAGCTCATGTTTTTCCAAAAAGAAAGGTGAGAATATGTAAACAGGAGAAATAGGGGCCATTTTCCCCAGAAGGTATAGGAAGCATGTATTGCAGCAAGTGCAACGCAGTTCTTATACAGCATCGGAGTTGTGGAGGAATGGGCAAAACCCGTGTTCTTACAGAATATAATCACCTCGTTCATTTGTCAACTAATGCAGAATTTAAGGTTTGTGCACATGTGACGAACAAAGAGCAACTATAAAGAATACACAGCAGAAGACCGTGGAGTGTTGCAACAATGACAGCTACTTGTACCTGTGCAATATATCAGAAACACATGAGTTATAAAATACTGCTTATGTTTTATTCATGCAAAATAACTCAGTGCCCAGGCCCCACCATCAGAAAATACAGAGCATTGAAAGTATCTGTGACAAATTACACTCAAGTATTGTCTGAAATATTTACCACAGAATACCTTTAAAATCAGCAATTCTCAAGTACAGATAATACCTTATGAGGGAAAAAAAGGATGTTTCAGAAAGGAACTTTTAAAAGTCCAAAACAAAGACAGTGGAATTTTTTTTAAATACACATTAGTATAAGTTTTAATATACATTAGTATTATGTTGTGGGGTTTTTTTTTTTGTTTTGGCCTGAGTGACTTTACCTGCCCTTCAATGATGAAACTTAGCATATTTTGCAAAACTGCAATTAAGTCACTGTTGCAAACCCTTATAAATCTGTCTAGTGCATCCTGGGACTAGGGTGACTTGCAAAAAAATAGGAATAAAGTGTAAAAGCACTAAAAATTAGGTTTCTTATTTTTGTCTGGTTAACTTTTATGTCTTTCCAAAAGCTTTTAATAAAAATAAGAATACTGCGGTATAGGGAATGAACATTTTCTTTCAGGTGTCCTCATAAACTAGAGAGAAATTTAGAAAAATACATGATCTTTACAACATGGCAGCATAACTATTCCCTGGACTACTTAAGGTGGAGGAGGAACCCAATCCACACAAACAACTGTTACAGTTCTGCAAAGCCTGTTTTTCCTTATATACAAAACCACCAGTGAAGTAATGATGAACCTAAAGTAATTACAGGAAAACGTAAGTATCTTCTCTACCACCAGCAACAGACAAATGGACACAATCCCCCATTCTTTATACTTTAGATGAGATGGGGATTACAGTTTTCATGTTCTTTTGTTTGTTTGCTTTGTCATTTTTTCTTTGTTTGTTTGTTTGTTTTTCCGGGCCTGGAGATTGCTTGCAGATAAAAATGGGTTCTGTTACCACCTCAGCATGCAGATAGGATGCCATCCAGTTTTAGCCTGGTAGGCTATATGAAAACAAGGTTTATGCAATCTCTGTCTCTGCCTGTCCTAAGTTCCAATAACCCTGAAAGCATTATCCAGCTTCAGTGGAGTTTGAGAGATAATATCGTTTACAGAAATTTCACAGAAATAGATAAGCAGGCAGAAGACACAAGGAACTGAACATTTAGGAGCCAACATAGAATAACTTCCTATCCAGTCAGCAAATTTCTACAAATTTCCACTTCTGAGCACAGCAGCCTGTGTGTTGCTGTCAAAATGCTCTGCAGCAAAGATGTCAGGTATATGCAGTCATAACAGAAAATATAATTCAGGTAAATAATAGCCAACCAAGAAGAAAATCCATAGAAAACCAGGATTCATTACCTTCAATATTCACAGAATTAGTAGGTTATATTCCTAAAGGATGAAATAAATGTGGGCAGCCTGAAGTTTTTTCAGATAACCAATGCTAGTGGATTGCTATTCATCTTGGGAGAAAATTAGAAGTAAATATAATTCTTCACTGGTACTTCTACAGTCTAAGTCTCTTGCTCACAGGACCTGGGAGGCTGCACACTGGTGCAATCAGCTGCTTTATGGATTGCTAACTCCAGACCTTTCAAGGCCTTGACTCACTTATCATATCCCAGCCACAAAACTCAACTTGAAAGCAGATTCATTGCTTGGATTTCTTTACTGATGTACTATCGGAAGTATAAACTGCACTCCTTTAGTGATCTATGAGAACTAAGAGCTCGTATTACTTGCAGCTGTCCCATAACTCAGTCCAAAGGTGATGATTTCAGCTTCTCTCCTTCTGCCATCTGAGTATTTCTGTTTCATACCCCTCCTACTAGCACTAGTATTGCATACCACCCCTCTACCATGTATTTCTGAACTGATTAATTTCTGTGTCTCTGTTTAAGCATGCAATCCTCATCTAGATATAATATATTCAGTTCATGCAATATTGGATGTTGTGCATTCCATACCTCTTTACTGCAAAATACACTTTCATAATCACAGGAACCCTTACTTAATTATCCCAACCTCAGTGCCTCATTTCAGTAACATTTTAAGTAGTTCATCACACATTAAGCACTGCTTCTAAGTTTTACACCTTCTTACCACATATTTTTCTTTTTTTTCAAGACTATACAGTTGGTGTGACACTTTACCTTTATATTATTGTTTATTCTGTTCTCCCTGAATTATTTTAGCTTATACCAAATAAATTATATTTAAGGTGACCTTGAGGATTTGTGGCTGAGCTTGATCCTTACAGTGTTTCCATTTCTCATTCTACACTGTTATCTTTAACACGTACTTTCAAAGTGAAAATAACGCAAAGCAAACAGATAGTCAGAGATATGTTCCCTTTCATCATGACAGCTGTAAAGAGATAAAAACCCCAAACCATTCTGTTTGTGTCAAAGCTATGGAGGAAGGGCTCTGCCAAACAGTGAGAAGTCTTTAAGCGGAAACATCTCTATTCACTGCAGTAATGGAGAACTATCTCTAAAGCCCTTACTGATTTCAACTGTTGCTTCTATAATGGCAGGGGAAAAAAACTCTCTCCAGCAGTCTTGTAGTATTCTTGCCTGTGTGGGGCCTTAAAGGTTATTTTGAGGGCTGGAAGTATTGGATAAAAACTGCTGCAGTTTAAGGTGCAAAATTCTGATTTGATAAAAAATCTCCATGCTAATTACAATTTACTAGTAATATTTCTCTTGAATAAATTTGTATTGAGAGAATTTAATTGCCAGAACTCTGTGGGATCTCCCAAAGCTACTCCAAAAACCTTTTTTCTTGACCTCTTCTGGCACAATCCCTGTTGTGTGATGATTCATGTCAATGTGACTGGCTGCCACTATTATTTAAAACAATGCGAAAGGCAAAGACTTGGTGTTCTAAACTTCTGTTTGTACAGCTGAAAGCTATGAGCATTTTTCACACTGCCCTTTGTGCTGCCTGGATCAATGTAAAGTTGAGCCAGATCCAAAAGCTAATAGCCAGTGAAATTACTAGTTAGACCTGAGCCTTCCAAATTTGGGATTTGCTGATGCTTTAAAGCGAGATACAAACTCCATATTGGTCCTGAGCATGCCAGGCACCTGTTCAAGGTATCTGACACATACCATTTTGTAGTTAAGAACTCACAAAATACCATGGTCAATCTTGCTGTACAGAGAGCTTTATATGGGTACCTCAGGAACCTTGAACAGTGATGGGCCAAAGAATCAGGTGAAGATCTACCAGAAAGACACGGGACATGCCAGCTTTTGCCAATACTGTCAGGAGCTTGACTGCCTGGCTAGATAAGTAAAGTCAAGCCAGCTACAATGCAGGACTCACCATTACTTGAACTGGATAAGGAAAGCTAGAGACTACTGCAAGCCAAGACTTCTTCAACTCCCAGAAAACACCAAGAAGTTCCAAGGATAAAGAGAAGGCTGGCATTGGGCTGGTTAAAGATAAATGAAGATTTTTTTTCTCTAAGCACATGCTTGGTTGGGAGAAAGTTATTTGCTGTGCTGATCATATGCTAGTCCCACTACCAGGCTGTGCACACTGCAGGCATGGCTGTACTGCAGATGGCCTCAGAGCTGCACCTGCTCTGGGTGGCTGCTGCAGGCAGCCAGTCTCCTCCCAGCCTCTGGAGCAGCCTGGCATGCTGCCCCAGCCTCGTGATCACCTCAAGCAGTCATAAGGACCTCTCTTCCTCATTCTCTCCCTCGAACCCTGACCCAGTGCTTGTCCTTGCACAGCAACACATGGCATGAATCACAGAATTATCCCCAGATTGATTAATTCCTGTAGCTGGGTCGAGATTCCCAAACCAGGCAGAGCTTCTTCCTGCTTTCCGTCTGAGCTGTGTCCCCCCTGGACAGCTCTCATCCCTTTGGTGCTCCCGCATCCCCACAGAGTCATCTCAAGCGTTTCCAAAAACAGTGGGTAATGGTTTTCGTGAACAAGAGGCAGACCCATGAAGAAAAGCCATGACAAGTTATTCACTTCCAACACAATTTATCTTGCTCTGGCAAATAGTTGGGAGAATATCGCATGCCCATGCCCTTGAGAAACATCCACTGTACAAGCAACACTGTATAATGTGCCGTAAGTTATGGAAACTCACTGCACTCGTTTCTGGCACCTCTTTTTGCTGACCTGCCACCTCTTTGCTCTCATGAGGATCTCCTTTCTCCCGGAGCACAACGGGGTGAGGAATTTCCACCAGAGCTACTCAAGAGGGCACAGAAAATAGCGATGGTGCCTCACAAGGTACCACGAAGTTGAGGACAGACGGAAGGGGCGCTCCATAGCTGCGGGCAGCGCGGCGAACCAGCAACAGGACGAGAGGACATGGGCTTCAGCTGCACCGGGGCAGGGCGCGGGAGGGTGGTTTGCTTGGGCATTAGGAATAATTTCTTCACAAAATGGGTGGTTAGACATTGGAACGGACTGCCCTGGGAGGCGGCGGAGTCACTGTCCCTGGAGGTGTTTAAGGAAAGACTGGACGTGGCCCTTGGTGCCGCGGTCTAGTTGACATGGTGGTTCGGTCATACGTTGGTCTCGATGATCTTAGAGGTCTTTTCCAACCTAGATGATTCTGTTACTTGGATTCTGAACCACGGCTGACAGGGAAATCCCGGATGGAATCCCGCTCTGTCCCCTTTAGTCCCTGTGCCGCAAAGCGGGGTTGCGCGAACTCCCTACTCCCCTTTTCCCCACCCTCGATTCCACTCCCGGATGCGGGGTCGCGCCGCACACCCGGGAGGACGGTTTAGGCGCCGCTCCCGAGCCTTGGGCCACTGGGGTCTGGCACGGCGCGGGCGGGCAGGAGAACGGCGCGCAGCCGGCTCCGCCCGCGGCCGGGCGGGACGCGCCCGGCTCCGCCCCGCGGCTGCGCACACGCCGGATCCGGGGCTCAGCGCCGGCAGCTGCGTCGCTCCCGGAG
>VWPU01018064.1:0-110000 GCA_013398955.1 Callaeas wilsoni
GGATGCCGCGGGCACGCTGGGGACGTCGCAGGGATGCTGAGGATGCCGGGGGGGTGCTGGGGATGCCGCGGGCACGCTGGGGATGCGGCGGGCACGGAGGACAGCTGGAGCCGGCAGCTGTTTCCCCCGTGGAGCCCCGTGCTGTGAGGCCTGGCACAGACACAGCGTGGCACTCTTTTCCAGAGCACCGTGCCTGGTGCCCGTGGGGGCCTGTGCCCACGCCGGACCCCGTCCGTGAGCTCGCCAGCAGCCACACGGGCCCCGGTGCTTTCCCAGCCCCGCTTGCTCCTTGCACACCCCACTCCGGTCCCCCGTACACCCTGCTCTGGCCGCTCTGGCTGCCATCCCTCCAGCCTGAGGCTGCTGCTTTGCTGGGCATCACAGAGACCTGCCACTGTGTCCAGAGGATGCTTTACAGCTGCTCAGAGCATGATGAGTGTGCCTGCATATCATGAATGTTTTGTGGAAAGACCACCTAGGTAACAGTTTTGAGGTGGGTATAATCTTTGTTTTTAACCCTGGCAAAACTGTTTGGATGTGACTTGGTGTTACCGTTGGTTTCCCTTGGTTTTGGGGGATATAATCTGCTTTTTCGTGGTGGATGTGGCCCTAGTCTGAGGGAGGATCCAGATGTGACAGCTGAGGCTTCAGAAGATGGGAATGCAACCAAACCAACCCAGAGGTAAGAGACACCCAACCGCCTTCCCCTAGAAAATCCATTTGTTGCCTGGGCTAAAATACGCATTGTGCCCAGGACAAAGCTTTTTCAGCCTAGAAAAACCCAAGGAGCTGAACTTGGCCTTGGCCCCGGGGTGGCTGGTGATACTGGACAAGTCTCCTGGTACTTTAGGGTGTATGCAGCAACACTCACAGCCCCCCAGGGGCAAACAGCCTGCAGGCAGCCCAGCAGGAACCCCAAAAGACAGGGAACAGCACCACTCCTCCCCTCCAGGAGAAAGAGACCTGCAGCTTCAATTTAAATAATTGTTGCCAGGCTTTCAGCAGTGCCTCATTGGTGTCTGAGACAGGATCCCTTGTTAGCAGGGGACTACCTGGGGACACTCCTGCCCTGTGTTTCCAAGGCACCTTGACCAGAGGGACTTTGTGCACTTCCTTCTCCTTCCTCTCGCCTTTTGTTTTACAAAGCAGCCCTGGCTCAACAGAGCATCTCAGCTCTGTGGGCACAGACATGTGCACAAGGCTGACTGCACCCCAAAAGAACCCTGCTCTGCCATGGGCTCTTGGGTCTTTGCTCTTTGTTGTAGCAGAGATGGGGGACAGACTGTTTTGCTGGACCACTGAGCATCTTGTGGGCCAGTCCACTCAGCTTTGTGACCACGATGCCTTCTGCACCCTGAGGTCCCAGCTTGGCAGATCACTGTTGGGCTTCCCTTGGCCAGCTGGGCACCTTGAGGAAGGGCAAACATGGGATGGTGAGACAGGAAGGGAATAAAGTAGTTTAAACTGTTTTAACTTTCAGATTCCCTCCAGGCTTAAAGCATGCTTTCATTTTCAGCATTTTCTTCTGTTTTCTTTCCAACATCTGGTTTGGAAGACTGTTCTACCGATGAAATAGGAGCAAAGCTGTGTTTTCCCCCACTCCTCAGCAGTGACTGCCTGCCATCAGCAGTGGCAGCCTGAGCTGGGCTTGTTCACCTCATCCTTAGTCTCCAGGCAGCACAGGGAGTTGCAGAAGATGGAGGAGGAAACCTCTTCTCCTGTATAAGAAAACACTTCTCTGCAAGTGCTGCTGGATTTTCTGCTCCATAAAAAAGTCGCTCCTCCATATGGCAAGCAAAACCCAAGAAGAAATCATGGACCTTATTTTTTGGGACCAGAGTCCTAGCAGGACCTCATTTCAAATCCCCCAAATTTGAGGAATATGTATTTTAAATATGATGTTATAAAAAACGTAGTAAATATTTAATTTTATTTTTATTAAATACTAAATCGATGATGGCTGACACTTTATTAAAAGTGTCAAAGTGAGTGTTCCTACATTCTAATTACTTATTCTAACAAGGAGGCAGCCTCGTCAGGAGCTGCGCGTGCTGGCGTGTGCAGGCGAGGGGCGCTCCTGGTAACTAACACCTATTAAACTATCATTTGCACCTAGAGGCATCTCATTAATATCTCAACTGGTGAGACTGCGCTGCCAGTGCCTACCTGACCCAGGGTGTTGACAGGAGAAATGGCTCCGGGAGGCCTTTCCTCGCTCCAGGCTTTCCTGTACAAATAATTCCTATAAAATTAATAATGACTATTCCACTTAATTGAATTCCTGATAAATGAAGATTCTTCCAGGCGCCTGTTAAAAGCATCCAAGAGATGCAGGAGGGGTGCTGCACCTCATTCTGGGGGCAGTTTTGTTCCTCCCCTCTCTCCTCTTCTTGCTTCCTTTGTCTCTTCAAGCCTCTTCCACCCTGTTCATATCTCCTGCTGCTCCCTCCTTGTCACTCTATTCCTTCCTTTCCTGACCATGTCTTCTTTTTTTTGCAGCAGTTTCCTTTCTGATCTCCCATTTGACCCCCTTCCACTCCCCTGGCTCTGCTTGGATCCACCTTTATGGTGACTAATTTTCCTTCTGGAGCCTTCCTCTTGTTTCCTCTCTTCTCCTTCCATCTTTATTTCCCTTTCATCCATCTTCCATTTGGCTCTTTATCTCACCAATAAGACCCATTTCTCTCAGGCCCTGAAAAGGTTTCCTTAGAGGAATCTCCTCACTGATGTGAGCTGTCTGTCAGATGAGGTCGTGGCATTTCACCTTCAGAGCCATCCAGTCATCAAAAAGATATGTCCTCCCCCAGAGTGGAGTTTGTCATCCTCAAAACTGATGGACCATGAATTCATCCCACCTTCCCCATGAATGGAGAGATACCTGTGTGTGGAGAGGAGATTGTCCTCAAGCCAGAGTTTATATGACCACCACTTGGATGCCAAGTCATTTTCCAAGAGAGGTAATGGGCCTCCAGGAGGGACACATTGGAATTTTAGGGCTTTTGTTGCCTTGCTGCTCTTATCTTGTGTATCTGCACTACTGGCATTTGGGTTTGGTCATCTGTTGTTGAGGTTTGCTTTTGTCATTCCTTTAATAAATATAAAAATAACCACTAAAAATTCTATTTTGTTCTTATTTTACTCCAATTAGAAAAACAAACTAGAAAGTAGACTTAATATTAAAAACACCAACTCGAGATTCAAAGCAAGTAACTTTAAAATAAATAAATACATAATGGAAAAAATATCATTAAATAACACATGAATAACAAGTAATAGGATTTTAATCTTGCTAGGAGAGGCTACTTCTTCAGCACTAAAGGTGACTCACAAGCAGCATCATTCTGGGAAAGTTAAAAGTGGTAATTTGACAAGACTCAAGGATTGTGTGGGACTCAAAGGGATAAAAGTGCCTTGTAGGGGGGCTCTCCTTCCTCTGTCTCCTAGTGATGAATGAAACTGGAAAGCCAGACCAGTTCAGAGCTGCTGAAAAATAAAAGACAATCGCGTCTTCATGAACACCCAGGTAGGCTGGAAATCACTGCCCTGCCAGGGCGTGATGCTGAAAGCTGAACAGAGTTCAAAAGGAGGTTCAGCATTTTTATGGATAACTATATCCAGAGTTGTAGGAAGAAATTGTATTATATTATATGATATTACATTATATTATTAAAAGAAAATAGCAACACCCTGTGAAGGGGTCTGGAAAGCATCTCTGTGTGCCTGCACCAGGACTCCACAAACCAGTGAAGTTCATTACTCAAAACAGGGTTTATTCCACCAAGTTCTGCTGCCTCCAGTGGCTGGTGGAGCTGAGATGGAGCCTGAGACCTCCGGGGCACCTGGAAATGGGACTGTTGTGCTCAGAGTTGGCACTCAAGTTGTGTGTTTCTGTTCACATCTTCTGTGGAGACATCCAGGACACAGATGAAGATGAGAAAGGAAGAGAATAAGTCAGGGAAGGAAAAAATTTGGTTTGTGGTGGTGGTGGGAAAGCCAGAAGGGAGGAAGGAGAATATCTGAAAGAAAGGAGAAACAGGTGGAGAAGGAAAAGGATTTATTTTGACAGGCAGTAGGAGGATGACAGGGGCCAGTTCTAGCAGATGAGAACCTCCCACTGAAATCCAAAGGCTGTTACTTGGGATAAGTCTTTTGCAATGTATCAAACAAAGCAGAAAAGTTGATTCTTTTGATTAGAGGAACTTGATGTTTGGTACTGGGCTAGTGGGTGAGCTAGGAAAGCAAAAACAGGCAAATAGGAGCTGGGAGGAAGAATGCAGGAAATAAGGAAAATTTTATGTAAGCAAAGAGTGTAGAGAGCACTTAGAGAGACTGATCAACTATGTGTGTAGGATGGTTTAATGTTTTACTCTAAAAGAGGTGACAACCAGAAGTTGTGAAGACTTGAACAGGAGTTACCTAAAGCTGTGTTTGCTGTGCAGAGAGGACGGGCAGGAGCAGGGGCTGTGCTGCCTTCCCCGCCTCGCAGCTGGTCATTGCTATGGGTGTAATTTAAGGCAGAACTTGGCCTTTCTTACATATTTCACTTACTCCCTTGATTTTAATTGAGCCTTTATGGGCATTTCAAGCATTTCATGGGCCAGTGGTGCCTGGTTCCCCAGGTCAGAGGGAGGTGAGAGCTGTTCCTCTGCCAGAGGGGAAGGGAGTGCTGTGCAGAAGCTTTGGGATGGAGAGAGGGCTGTGAGTCGGTGTTGAACATGGGTGCACCTTGTAATATTTCTATAGTGGCTTTGCCTGCCTTCGTTCACCCCTCTTTTCCCTCCACCATCCCTCTCTCTTTTCTCTGCTTAGAGAATCTGTTTATACTCATGGCTTTTGCAGGAGCACATTTAGTTCTGACACCATCGCAGCCAGGAGCCCAGTGGGGGCTTCCATGTGTCCCTTGGACAGAAGGCCGAGTTTGGGGTAGCTCAGAGTGCTGGGTCTCCCTGTCCCCATCGTGCAGGCAGGGTCCCCGGGGCTGGCACGCGTGGTTTGGGCAGCAGCACGGCAGCAGGGTGGCACAGGGCGCAGGACAGGGGTGCCATGCCCCGGGGTGGGCAGCCAGGTGTGTGCCCCTCTCCTTCCATGCCAGTGGATGGGGCAGGCTGCTCAGAGGTACAGCTGCCCGGCCTCAGATCACTGTTTATTTTCCAGGCTGAAAGGAAGCTTGTGATCCCAAAGCCCTCTGTGTTTAGCCAGACCTCTCATTCACTTGCAGAGGAAACCCATGTCAGCCGCTCCCCTTTGTCTCCCCTGAGCTATTGCTTTGAATCTGAAAGGATTGGGTGCAGATTTCAAGGGATGTTCAGACAAAGGCTGTTTGAACAGCACTTGTGTAAATAATCCATGAAAAACTCTTTGAATAACGTCAATGAAATTTTCTCTGAATTTGCTATTCTTTTTCTCCAGCGGCAGAAAGAAGTGGAAGTCAGGAAAGGGAGGAGAGTTGGAGGTGGGGAGGGAGAGAGGGAGGAAAGGGGTGGGAGAAGCACTGACACTTTTTTCTCTCTGCCAACTTCTCTCAATGCCAAGTAGTAGCTTGGCTTAGAAAAAAAAAATCCCTTTGTTATTTTCACAGCTTTAGGAATAATCTCATACGGGACCTCCGTGTCCTCAAACTTCCCCGTACATTAAATGTAAGGGGACACCCTTGCATTTCGCACAGCAAGGGTAATGTCGAGCCAGTTAATTATTAGCCGTGTGGTTTAATGTTCACTTGCTGTACATATGTAGGAAACAATTCCCCTTTAGCATGTCGTTTAGTTTGCATTAAAATGGAGATAATTGTTTTGATGCCAAATGTTCCCGTCCCGCCTCCCCCATCTCTCTTCATACAGTTTATACAAATTACAGCCTCAAACGAGAGGGACAAAAAGTCCTTGATTTGGTTCCTTTTGAAGATACCCAAATTGAATCTTGTGCTGTGTTTGGGGACACCTCAGCCCGGGCTGGGCGAGGAGGGGGACGGGGGGAACTCCGGTGTCTCCCCCGGAGCGACGCGGGATGGGACCGGGAGGCTGCGCCCGCACCGGGAAGGGGCTGTGGGGCTCTCGGCTTCTCCGGGAGCCGGTTCAGTGGATGTCCAGGAGATGGAGCAGTGTTTCTGTGGCCTCTGTCGCCGGTGCCCCTAACGAGCCAGTCTGTCTGAACTCGGAATGAATTTTGTTCCCTTTTCATCACTCCCTGATGTCCAGCTGCTCCTGTCAACACCTTCTTATAGCATGTAATTCATCGCTCAGAGTGACAGCTGGGGCCGTGGGGCTGGGACCAGCTCCTCCTGCCATCGGCAGCACCCAGAGAGAGTCCCTGGCCAGGGCAGGGGCTTCCCTCGCCCGCTCCCCGCACCTGGGGCTCACAACTCTCCAAAGGATTCCCCAGACAAACCCAGGAGCAGCCCGGCTCGCCCTGTCCCCCTCCTGCTCTCACTGGGCAACCTCTGCTGGGGGTTTTGTGGGGAGCATCTCCCTTCCAGACCCCGTCCCCAGTAGGTGCTGCGGGGCTGGGGGAGGCTGGTGAGAGGGGAACGAGGCACTGCTGCCAGGAGGGAGCACGGCCGTGACTATGCCGGCAGCTCCTGCAGGATGCAGCACCACCTGAGCACCGACCACCCAGTCCTTTTATTCCTGAGGTTTGGCTTATTTTGACTGTAGGTCAAAGCAGGAGCAGCCTTGTCCCCAGATTTATGGGCTTGCACCCAAATAATGAATAGTGGCTGTCACTCCATGCATCCCCAAGGCACATCTAATGGGGAGATGCTTTGCTAATGCCACTGTGCACAAAAATGTGCAGCTTCCTTTTGTACCAATCCCCAACCCAAATGCCCTCTTCCCTTCAGTCTATCCATCAGTTTCTAATAATTATTCTTTAACTCAGCATTTCTGCCTTCAATTCTTCCCCCATACCTTCCTGCTTTCCCATAATTTATTCTATATTTCACCCATTTCTTGTCCTCATTTATAATTCTTCTTTATTTTATTACTTTGCATAATTTCCTTTTAGGATTTGTCATAAAATAAATTCTGCCACCTCTGTCTTCTCATTTCTGCTCTCAAGTGTCAGCAAGTGCTCTTCTGAAGCAGTTTCCAATGACTCCCAAGCCCCTGTGCTGGAGCTACCCCGATCTTGGAGAATTTGGGGCGCCTTTCCAAATGAATCAGAGCCCTGAGTGACATCTGGAAGAAGACCCTGAGTGTAAATCCAGGCAGAACCTCCAGCCAGGTTCTTTTACTATGGTGAAATGCTGACATGGGCAGAATCACCATCTCATGATTAACCAAATCTGAGTTCAAAATACTGATGACTGAGCGAATGAGGAAGCTGAGGAGAAAAACTGCTGACATACTGATATCCAATCTATCCTGGAAGGTAGGAAAGCACGCAGGGAAACTGAGGCAGAGACCTCTAATCCACATCCTTCAAGGTATGAGATGCTTGGCTCTGTCTGAATCCCAAGGGCAGAGACATCTGATGTTTTTGACAGTTTGTGTCTGATTCACCTGTTCAAGGTCACACAGGACACTTGGAGAATGGTGATGAAGAAAACAGAATGCTTATTTTCTGTGGTTCATGCCAGCATCTGAATCTTTTAGCTGAAATGTGGCCCAGCATGAGGAAGAGCAGAGGACTTGGATGAGTTTCTCTATGTTTCAGTGCACTCCATTTCCACAGAAAATAGAAACTATTTGTGTGGAATTGGAGTCTGAATGCTGTTGTCTACTGGAGAAGGAGGTGGACCTACCACATCCATTGAGCAGCCTCACCGCCATGAATTTCCAGTTACCTCCATGGAGTGGAAATTTTAAATTTGCTCAACAATTTCTATGCAGGATGGAGGATTTGGGAAAACTATGGGAATACTGATGATAAATGGTCCTGGCTGCCCAGATACAGGGAGATGCCAGAACACGAGTCTATGATGAGGCTCTCTTGCCCTCAGAAATTCCTTTTCAGGGGGGAGCATACAGGAAGGACCAGTTCTATGAAAGGCAGTAGAGCCTAAATGCAGAAATGAGATCTGGAAGGGGAGGAGGTTGCATTCAACAGAGAAACAATCAACCTCCAACCCTGGTAATGCGGGTCCCTCGTTGAAAACACCTTTTTTTCTTCAGACAAAAAGAGATCCCTTTCCAGAACAGTCTTGCAGCAAAGTTCAGGGCCATTCCTGGAGGTGGCTATGCAGGGAACCAGAAATCCATGGTTCATTTCATTTTTTAGAGGGTCCTGATAGGAGATTGTAGAAACAAATGAAAGGACTCACTCTGTGCCAAAAATCTGTAGCAATTTCTCCATTGCAGGACTCTCACCTGCCTCCAAAGTTGTGGCATCATGCAGTAAGGCTCATGAACCCTTCTGAAGGCTCTTTTTGAATGAACCCAGCCCCAAAGATGGCTTTGTGTGTGAGAACCACGTGGTGTCATTTGCCATCCCCTTGATTTTTAAGATTCTTGGATCCGAAGCTCAAAGTAAAACACACGAGAACAAAACCTGAGAGGAATCAGATGGAAAACATCCTCCTAGTCCTCTGTGCCGGATGAAAACCACCAGCTTCATCTTCCTAACGCTTTTTGTTTTGTTTGGGTTTTTTTCCCCTAGTATGGAGAAATCCCTGTGTGGTTTGGGTTTGCGAGAAGGATTTTCCCTTCATGCGCTGCCACAACCACTGAGATCAGCTGAGGCACTCGAGTGAACGGATCCTGGATGTAATTGTCTGAGGGCTGGTGCCAGGTTTTTTCAGAGGAGGGACTGACTGGCTGTGTTTCAGTTCCACCTCTGCCTTGACAGAGCCTGTCTCCTTTAATCATTAGAGTTCAGTGCACGGCTCTCGCCTGGCACAAGTTGGAATTTCATTTGTTTTGGAGGGAGATTGCTTCTTTTGTTAGTTTAGGTCTTTTGGTTCCAGTTGTGTAAACTGGGACAAGCTGATCCCATTGGCTCTGAGGAGCTGACAGCCAGGAGAAGGCTGGTCTGCCATTCAGTTTTGGGGTTTGGTTTTAAATCTTTAATACGTTCTAGTTTCTGTAATGAGGCACGTTTTACGAACCACAAACTGTATGAGTGTGTGTTTTTCCCAAACTCAGGGCAGTCAACACAAATTCAGTGCCATAAACTGAGTTTCCTGAGCAAACTGAGTTCTGAATTTATTCAAATGAAAGTGAATGTTGTGTTATTACAGCCTTGCAAAACTCTAGTTAATTTATGGTAGTATAAAATCCATTTTTTTAATGACAGTGACACTGCCAAAATCTTTGCAGATGCAGAAACAGCTTCACAGGAGAATTTCAATCTAACATCAACAGGAGATTTAGAAGATGAATTTTGCAAGGATCTCCTTCCTCCAAAGATGCTGCTTTGTTTTGCTTTTTAGCATTTGGTTTCCCTCTAATACTGTCTGGTTTATGATGTTTTAATTATTGCTCTTTATTTATTATAATCATATTTTAATTGTTTGTGTAATGCTTTGAGTGCCTTGGCAGGGGGGCGTATTATAAATTAAATTATTATTAAAATGTTATTATTATGTGTACCTACTCCAAACTAAGCTAGAGCAGGGAACACACTCAACTGCCTGGAATTAACTCCTCCCTTTTCTTTTCAGGAGCGTAGTTCAAAGGATTGGAGAGAGAAAAGGATGTTTCACTGACTTCTCCTGGGGCAAGGCAAGCAAGGGGAGCTTTGCTCTGGGCTCCCTTGAGGACTCCGTGCTGCCTCCCTTGGATCCCAGGGATGAAGTTAAGGAAAAGGTGTGCTCTGTGACTTAGGCAGAGGTTGGAGTTCTTTTCTAAGGCGGCTGGTTGACGTTTGCTGCAGCACAACTGCATTTCCTAGCTCTTGAATTCACAGGGAGAGTGTCACGTGTGCTTGTGGTGTGCTTGGAGGGCTTGGCCCTGTCTGAATCCCCTTTTCCATGTCCTGACCTTTCTGGTTTGCTGCAGACATCGCCGTGGGTCCCAGCGGGGTCTCTGCCAGCCCGGAGAAACCCCACCTGGGGAGCCCACAGCTCTCGAAATCACAGCGAAAGTTTCAGCCTCTGGCCCCATTCCCGGTGCACAGGGTTAATGCTGTGGCTCCTCCACTTCTGCTTTGGCCTCTTTGGGGTTTCCATGGGCCATGAGGCAGAGACCAGTGGCCATCTCAAGACCAAAACCTCCTCACCCCCAGCTCATCCCAAGACCAAATAGGACAACTAGGAAAAATCTGAAGATACACATTCTCTTAATTTCATTTTCACTTACCTCCCCGCAGGTTTTCTCAGACCCCTCTGTCCCAACACAGCCTGGCTGTTGGTGTTGCATGAGCACAGATAACCCTCCCCAGAACAACCACATTCCATGGGACTGGGATCCAGCTTGAAGGTCACCAAGCCCTCAGACCAACAGATGTCATCAAGACTCTTTGTCCAGCATGGAAAAGAAGGATTTCCCTCCTCCTTCAGACCTCCTTATCTCTTGTTCAGAGGCTCAGGTACGAATTATTTGGGTTCTCCGTGGATAATCATCTGCTGCAGGGATGCTGGAGGTACTTGGGTGTTACGGTGATGGGAGCCCCACGAGTACCGTTGATGGATTAGTGATAATGTGAAGGGTTTTCTTATATTAGCCATCAGATTGCTAATGAATATTAAGAGACAGTTGTCATATGAGTATTTCTGCCCTTTGGAGCTGGTGGCAAACTTCACACCTTCAGCTCTCCTAATAAGACTGTATTTCATCCTGCTCAAATGCTTATTATAGCTAGTCTGATAGGTACTGTAAGATCTCATTATTTATCTATATGCTTTATTTTGGATAGATAATAGAAAAAATTGTCTAGAAGGGCAGCAATTTATTCCTACCATTTAGGAGTAAAACTGTGATTTTAACTTATTCCAGTCTGTGGACTCCTGAATGAAGGTTTCCAGTGGAAGCACAGATCTCTTTGTTTTGTGGCCTGCTACAGACCTCAGTTCACAACCCATGGGTAGATTGGAGGCCACAAGGACAGGAGAGGGAATTGGGTTTGGTGTTTCTGTAGGATTCCTCATGCCTCAATAAACCCACGGGGCTCCACCAACTGCTGCCCCATGGTGCCATCAGAGAGGGTCAGCAAAAATAGCTGTTCCTGCAGACACTTGGTGCCAGTGTGAAGAGAAGCCATCTTTTCTGTCTCCTCTGTTCCTTCTATTTAACCAGAGCCACATGCCAGGCACCTTCTCCGTCCCCGAGACGCATCCATTTATCGGTCCTGCTTTGGGCACTGCGGTTCATCCTCTGCTTTTCCCACCCCTCTCTGGCACCTCCCCAGAGATCTCCAGATGGGGCTCAGCTGCTGCCCTTCTCCATATGCACAGCCTCTTCCTCAGCCCCTTTCTGCCCGGCTGTGATGGGAAGGGAGCTGCAATTCCCTGCGCTGCCCCATCCTCCAGCAAAGCCCTGGTAATCCTGTATCCAGGGGCCGTTTAGTCCTGTCTGCCTGGTTTGTGGCTCTGCCACTGAAGGGTCCTAATTTGGTGTCGTGTTGAGAGAGGACCAGAAGGCAGGGCAGGGCTCCTGAGGGTTGGGGTCTGCTCCTGATTTTACAACCATGCAAAGTGTGAGCTTGGGAGAGGGTATTAGTTAAAACCAAGCACCCACCAGCCACGTTGTTGCTCTACATCTGCTTTCCCCCTCCTGATATCCTGGCTTAAGGTTTTAATTTTATTGTGTATGTCGATGATCATTACAAAACTGAAGCTACTTTGGCATAAAGACTTTGAGCTCCTCTGACTTTCTGAGTCTGTAATAGAGCAAGTAACCCTTTGCTTGGAAAAAAAAAATCATCTTTAGACCCTCTGTACCTTGTATGATTCTACATACTATGTTTTTTTTTAATCTCCTGTGACTGGTAAAGCCTGTTGTTTCTAAGGGGAACATTTGAGTGTATTGGCTCTTCAACACGATATTTATTCCCTTTCCTGCCCTCTGCACCCAGCCTTGCTATTGCTTGGCTGCTGCAGATCATGGGCGAAGGGGAATCACGCCTGCCCTTCAGGTTTTATGGCTGCTTATGGCACCAGTTATCCCTGCCTGAGGACTGGGAGGCTGGGAGGCTGCACAGCTCCCTGCAGAGCTGAACACGAGCTCTGTGCTGAGGAGTGCTGCTGGAGTGCTGGGTGTCACTTCTGCCTGAGCTTCTGATAATAGAGCAACATGCCCCAAATCTCACTATTCCTAAGAAAACTTAGGTGGTGTTACCAAAAGCAGATACCAGAATGGCTGTTTTCTTTAGTTCTTCCTCTAAGGAGCTTACATGAGAAATCTCAGGCTGGGAAAAATAGGTCCCACCATCCTCTTCTGGGGTAACAAAAAGGAAAAACCCACTCATTTCTGGGGGATTTTGTCTTGGATTGGGAGGACATAAGGAGGCAAACACACATGCCTCCCTCTCATGCTGGTAATAGTGGATGTAGCCGTGGGATATGTGTAATATAATTACACTGCCCTGTGATAAACCACGCTTAACTCAGCTCCGTTCTTCCCACTAATCCACCTCCAGTGGGATTTCTCCTGACGCCGCAGACTCTGCAGGCTTCAAGAGTGGTCTTTTGGAAAACAACACCAAACCAACAACCTGCCACCACCTGGGGGTTGTGCTTCCCCCCAGAAGCCAGCACTTGCCACCGTGGTCCATTCCTCTGCCCACAGCCCAGCACACATCACTCACTCTGGTGCCTCTCTGAACGCTGTCACCCTGGGGAGTCCAGCTCCCACGGGCCATCAGGGCTCAGACCTGCAGATTTACACCCTCAGCCTTTTCCACAGAGTTCTCTGGATTTCAGGACATGACCTGCAGAATTTAACAGCATATGCTAACCTCGACTGTAATCAAATTAGGCTGGAGCACTGGCTGTTGTATTGGGAACTAAGTTGCAAACCACCTAGAAAATAACATTCATGCCTTTTCTTGCATTAACATATTTTTTTCCAATGATTCAGGATGTGATCTGGCTGTGTCTGTGCTGGGGAGGGATTGGCAGGACAACAGGAGTTTCTGGCCCAGATGGCCTCCATCCTTTTCTATTACCTAGCTGAAGCCAGAGGAGCTTTTAACTGGGAACAAATGATTTTAGGCCCTCTTCATGCTGCCACTCTTCAACTATGTTTGAAAATGTTATCCCAAATGCCTGATGTGCCTGTAACATGTTTTAACTTCCATGTGACTAAATACTGGGCCCTTGCAGGTCTGCAGCACAGCTCCTGGTTTGCCTGGCTGAAAATCAAATCTATATGTGCATTTGCATGCCAGAGCTGGGCTACAATCCCACCAGCCAGCCAGTTCAACCCTGTGCAGACAGGTTCTTACTGTATCTCTTTCCAGACAAGAAAGCCCTTGTGACTGAGATGCTAAAAATAACAAATGTGTCTTCATGCCTTCAGTAAGATGGGCCAGGGTGGGCACAGCCTGGCTTTTAAAGGGTTAAGGAGGCTGTGTCCTTGGTGACATGCAATTTATGATCTTGTGAATCCTTTTTTAATTATTTTGCTGTGACAGAGGTGGAAATATCCAACTTCAAACGACTGGCTTTATTGATATGCTGCTATTTGTGCCTCTGTGGAGGAACAATCCCATAAAAGCAATAAATTAGAAAAACCCCTTTTCTCATCAGAGAGAGAGAGATACTTTCTGGCTGGGAGCGAGAGACCTGGTGCAAAGGCATTTCAGCTCCACGAAGGGGCTCCCTGTGATCTGTGGTGAAAAGCCCTTTCTTACTAACCAGGCACATTTACAGTGCACCCAACTACTCGGCTGCACATCCCCCTCCAAGTCGGGCCAGGCTCATTGCACATGGCTGGAGTTTGGAATTTTTGTCTGCATTCATGGATGTTGGCTGAACATCTGTAAAATGTTTATGGCTTTGTGGCTGCTCACACTGGTTAGTTATTTACCATACTTGCTCTGAGAGGATGATCAGAAAGCACATTTTAGGACAGAAAACGGGATTTTAAAGTACAATTAACTGATGCTGTTGGAGATGAGCTGATTGAGGCCAAAATGGCTGTGTTTATTTGCAGACACGAATGACCGATTTTAACCACAGAGAACGCAACAAAATCCATCTCGTGAATCCAGATGAGAGCAAATATGACATTGGAGTTTTTTTGCGTTTTGGTTTTTTTTTAGTGTGAATAGTTGCCCGTAACAGAGATGTACAGGCCTGGCCACAGGAGCACCCGGGCGCAGCCATACAAACACCAGCAGTTATGAAGTGATTTGTGCTTCCAGCTGCATTTGGCAGGTGCCAGAGCTGAGCTGGGCTCTGCCAGCGTGTGTGGAGCGAGCATTGCCTTGAGTCTGACCAGTCAGTGGCATGTGAGCAAGGCTGTTCCCCTCTCTTTGGACAGGCACTGCCTGATGTGGAGCAAAAACCACATGGAGACTGACCCTGGGCCCCGGGGATGGCCACCAACCCAAGGCCTGCTAGCACAAAGGAATTGCAAAGTTTGGGGAGATTGATTCTGTGCTTGTCCTGGTCAAATCCCCTGTCTGTAACTGCAGCTATGGTCTCCTCAGTACCAACCCTACAAGGAGAGGGAGACTTCACCAGGGCTGGGCTCACACGTTTCTAACAAAAGTCAAGCATCTGCCCCAAGTCTTGTCTTTGCCAAAGGGGAGACAGCAGTGTACCTTGAGCTGTAGTCTCTAATCTGGTTTTGTTAAGAAGATCTGTGAAATATCTGCTCTTCTTGTGCCAGTGGAAAATTTTATCATACCCCAGAACCCCACTCGTTTCAGAAGCTGGCCTTTGGTAACAACTTCTTTCCAGCCTGGTACAGGTCTGAATTGATGAGCTCAAGGTAAAATTGCTCCAAATGCCATCATTATTCCCTGGAAGCACCCACGGAGCAGAAGGAAGGGCCTGATTCTTTTTTGCACTCCAGCATAAATCAG
This sequence comes from Callaeas wilsoni, assembly GCA_013398955.1. Lineage (NCBI taxonomy): Eukaryota > Metazoa > Chordata > Aves > Passeriformes > Callaeidae > Callaeas > Callaeas wilsoni. The sequence goes on from VWPU01018064.1 coordinate 14,905, forward strand.
GAATGCCTTCACTGAAGTCCCAGGCACTTCACACACTCTGAAGTGATACAAGAGAAAGAAGATTTGATCTCTGAGTTTTTACCTGCTGTTGATCTAATCCTGGGATGCTGCAGTAAATGGGATATTGCTTTTGACTTCCACAGATGCTGGATCAAGCCTACAGTGATTAACATTCAACACTCGTGCTTCAATCAAGGTACTTTTCTGTAGTAACATCATTTATGTTGAAACTTCTTCTCCTTCAGTCACTGATCTTCAGGCTTATCAGCCTTAGCCTGGTGTAAATCCAGGGTAACACTGTTCTTATTGGAGTTATTCCTGATCAGCACTAATTTAAATGAAATCTGAATGTGACCCATGAATGACATGGTTTCAGGGCCTGTAAAGGTCAGAGCTACAACCCGAGTTCCCCAGTACCAGTCCCCTCATCCATGCTGACCAGAACAAAGCAACCTGGATGAGATCCTATCGCATTTTCATTCCTTGATGTGCTAAAATTTACTGTGCAGTGGGATACTCCACATTCCCTGTTCACAGTGTTTTCATGGGTATGGAACCACCTACCTCTGCGCTGGCCCATCCTCAGGGTTTGTCCTCCAAATCCATAAAACTTCCAGGCCTGACACATGCTGCACTGTGAGAGGCTGACCGGAGCCAGTCTGAGGGCTGGAGAACATTTCCCATCCAGGAAGAAAGGGACAGGGCAGGAAAACAATCCTGGCTTTGGGAATCCTATCTGCTGGCAGATGGAACTGATCATCCATGTGGACAGCCCATCCTCTAGATAAGGGGATTTTCCCATAACTCCCATAAAATCCCATTCATGATCTACAGCCCAACTTTATCCTTTGTTCACACCCCATCAGACCCAGTGCTTTCAGGCTGGACTGGGCACCCAACCACGTGCTGTCTGCCAGCTCAGAGCCCACCTAGGATGGGATTGCAGAGCCATTTCCAACAGCACCTTGCCATACCCACGGGAAAGGTGAAGCAGCACCAGTGATGGGCAGCACGGGACTGAGCCCAATGCACTGCTGCAGAGCTGCAGCAAACTGGACCCTCGTGCGAAATGATCTTTTGCTGCTGCTCGATCACATCTTGAAGGTCGCTGGTGAGGCCAGGCAAGGAGAAACCAACGTCTGCCACCTCGCTGGGCCTCCTGGGCATGTTCACACCTCCAACCTTGCGACCCCTCAGGAAATCATCCCACTAGAGGGCACTGGGAGTCGATTTTCCATTCCCCTTCTTAGTTTCTGCTCTTTATTTGAGTTTCTCCTTGCTTAGCGTTCTCCCCACCTCTCCCTCCTCTTTGCTGGCCAGCTCAGACTGTTTAAATTGGAAATTATTTGTATTACTGTCTGTAAATAATAGATGAGGGAGTGAAGTGGAGTTGGTGTCCCTTCCATAAACTCCTCCTCACTTTAATTAGTGCGAAACAGCCTGGTGAGAATGCGAGCTGCCTTGATGCTGGTAATTAAAATTGAAACCACTGAAAAGCTGCTCTATTTTTTATCGGAGCTGCTGTTCGGAGCCGGGAGCCTGCGGACGGCTCTGCAGTAAAGAGTGATAATGAAGGTGTGAATTCCCGGAGGGAGGAGGGGCAGCTGTAGCGATGGCTGAACTTACACCAGATGAAAATGCAGGAGCAATTAGAGGTGGCTGTGTACAAGCTGGGCATCGGAGATTAGTTGGCACCTTGGGAACATGGCAGGGAGGGACAGGGAAGGGGGAGGGGTTTTTTTCCCCATTTTGAAAAAAAATTTATTAATAATAACAAAACAAAAAAAAAAAGGGTGGTAACTTAAAATAAAGACAAACATGTGCAGTGTCTCTGCCTGAGTGAGGGATGGGAGGGATGGTGGAAGATGGGGCTGCAATACAAAGCATGTGGGGTTGGAGAAAATGCATTGGGAAGCAGCAGCATTGGTCACGCTGGGTTTTTCAGGAGCTCCCTGGCTGTCCCTGCAGGAAAGGCATGGGCTTGCTGCCATCCCCAGGTGTGCTGCTCCTGAATGTGCGTCTGAATATCTCTACATGTCCTCTGTGTGCCCATGAACTGAACCAAAGCCAGGTGACGACCACTGAAGACTTCTTCTCGTCTTCTGTTAGGCTTTAGATCAGACCCCACCTTTGAAAAACAGCAACTGTTAATTTGGGTATCCAAAAGTCATGGAAGATGGAAGAGCACAGAGAGCTTAGTTATTCTTAGCCAAAGAGGAGTTTGTAAAGAGTTGCTCTAAGTAATCAGATGTGGTTATTAATTTCTTCCTGCCCTGGCACGTTCATCTTAATATGTGCTCCACCAAACAGTTGATAGTGTCTGCTGGGCAGCAGAAAATATGTCAGATAATATAATGTATATACATTCTCCGCCTATGGTAAGAGCTGTAAACCTGCAAAATCTTCTTCTGGCTACAGCCACCCTGCAAGGAAAACATTTTCTGAACAAAAACACATGAGAGAGGTGCTTCGGGGGAAGAGAAGCTCCTCCATCCTGCAAGAGCTGATGGGAGCCTCCACCCAAAGGACACTTCACTCCACCCTGGCTCGTTAGCTTCCTAGACACTGGGGAACACCTGAAGGTGTCAAATTGTCTTAATTTAGACTGAAGAGAAGTTTTGTAGAAAGGAACTTAAAAGAGTTCCTGTAAATTGCCTGCCTTGAACCAGTTGTGGTTTCAGAGGGTTGGCTGTTGGGTGCTTCTTGGATCAGGAGCTGCTTACGGAGGCTGCAGCTCCATGGCAGTAATGCCGTTCCCAATGTGAATTTAGGCTCCAAAGTAGGGAAAGCTCAGACTTTCTGCAGGAAGTTTCAATACTGGAATGAAAAGCCAAAATTTAAAAACTGACCATGAAAGAAGCAAACGTAATATATCCTGTAATATCATGATCTTGGAAGAGATCCGTGAAATAAATAATAGTCTGTGCATTAGTGTCCTTATGCACCAAGAAAGAGGAAAACCATTGCTTAATTTGAAATATACACTTGGACTTTACCTTCATGAAGGATTCTGCTAAATTTTTGTGGAATGTTCAGCACACTTGGTTTCCTAACAAACCCCACGGCTTTGTAGAGTAAGCATTTTCTGGTGAAAAGCTGCTCAGCTTTTTTTTCTTTGTCATTGAGTCACAGTAACAAGATATTTTTACAATTGAAATTTATCACTTGATCTCCTGAAGGAAGAATCTGAGAGAAGATCGAGGGCAAAGGAAGGAGAGCTGAGATGCCCATGGCTGGTGTTTTGTTTGTTTTTGGTTAATATGATATTCTCAGGAATATGCTGATCCAGGTATAATGGAGTGTCCACAACGCTGCCTAGTGCCTTAGAATATTAGTGAGATCTCCATGATTCATATTTATCTCCCACATCTTCTCTGCCTATGAGTTTATAAGGCTTCTCTGTGATTTCATCTGTGATGTGCAAGTATCCCTCAGAGAGACTTTGCTAAACTCCCCAGAGTTTGGAAACTGGCGGTTTATAAACCCTGGAGATGGGCAAGTTTAGAATCATTTGAGGCTTAGAGACTCTGAACAATTGTGTTTTCACTTGTTTTTGGTTTGTTGTAATGAGGCTGTTTTACTTTATTATAAACTAGGCAAGCCTCATAGTTGAATTAAGCATTTGTTCACTATTGTATATTTGGCTCAACATTGTTTTCTCAGTTACTAGGTTGTATTCTCTCACTGTCAGGCATGATACAAAAATGTGATTGAGCAGATTTTAAAACTGAGAGGGCGTTTCCTCAAGCCTACAGGACATGTCTGTTTATCAACTTGTTTCACACATTGGTCAGTGGCTTTTGTTATTTAAACCAAAGAGAAGGTAGAACAGATTTGTGTCTGAGCCATCTTGTGTACAAATACTTGGGACTCTGCATCTTTTTTGCTTTGCCAAATAACGTTTTCAGGACAGCTGAGCTGTCAATTTGTTAGAAGGAAAAATACGACTCCTCTGAAATGATTATTTCCTTTACTGAATGCTAGGAAATTTCCAGGGAGAAAAACTTATTAGGACAGAACTAAGTTAGAAGATAAATTGAAATTCTTTGATTGAAAGTAATGTTATTAAAAAGTTTTAATTATTGAGAAGAAAATGTAGGAAAGGCACTCAGAGCTAACATAAAAATGATTGGAAACTGGCAATTAAAACAAAATGCTTGAAAATTAAACATCACAATATATGAAACTGCAAACATGGCTCTGATTCATTGCAACACTTAAAATTTGGGATTGCTATTAAGTGGTAGATGGTTGGTTTGAATTCTGTGGGTCTATGTTGATGCTGAAAGTTGGGCAAACGCTGCAGGACCTTCCTGGTTGAGGCCACCAGATTTCAGATCCCGTCCTTATTCTTCCCTTTCCCACCTCTCGCCATCCTCCATCTAGACTTCTCCTCTAAAGCAAAACTTGTTGCTCTTTCTGAGAGTATCTGCATGCCACCTTCCCCAGGTGTTTTTAAAGTTCATCAGTTTCACCCTTTCAAATACTTGAAGCCTTATTTTGCAATCCCAGTACAATTAAGCAGAGAGCTGTGTCTCTTTGCAGAGCACCAACTTCTGCTCAGCAAAGGTTGCTTTCCTCAAGGGGCAGCCCCTGGATTGCTACACCAACATCTCCAGAACATCCCTGGGATCTTGCAGAACCGGGTCTGTGTTTCCTCAGGAACACTTCATGAGGGGGTTGGCATCAGACATTTGTTCCCATGGTCACTGGGCTGGTTTGGGAGTCTGCTCCACCAAAATACTGTAAGGAGCCCTTATATAAGCAAGGAAATACCAGCATGCTTCTGTTGGCATTTTTTGCACCAGAAAAGCCACCACTCCTCTGATAGTCAGAGCCAGACAAGACCCATCCAGTCATCTTCTCTATTACCAGGCTGGGTTTTTCTACATGATCAGAGCAGTGAATGTCACCTTGGTGCCATCCTCTGATGGACAGGCTGCCTCATGCCCTCCTCCAGGAGCTCTAGCAGAAACATCCGAGCCCCACATGGGACCTGCCTCCTGTCTTTGCCCACAGTGCTCTTTCCCAGGAGAGACCGAGAGAGAGCAATCTTAGACTTGGAAGAAGGTAATTTGAATTGGATGTGAAGTTGTTACTAATTTAATGTTTATCCAATAACAAGGACTTTGCAAAACCCCTTACCTTTTCATGAGCCTCAGGTAACACTGTCAATTCATAATTGCTATGATTCCTTTATCCTGTGGTTTAATAAATAATTTACCTAAATTATTAAAATGAAAATTTCAACATTATTAAAAATTAACCAGGTTAAATGAGCAAACAGTAAATAGTGCTGGGATTGTCCTGCGTGACAGGAGTCCACAGCTTTTATTGTCTTTTTCCCAGGCACAGAGGGGACGTTCCTCCCTCCCCCTCTCCCTCCTCCCTCCCTCCACTTCCACTGCTCTGTTCTTGTCTTTCACAAACTCTTCTCCTTGATATTAGTGTTCTTCACAGCCTGTTGTTTCATCTCCATGTCCTGTTCTCCACTGTTAGTTTGCTCTTCCTTCCCATGAACCCTCTCCCTCCCTGTTGTAGCACCAGGCATCCATCTCCTCTCTGCACACTCTATTCTGCACACATATGTAGCACAAGATGCCTGGTGGGCCTTTTTGTGCTTTTTTTCTTTGATCCGTGGCTGGCAGTGCCATCTGATGCCAGGAAGACATAGATCCCGGAGAACATATGATCTCCAAAGAGCAGAGAGTTTGTCAGGTCTTCAGGATATGGGCTGCCTCCATTCATTAAAAATTTATTAAATTCTGACTGCTCTTAAAGGATCGCAGCTCTGTCATTTTTAATTGAAACATTCAGTTTGCCCAAAATGAAGTGCTCCATCTTCCAGGCTGTATCTCTTGCCAGATTTTTTTTCCTTCTCTGTAATTCCTGCTGAACTGCTCCTTCTGCTGTTTTCTGGCAGAATTCCTCATTGACTTAAAAGGGTTCCCCCCCTCCAGGCTTCATCCCATCCATTTTCCCTTTCAGCACATGGGAGTCCTGGAAATGGCCTTTCCTCCTGCCTGGCATTTTTTCACACAGAACACTTGCACCAGCACAGACCTCGGGGCACACAGCTGATCTTCTCCTGCAGACCTGGGAGAATGAGGCACCCAGCTCCTGCTGAGTTTCAGTAAGAGCTTGGTGCCAGCAGGCCTGTCCATCCCTTCCCCAGAGTGCCCATAACACCATTCCACATCCGCTGCAGACACCTGGGCTCTGAAAGGCAGGTGTGGACTTCTTAATGTGCTCTAATCATGCTTTTCTTCTCCTTCTGCTGCTAAGACACCACGAAGGGAGTCAGGCAATGTTTGCCGCCAAAATTTAGCTTTGTAGACAGGTACCTTCCTATCCCTTTCTGAGCAGCCCTCGTGTAGTTCCCAGCCTTGTTACGTCCTGTTTAGGATGGAAAATGAAGGAAAAAATCCCACCTGCATGCAGAAGCAGTGGTGGTGTCAGCCACAAGGATAATTCAGCTGGAAGGTGTCCAGGAGACCTGGAGTGCCTGTTCCTACAACACGCTCTTGAGAGGTGAAGCCCCAAGGGTATGGTCAAAGTGGAGGCAAATGGATGCACTGTGAAAGTGGTGAGACCCAGAGCCCATAAAACAGGAGAGATGTGTCTGTGGGGAACGTGGCAGTTATTGACTGCACCGTCACGTGGCATGGCCCTTTCCTTCCACAGTCAAGGCTGATATCCGAATTACTTTGGATTTTAACCACAATTAAAGAGCTAATCAAGGTCAACAGCTCCTTTCAAATACAGTTTAGTACAAAATCCTAATGCAGGAATTACACAAATTGATATTGTCAATATAATGGATTCAAACCAATTGTGCTAAACAAGGTTGTATCAAGTCTGCACTCTGTATTAGGTGAGGGCTAATTCTGTCTAGCAGCAGTGGAGACGAACAGAAAAACAGATACATCAAGGCTTCACGGTCTGGATTTATTACTGAGGTGGTTTTTACTCCCCTCAAAGAATTCATTAGTCTAAGAAAACAGTGCAGTTCCGAGGATTCAGTTCCATTCAGAAGGCAGAATGCACAAAATTGAAAGCATGTGATCTCTTGGTCTAATCTATAGGAGACAGAAGGAAGGGACAGTCAAGAGAAATGATGAGCCTGGAGAATAAATCTGAACAGGAGCCCTTGGTGAAAAAGGAGGTGACAAAACACTCTGCTCAGGTACCCAAATGGATCGCACTACTTGAGACATCTTAAAGCATCCAAGACACCAGCCATGGCTGGAAGATATTACAAGAGACCTGTAGAAAACTCATATTCTCCCAGCATGGCAGATGCTCTAGAGCATCTCAAATGAACCCTAAGAGATCTAGCCCTCTCACACCAAGTGACATCTCAGCTTTGTCTTGCTTTTCCTCTGAGACCCTTAAAGGTTTCACCAATGAGTTTCTTCCCAGCTTTGCAGGCATGATGTAACTCTTTCCCTTCATCTCAGCATCCACCTTTTGATTCCTCTCCTCAGAGGAAGTGTGTGGAGTGACCCCAGCCCTTGCTCCCACCCTCCGAACTGCTTTGGAATGGTGGGAGACAGCCAACTTTTCCGGGGTCCGTGTGAAAGAAGCTAAATGGGAACACGAAGGTGGTAATGGAGTGGAAGTAGAGCAAGGAAAGCCTCACTGATGGATTATTAGGCACTGTCAAAGTTTCAGCAGAGTGGAAAACTTGGAGGCAGGAGTAGTAACCCATGAAAAATCACCTCTTCCTTTTCCTGTTCATGGCAGGGCAGCGTGTCCAGATCAAAGCCACCCGTCACTGCTCGGCCTCAGTCCCACGATTTACGAGGCACTGGGGCACCAGCCCATTAACAGCCCTGGTAATTCATTGCAAGGGCAACAGGAGGTGTAAATCCCCTCCCCTCAGGACTTACACATTTACCCAACTGTCCCCCCAACCACTGGACCTGGATATCAGAGGGGCTGATGTTATGAATGAGAAGGGCCACAAGAGGAGCAACGGGGAAGGAGAGGACACTTGGGAGAGTCTGGGATGGTTGGAGTGGGTGGGAGAGCCACGACCCAAGAGGCAGAGCCACTTTCCTATGCACCCATCAGGTAGCAGAAAATCTCATTGGTTTTAATGGCGTTCTGAGCTTCTGGAGCTCCTCCTGGCTGTTTCCCTCAGGATTGGCGTTGGGGAAGGAGCATGCTTCATGCACATGGGCAGCTGGGAGGCCTCTGCACTTTTTCCAGGTTTGTGAGACATTGTGCTCCACACACAGGGCAGTCCCTGCTGCCAGCAGCTGGTTCAGAGGCTCAACAACACCAAAATCATTGATGGCTGCAGGTCACACCAGCTAAGGTGAGATACAAGGTCCCAACACAATTTGGAACCTGAAGACCTAGAAATTCCTAGGTGGAGAACATTCATCTAGCATCCCATCACCCTACAGGCAGCACTCAGACATACTGTCTTCTCTTACATCTTCTCTTACTCTTCTGCAACATGCCTACATTGAAAAATAGCTTTGCAGAAAGCAAATCCTTTGTTGCTTTCCAAAGATAACAAATACCAGATTTACTCCTTGTTTTCTTGTGTCTGGCTGCTCCATCCATTTGCTCTCACTCCCATTCTCTATCTTTACCTTCCCCATAGTCTGACAGTCCCATTTCTTATTTCCAATCACCATTTCTTGTGTCATACTCCATTTTCCTTGCACTAGTATCTTTTTGCTCCTTCAGGCTTAGCTCCAGCTGTTTCTGGCTTTCAAAAAGTCCCCTTCTGTTTGGTCTTCCCTGACTTTTTTCATCCTTCTGCTGTTGCCTGTGCATGCTCAAATCTTTAACATTAGCTAATATTTGATGTCAGAAAACATGTCTTAGCTGTATGACTAGGTTTAAAACATCTATATATTCACAAGAAAACTTTGAATGTGAGTTTTCCACTTCAACAATCTGTACACTAGAACTAAATCCTCATCAGAGGTGCTTGCCTTTAAGGGCAGCAGTGGAGATAAATAGGCTCTGAAGCAGAAATGGAAGGCTCACCAGTTGTATTCAGTAAGTGAGATAAGATGGCCAGATCAGTGGAGCGTTTTCTTGCAAAAATCTTTCAAATTTCTCTTAAAAAGGGGCCTTTTAAAAATTAATTCCACTTTTTTTTGTCATTTTTAAGTTACTACTTATCATTTCTTTTTGAAGCAAAACTACAAACAGATTTCCATCAATTTCCCTCAGAAACTCATTTTCTGTTTCATACTATGAAGTTCACAATAAGTATGGCTAATTTCCCAACCACTGGTTGCTGTGCACTTGACCCCATGGTCACAGGGCCAGGCAGATGTGCCTGCAAGACAGGAGAACACTGGTGTACTGATTTGGCTCAGCATGGGACAGGGAAGTGAGCAGCTAAAATGAGATGGAAGTGGTCAGAGTATTTCCTGTTCCTCCTCACAGGGCAAAAGCTGGCCCTTAAAGCATGACCAAGAATGAGAATCAGGCAATGATCTTTGGTTAAAAGATAACCAGAAAGGGGGTAAATGGAGAGAAAGTGCAAATGAGAAGATACTGGTCTTGCTGTGAGAAAATGGCTTTGTTAGGATAACAATTTGGAAGGAAAATCTATGAGATTTCCCATTCTTCTGGGTTTATACATGCCTGACTCTTGAAAATGTGATTTAGGCACTTCAGTGCTTTTTAGGTGGAAGAAATTCAACTCTGGTTAAGTTGAAGGAACAGTATCATGAACTGCTTGTAGTAAAGTTTGTACACTTTGTCAGTCATGACTTTCTGGGAAGCAGAACTCAGCCTCACATGCAGCTTCTCCAGGGTCCACAGCCCTGGGAAGACCCAAGAAAGAGATGCGGCAAGGTTTTGATGGCTCCTCTGTGTTACTTTCTCAGAAAGGAGCCTCTTGAATGTTCATGGATGTTGCCATGGGATTTACAGCCTGTTTAGAACTCGGGGTTATGGTACATTCCCACCTCTGAAGGCAGATGGCTCATCTTTACCAATGAGAAGAGGAGGGATGAGATGAAGCCCTTCAGCAGAGGGAGAAAGAAAGCAGGGCCATGAGAGGACAAACCTTTGATACTGCACAGAAGAGAAGTCCAGCATGGGAAAGGGCAGAGTCTCCACCAGGTCTTGCAACACATGTGAAACCCATCAGGGTCACCGTTCCCGTGGTATTCTGTTGTCTGAGCCATAATATGACACCCTACAGGGAGGGAAAGGCATCCTGTGGGTAGGGGGAAGAGCTATCTGTGCTTTTAAGAGGTTGGCTGGGAATTAAGGGAATACTTTATGGTGGTTACACTCTGAATTTATAGTTTCCTCCTCTTGCTTTTTAATGTTCTCCTGCCAAATTACCTATGGTTTGTCGCATAACTTCCAGCTGCCTTGTGGTCTGACATGTCCCAGCACCACCTGGGACACATGAAAGAATACAAAACAAACAATCTGTCAGAGAAGGGCTGCACTGCAGAAAGTGGATTCTTTTCTAGACCTAAACCTTAATTGTCCAGACTCTTGGATCAGGATTTAATAGATTTGCTCTCATGTGATAGGGCAATGGTGACATTATGACACAGATCAGAACTTTCTTATTCCAAAAATGTGACTTGGGCACCCTGTTTTTGGCTGTGAAGTTCAGAAAGCATCTACTGTCTATTAACTAACCTCTCTGTCTTACCACTTAGAGGTCTGAGCTACTGTGCACACATCTGTTCTCAAGAGATAGAAGAAGGTTCATCATCGGTGTCTCCCAGAGCTTCAGAGCACAATAGGACACCTACTCAGAGAAGACCTTCTGGTACTTCCCATTGCTTTCCTGGAGAAGCTAAAATCAGGTCACATATAGCTGCTAACAAAAAAATAATTCTGTTCTGAGAACCTGCTGAATATTCATTACTTGAAGGTGAGTTGTTGCCCCAGAGTTAAGGGTTTGGGAGCCTTCGTAATATATTTTTGGAAACCTGGCCACTTTCTGTGGATATCTGGCCTTCAAAGCAGACTCTCAAAAGAAGGCTGTGTAGTTCCAAGGGAGAAAATCTACTGGTAGTAGAGAAGAGAAAATAAAGCCTTCTCCACAGGTGGCACTGTTAACATGACCCTTGTTTCAGAGAGTTACTCAGGGTTTATAGCTGCTTGTCTGTGTGTCCTGGAGTCTGCCTATGTCTTTATCTTCATTAAGGTCTTTTCTTGTCTCACAGGCTCTGTCCCCCTGTGTCCCTCTGCAGCTGACCCATTTCTCCTTCAATCCCTGTCTCTTCCCCGTGGGGAGCACAGAAGCTGAGACTGCCATTTGTGGGCTTCCAGCAGAGTGGTTCCCTGCCACATATGTCCCCACCGGGAGCAGAAATGCAAGCCCAGCAGTGGGAATGAGCTGCCTTTTCTCACGACTGCCCTGCCAGAAGCCATGTTCCAGCAGTTCACCTCAGTGGCTCTAAAATAATTAGGAGGTTTGAAGTTTCACATGCCCCAGCAGAGAGAGACAGGACAACTCATCTGTTATTGCAGCCCCAGTGAACAATGCTTTGGAATGATGTGGGGAATCCTGAACTTGGCAACCCCTCCATGACCTTTGCCTGAGAGTAGGGTCATCCCCAATATCCGGGGTGGATGCCGGTTGAGCTCATGTCCCAGTCCCTTTCAGAGCAGAGCAGGGAACCCAAGCGTCCCGACACAGGGCATCACCTGCCAACTCAAGCATTAAACATTAATCCCGGTAGGACTTTCACTCCTCTGTCTCTGAGGTGAAAGCAGATTAGGAATTTGATCTCCCAAGATTACTGCACGAAAGTCGCCCTTGAATAGACTCCCTGTAGTTTGTCCATCTCTCGGGGTTTTGCCTTTTATTAGATGTTGCTGTCCTTCAAGCTCTTTTTTTTTATTTATTTATTTAATTTGTTTAGGTTTTCTTCTATGACCTCCTGGGGGATTGCAAACCTAGAGCATTTTCAAGTATCCTACAAATCCGGGAAAACCCCACTGGTTGTGAGACCTCCCTAAAAGCATGGTGCTTTTGCTGTGGGGCTCCACAGACAAAAGAGAGATCAAGGGTCTTGCTGGGACTTAGAGGAGACCATAGCTGCACGAGAGAAAAAAATTCTCTGCATGCAGGAGCGGCTCTTTTGCTCAGCAGGCAGGGTGAAGGAGTAACCAGGGTGGCATAACAGGGCTCATCTGAGGTGGGCACAGGACCAGGTCTGGCAAAGGAGGGTGGGTGGTACCAAGGTGTGGAGAGCAAGGTCTTCTCTCAGCTCTGTAGCCATGGGGACTCTCTGCTCTTAGGTGAGGTGGTGCCTCCTCAAGGGCAGTCCGTGCTGTGGGAGAAGAGAGCGTCTGTCCTTGGGGCTGCTCGTCCCTGTCCGGTGCCTGCCAGGGCTGGGCAAAGGCAGCCACAGCATCTGAGGTTTGCGAAAGGCAGCGAGCTCAGCCTGTGTTGAAATGAAAAAGGGGGAAAAGAGAAAAAGGAAATTCTTTCCAAGGTCTGTTTTCCTTGGGACGAGCAGATTGATGATTTAGCAAGACTGCCTGGTTATTTTTCCATGTCGCTGCCTTTGGCCCCTTGTTTGGAGCAGCTGAGCCAGAGAGACGGGAAGGCAAAGTCTGGGGAGCAGAGCCAGGGCTGGGGCTGGCATTTGCAGTGCAGGATTGTATCTGCAAAACCCACCAGCAAGAGCAGCAGATCGCAGGAGCCTCCTCCAGTGGATTTTTTGTCCTCTGACCCTTGGAGTGAGCATCCACCAGGCTCAACATCAATATGCACAACATCCTACAGCACCTTCTGCTCTACCCCAAAGTTCAGAAGGAACAACCAGTGCAGGGAAATGGTGTCCCAGACAGAATCCTTCTCTCATCCAAATTCCTGTCTTTGCAAGCTCTTCGCAATCCCAGACTGTCACCATGGCCTTCACCCCACAGAGATGCTGCAGACCAGTGGAAGGAAAGTCCATCCCTACCTTCCCACCATTTCATGCTCAGCACTATCATGACATGTCAAAGCAGGCAGGCATAAACCCTCACCTGCCTCCAGCGCCTTGGTTTGGTCCTGCCATACTGGAAGGAATCAGCCTCTACCCGAAAAGCTCTAACAAAGGCAGGTCAGGTCCTCAGTGGGTGCCCAGCTCCCCGTGCTGCATTGGGTTGCTGGATGTGTGGAGAAGCCCCTCGCTCCCCTTCCCGCTGGGCCTGGCCGGGAGGTGGCGGTGCCAGGCGTGATGCTGTTTAATTCACAAAGCTCTCCTCCACCGACAGCACCTCTCACAGGGATTGCAGAGTAGCCAGCATGCCGTGGTTGGATTGAGCTGGCAGATTTAATTAAGTTGCGATTTAATTACCTATCAGCATCCCTATTTAATAAAGCTCAGGAGGATTTTAATTTTGAAAAAATAATAATAATAAATGATATGGCCTGTCACTGAGCGGCAGTAAGGGCACCCGGTTCAGGCAGGAGGGCTCTGCAGGCAGTGTCCCTGTCCCTGCCCTGTGGGATGAGGCAGGACATGGCCAGGCTCGGACAGAGCTTGGGAGAGCTGGCACAGATTGCAGGGAGGGGAGCGTGACCCTTGGCAGCCCGTGCGATGCCACGCGCCCAGGGCTCACCTCCAGGCACTCCTGCCTCCGCTTGCTCATTTTGCCTCTTCATACAGAAATTGAAGTGGACTCAGGAGCCCCTGCCCACTGCCAACAGCCCCATATTGTCCTGATCATGGTTTGCCATTTCTGCTGTCTGCTGAAGCTCCTCTGAGGGAAGGCTGGCTCTTGTGATGGTTGGCATTTCTCTGGTGTCCTTGCTAGACAGCAAATCCAGGGTGTGGATGCTGCTTGGGTTTCCTGGAGAGGTTTTGAATATGCCGAGGGAGACACAGAGGGTGATTTTAACCTGAGGTTTAGTTTTGATCCGCCAGGATCAAAGTTGAAGGTGTGTGTCATGCTCAGGGCCATCAGGATTTGGGGAGGTTTGGAAAAGACAGTTTAGCTCCTCTCTGAGCAGTAAGTGAAGATGTCAGGTTGTGGCCATGCCCAGCATCTGGGAGAATTTCCACCAAAGATATTCATCCACTTTAACACTTCAGCCATTATCTCCTTCCAAGCCCCTCCCAGCCTCGCTAACCTGTGCACAACCTTAATGTAACTGTTTGCTGAGGATGTTTCCTAGGGGTTTAATTGTGCTTGAGGTTTTATTTCTTTTGGGCCAGACCCAGACCCCGTGACAAGCAGACGTGGTCGTTATCCCGGGGTGGGACTCAGCAGCTTTATGTGAGCTCAGATGCCGGATGGGGACCTTCTGGTCTTTGCTGCCGGTGGGGACGGGTTTCTTGTTCTGCCATCTGTGTTCATCCTGTTTTCTGTTTTAGAGCTTTTCTTTAATGGAGACTCACCCGAGACCTCTGTGTCGTGCAGTGCCCGATTGCATCTCCCCACTGATGAGGATGTGTCAACACCAAGTTTAGCACTTCTTAAACTACGATAACTGTAAACACAGTATAAAGGAAGCAGTGCTTTAAGCAAGAAAAATGAAGGAAAGCCCAAACCTTTCCCTAGTCATCAGCATCACACCAAATGAGATCTAGCCTGAGTTCTAAAATACTTCCAAGGGGATAATAATATCCATATGTGCTTCCCACCTGCACCTGGGACAGCACATATGGCTTCCTTAGCTCTTGTTCTGGCCTCTAAAAGACATCTAGATTTGTGACACTCACTTTTGGACACCCCTCAGTTAGGCATAGTGGGTTCCCTCCCTCTCTTCCCCCCAAAAAGCCACTTTCCAACAGGGAAAACAGCCGAGACGGAGAGAAACAGACCTTGATATTTCTATTGTTTCACAGTAACAGTGCCTGTCCTGAGACCCCAGGCCTGACAGATTGACATAACAGGTTAATAAGTGCTTTCCACTTCTCCTAAAGGCTAATTAAATATTAATCCACTTGGTGAGGTCAGCAAAAATAACAAACAATTGGCAGAGTGAAATTCATTTAATTAATTCTCCTGTGGAGGTTTTTTAAGCATCTTCCTCCCCTGACAGATGACTGCCTCGGCTGCAGTAACATACAGTGAAATCAGAACTTATTGGTTCTGGGCCTGCTTTTCTCAGATATTTAATTTTGTTTCTTTTGGTTTGCTTGTTTTTTAGTTTCTGAATGCTTGTTGGGTATTGCCCAAGGCTCTAACCAGAGATGAGAGGAGAGAAGAGAAGAGAAGAGAAGAGAAGAGAAGAGAAGAGAAGAGAAGAGAAGAGAAGAGAAGAGAAGAGAAGAGAAGAGAAAATGCAGAAGTGAGGTGTGAAGACGAGGAAGAAGATGTTGGACAAAGTCTTCTTAGAAGGCTCCAACCTTCAGCTGCCAAAGGCATAAGGTGGAGAATCACTGCAGAAATCACACAGCAGGTGCCCCTCAGCCATGGTGGACTGGGTGTGGGGTACAAAGGGTGAAAGTCATCTCTGCCAGATTTTAGGCAAGCCTAGAGGTGCCCTTCTCACAGCTGTAATCTTGGGAATGAGAGAGAAAGGGGAGACGCAGAAGACGGTGTGACTGGGGATCAATGAACAACTCCAAGAAGGAAACTGGAGCTTTCTTGCCTCCAAAATGCACTCTTAGAAACAAACAGTAGAAACTTCCAGAGGAAAGGGATTAAGGAAAAAAAAGTATTCATACACAGAAGCTGCACTGACTCTGCCTCCAGGTATTTCTTCAAGCATCTGCATGTCTGGAGTAGGGTGTCCCCATGGACACTCCGTGGATGATTTCTCATGAACTGCAACCCACGCTCACCTTTCAGCATATCAGAGGAAAATATCCCTGGGCATGGAGCCTTCCAGGCATCAGCCCAGACTTGGAGATAAGTGAGAGAAGTGGAGAAACTTTCTCTGGGTTACTGCTTTAGTTCCATGTTAATTTTTTATTTATCTGAAAGTGTCACTGGAAGGGTTTTCAAAGTGAGTCTGAAGTAATTAGGCACTCCTGCTGATGGATTGCACTGGAGAGACATGTGGATTATTTATTACAAAGTCACTTGCTGGAAAGGTTAGAGGCTGAGAAGTAATTATTTTTTCCTTTTCTTCCTCCTTTTTTTTCTTTCTTTTTTTTTTTTTTAATGGAGGAATCAGCAGGGGAGACCAGCTGAAGTTCCTCTGTGAAAAATTCCATCCTGCCTAAGTGCCCCTTTTGCCCCTTCTCCCATGGTAGCCAGTGGGACAGGTCCCTCAAGGAGGACGTTGAACTGGACCTCATGAAGCCTTCAGTGCTGGGAGTGTGTTTTGGGTTGAAATCCCTGCCAAGCAGCCACCCTGCACACCTGGGAATCTTAGGGGTTCCCCACTCCCTGACCTCAGCACATCACACCTGCAGCCAGGCTCAGTTTTGAGGCTGCCCAGCTCACCCAGCCAAGCCCAGGAAGCCTGGGAGGGCAGCTGGTTCTCATGGCGAGTCTGGCACGCGACTGGTGAGTGTTTTCAGCACTACCAGGAGGATTCAACGCTTCCAGCAACCTCAGCTGCCTCCTCCTCTCCTGCCTTGTAATCTACGTCTAGGATGGGAATTGAATCCAAAGAAATGCAATCCTCGACCTTGAAAAACAAAGCCAGGCTTGTCAAAGTCTACGGATGAATATGCAACAGCCCTAATCAGGAATCCTTTGTCAGAAAAGGGATAATTGTGGCTAACGACATGTTAGTGTAGTGCTGGATCGTCAGGCTTCTAACAGCTTATAAAACCAGGATCCGTTTTTGGAGGGAAAAGCTGAGTGAACAAAGACATGCTCAAGCAATGAGTCACTGGAGAGTTCCGTTCCTGCCGGACAGTGTTGGAGTTGCATAAACAGAACCAAGTCCCGTGACATTCAGAGCGAGAGCCTGGGGTGGAGTCAGGAATTAGAGGATGGTCTCGGGGGAGTGGTGTTGACACAGGGAAGTTGGGAGGATGGAGCATTAACAGCTCTGCTCTGTTTGTGTTCTTTAAACAGTGCCCATGCCATGGCGTCTGGGCAGGTATTATCTCTGCTTTACAGGAGATGGCTATTGAGGTCCTTGCCAAATTTAAAAAAAAAAATTAAAAATGCTGAATGAACCTTGCTCCTTTGCAGGAGTCAGTTTACTTTTAGGTGAAAAATGATATGAACAGCTCAAGGTGAGTGAGGAGCAGGTATCTGCACTGGAACTGGTGCTGAGGACGCCCCAGTCCTGTGCTCCCACTGCCCGGCTGCATTCCCAACTGTCTCTGGCAATGCATCAGCACATCCCAGGGAATACCCTGCCGGTGGTGTCCCCACCTTGTGCTAGTCCTTCCAGACTTCCCCAGGGTGCCTGGCTAGGGACACAGCCTGCATTCCCAGGCCCGTTGTGTGCGGCTGGCCTCCAGGCCACCCAGGCAGAGCTCTTCTCTGACACAGCAACCCCTTGCTCGTGGTATTTATAGATCCCGTCCGTGTCCTCAGCGAGGAAGGCATCCATAATCTCTTACAGATGTTGGTGAGAACAAAGCCAGCCAGTGACTAGAAAGGACCGCCCAACAGACTAATGGATGGAGACCTATTTCTTAGTCACCTCTGACATTCCTCCCCTTACATGCTCTTCCTCTTTCCCAGGAGACTCATTGGGGCCTGCCTGGTGCTCCCCAGTGCCCAAAAACCTTCCCTTCGGCAGACACTCACCCCCATTCCTAGAAGAGGGAGTCTCTAGGAACTGTCTTCCATCATCCCCAAAAGGGATGGGATGTTCTCCTGAAAATCCCAAAAGGTACAGGAACAAAGGAGGAAAGGCACAGGAGGAAGATGTCCCTGATGCAGACGAAGCACAAGGCTCCTGCCTGGTGGGCTGGTTGCTCGAACAGGTACAGCCACACCAAGGTGCTCCCTGCCAGCTCTCCTGGGGCTTTGGGGTCAGGTAACATTCATGCCACCTGCTGTATGTGCACATCTCCTGGATTTACTGCACAGCAGGGTATTTTGCCTTCCCCTAAATCCTTACATTACCATCTCAAGTTTTATCCTCCAGTTGTCAATATCTCCTGCACAGGAACAAAAAGCTTCTCTGATCTCTTCAGCATCCTTTCCCTTTTAACTCACCATCTCCAATTTCCTCTTCACCCCTGGGTCAAAGCTCAAACCCAAACTCTCCCTTCTTTACTTTTTTATTTCTCCTTTCCCTTTCTGGACCTTTTCTGTGCCTTTCTCCGATTTCCTCCTTGCCTTGCCCCAAATCCCGCCCTGCCTTCTGTGCAGGGAGGTTGGTACTTGGCAGTGCTGGCACGGGGCCACCCGGCTGCCCCGGGGTCTGGCGGAGCATGTCCTGTCCTTGTTTTCAGGTCAATGTCCTGTCTGCCAGGAACCCAACTGTTCGCCTGGCAAAAGCCGAGGTGAGAGATCTGATTAGGAATTTACGTGCCTGGATGTTGTCATCTCCCCCTCTGCCACTGCCCAGGACCTCAGTCCCTTTTTTGAGTTGTCCTGCACAGGGTTTTTGAGGAGTGTCAGGAGTTGGCAGGGAGCAATAAGCTCATGGGCTCAGACCCCAAGCAGGTGAACTCAAAGAAGCACTCAAAGAAGGAAAGGGGGATAAGCTGGCTCAGTGGAAAATGAAGCACGTGGAGCTGCTGGACACAGACTTCTGGTAGCACCAAGGGGAGGAGGGAGGTGCTGGCTGGAGAGGTTTGGCTGGGAAAGCAGCGCCGGCTCCCGTCCCCTCTGCACTTAATTGCACAAGGATCTGCAGCCAAGTAACCTTTTAACGAGGGTCCAATCCATAACACATGCATTTGCCTTGAATCATTGCTAGAAATAACTTCGAGGTCGTACATCCCTGTCGACCACCTGCTGAGCTGGGTGTAGCGTTTAGGGCTCACTGTTCCACATGTTTTGGAGCTGTTTGGGAGCGCTCTGAGCAGCTCCCTCACTGGCAGTCCTGTCCAGCCACACTGGGCTACAACTGCACCTTGCTTACTTTTAACTGCATCTGCTGTGGCCTCTATGCAGCCCAATCAAAGCACTACAGGGACCAAGCTGGAAGAGGGAAACCGGTTCCTCCTCATGATTTTCTTGAGTCTCAAATCTTTTGCTTTCAGACCCAGATGTGTTGATGCCTTCCTCCTTACTGCAGTGTGGCCTCTTGGATGGCCGTGCAGGAATTTGCATTTGGAATTTCCTATAATCTGAAGTTGCTGCTAGACCCTGACTGAAGCTCTGCTGTGGGGAAGGGCAGCCCTTTGGAGACCACCTTCGAGGCTTCAGCTCCTTACCACTGCCAACCCCATCCACAGGGAGGGAGGAGGGATGGACAGATCAACAGGCGGGCAGGCAGCGGGTTGGCAGCACTTGGCAGAACGGTGACTTTGTACTGAGCCAGAGCACGACTGGCCAGGGCCATTTTAATGAGTTACTCTGGTCAGGGCAGCCCGCTGAGACAATATTCACATTGATGCTCGGGCTAATGGCAAAACCGGCTTCCAAAGCTGCGGTGGCTAAGGGAGGGAGAGGGGCAGCTGCCCACACGCAGAGGGGACTGCAGCCAACAGCACGGGAAAGGGAGGCTGGAGCAAGAGGTCAAGCAGAGAAAAGGAGGCATCTCTCCCATTGCCAGTGTCCCCTGCACAGGGGACAGATCTCCCGCTTTGCCCTTTGCACTTACTGGGGTCTTCCCCTCCAGCAGCCCCAGCCGCAGCCCCAGCCCCTCTGGCAGCAGGCGGGGCTGGAGCAGCTTTCCCTGGAAGCGGGGTGTCCCCGGTGTGTCCCCCATGCTGGGAGAGCGGCCCCGCAGCCAGCACAGCCCTTGGCGGGGCTTTGTCGGGAACCAAACACAGTAACTGTTTAACGATTTAACTGCACTAATGAATATTGGGCCAGATATTTTCAAGGCCTGTTCAGACTGATTACTTGGAGAGCTGAGTATGTCTACCAATTACCCAGGCAATTAGGCAACTAATTAAACACTTACCCTCAGCTTCATAAACAGAAGAGAGAGAGAGGGAAAAAAAGGAGGGAGGGAGAGAGCTGGCTCCGGTTTCTGTGAAATATTAGCTGTCAGAAATTGCTGCTTGCAAGGGAAGGTGCACAAAGGCAGACGGATCTGGGCGGACAGAAAGACGGACAGCACGCACAGGGGAGTGCGGCCATCGGACCCCTTCGCTTTGCCAGTGCCAACAGCATGGAAAAGTGTGGAGCCTTTGGGTGTGCCCTGCCCAGGCAGGCAGTGGGCTTCAGGACATGTCCAAGCCATCATTCCCAGCCCCTTTCCTGCTTGCCTGTGACCACAGAGGCTGCAGAGCCAGAACTCATCAACATGCCGTCATCTGGAGTGGTGCTGGAAGAAAGGTACCAGGGAGGATACGCAAGCCCAAGCACCCAGCGGCTCCTGCCCCATGAAAAAACACGTGGTGAAAAGAGGCAGCAGCAAGCTGCAAGCCAGACCCCTGGGAGAATTGCTTTGCAGTGGAGAATAAGCAGAAATAGCCCCAGAGGGCGCGTGCAATAGGGTTTATGTCAGTTTAGCACACCATGGTTTCATCCTTTTAGGTATTTAGGAGCAATGCTGCTCTCCAGCTCAACATCTTGCCAAGGGTCACAGGGTCGAGGCCATGCACAGATTAAATCCCACATCTGGCATTTGCTCAGGCCTCTGCTACAAAGGAGATTTATGTTAAACCCAAAGCTTGTGTGAGAAAGTGAAGCAGCGTGGTTTCCTCCAGGTAAGGCCCAGAGGGTTTCACATTGTGCTCTCCACTTCTTCCCTGCTCAGCACTGGTCCTGCTATTGAAGGTCCTGCTTCCTACACCTCTGAAGACATTTTCCAAAAAATAATGGAAAGAATGTTGTTGGAGTGTATTCAGAAACACCCTAGGCTTTTAGGAAAATTTTGAAAAATAATTCTTTCCTGGAAAAAAGGTTGAAAACATTGGGAAAAGGCAGAAATATTTATATTATTTTTTAATTATTTTGCTATAAATTTTTTCCTTTTTAAAGTATGCTTCCCCTTCCACTTTCAGAGACAGATTTTGGAGAATTTGAAGGCTGCATAGGTGCTCCTGCCTGATGCAGGGTCAGCCCCGTGGTAGTGATATCCTGCTTGTAGTCTCAATAAGCCACCAGCCATACTCTTTTTAACAATTTTTGGAGATATCTGTCAACTTTTAGATGCATCATGTCTTCATAACATTTATTTGTCCATCCAGGTGCAAATCCAGAACCAGAGCATGATCAAAGAGATGCTCAGTGGTAGATTATTTCCACATCACAACCACCGGGTTGTCTTTCTGGCTAGATGGGGTCTTGCAAGAGGTACATTTTGTGTAGTTTTGGGATATTCTAAGAGCTGAAAGGACAGGAGGAAAATCCTGAAGTCTCTCTTCACTGAGATATTCTGACACCATAGACCTGTCTACTCTCTTTTGGAGACCATAACAAAGTAGATCGGATTGCTTGGGGGTAATTCCAAAACTTTCAGAAGATAAAAATCAGCCTCATGAGCATGGGATAATAAAGAAGACACATTGACAAGCTACATATTGGTAGTGTGGGCAGATGGACTTCATCTCACTCGTGAATATTCAGATAGAGACGCACCTTTGCTGAGCGTGGTGATGGAGCTGGGAGGAATAACTGGATGTGACATGCAGCTGATAACGCACAGATGGCCCTTAACAAGGTAAATGAGTGAGCTGATGGGCTTCACTGGAGCCTTCAGACAAGCAGAGATGGAGTTTGCTTAGCCCTGGAGTTTGAGTGACCTGGAGGTTATTCACAGAAGAGCTCTCACTGTACCTGCTCAAGTGACACATCAGGGCAGCTGTAGCTGCCTATTTCCTCTTTCCAAGCTCTCCAAGACTTTTTCACTTTGGCATTGTGGTCCTTCAAAAATATCTTCTCTATTAACACATTCCCCAGGAGAGCTGGATAATCATTCACCAAGATTTGTTTCATTTCTGGACTCCTGTCTCTTTGTTCAAGTCTCTCCACAATCTCCTTTCCCTGAACTCACTTCTTCCTGTCATCGAACTTCCCAGCTGTACATCCCTTACCACGCTGGAATAAACAGCCCAACTTTGTATAATGCCCACATTGAGTTTAGCAATTACTGACTGGCTGTTTGTACTCAGACCTCATTTACTAAATTCACTATCATTTTTTCTTTTGGTTGGTCATTAATTTCCAAACCTTAATGGTTTCCAATCTCTTTCTGACTCCTCCCCTCCCCAGCTTCCTGAGATGTGGCCCTGCAGAGCTGAGTTTTCCAAGGCCTTAGGGACTGGCGCTGCACTCTGGCTTGCAGATGTCCAAGTGACATGGACAAAAGGTCACTCAGCTGCAGGACACGGTGAAGCCCTGGTGGCCTGCGGTCACAGATGGGCCTATAGCAGCACCGTTTGGTGATGCCAGCTTCTGCCTTGCATCTCATTGGGAAGCCACGATGTCTCCACCCTTGTGTAGGTGGAGCCATGGCAGAACTTGCTTGAGCTGGTTCTGTTTCCATGAGGAAAGACAAAAATACCTTCCCGGTAACAGTGGTGTCTCTAATGTACCGTGGGGCTCTCTTGGATTCAGGCCCACTGGGAGCAAGGAGAGTTTTCTCACTGGCTCCAGGGATGCAGGATTGGACCCTTAACTATTACTCCAAACAAAACAAGCTGTCCTGGTAATTGGGGTAGGTCTGTTCTTGCACCAGAGAGTTGAAATGTTTATTGTGTAAGGCATCAGAAAAAGGAAAGGAATCTGCTGGGAGCACTTGGATCGTTCCCGTAGAACATGCCCTGAGTCTCTGTTTGAATGCCGGGTCTGTGGCACGGAGACGGGAGCTTGTTTTGATAGTTTCTCTGCATTCAGAGGCATGAACACTTTACAGTTTTCTGTTTAAATGACCCATTTCTGAGAGCGGAAAGCACCAGCCAATAAGCACCCGGGCCCCTCTGTATGTATCCGGAGTTTACAAACCATCCCCACCGATCCGTGGTAGTTAATGGACACTCCTGCTGCTTAGGGGGGCTGGAAAACTGTTCCAGGTGACTACCGGCCTCAGCCAGAGACAAGTCAGTCCCCAGAGGTCTGAGGAGACACATGAGAATGAACTCAGCGTTTCTCCCGAAGCATGACGTTGATTAATGAGGGTGCGCAGCTCCGTCCTGCTGGCGAGCAGCGCGCCTGATGCCATCCGTGGGGAATAGCTGCGTATGAAGGAACTGAGCACCGGCGCTCGCAATGAGCCAGCGCCGACTGTCCGTGAGAGGCTTCCACACATAAAACTGGCAAGCAGCTTGCAGGAGTTTCAAAGCCACACCTCTTCTCTGCCTGCTTTTGTTACCTGCTCGCCCATTGTCACCTGGTGTTTTGGCTTCAGCCTCCAGACAGACTCCCTAAGCACATTCCTCCTTAGGGACCAACCTCGTTTTGAGCTGGGTCTGGTTTCAGACCGAGCAGTGCACTGGATCTTAGGAATCTGGAGCAGTGCTTCTGCCAAGAAAGCTGATTTTCCTTCTTCTCTTTGTTTTTTCAGCTTCTCCTTGAGCTTCCGTAGGTGATGGCTGAGGCTACAAAAGACCATGAGTTGATCTAGTCCATCTTTCTGTATAATACCAACTGCAGGAGCAGAAAGTTGGGCAAGCAGGTAAAGAGTAGATTGTAGAATTTCATTCTTTTAGGAGTCTAACTGTTCACATCTGTCATCCTAAAGAAATTTAAACATGGCCTGAGGACTTGAGCTCCACCTAAAACCTCATCCCTCCTCAGTGGACAATGATAAGTATATCTGACAAGTGGCTCCAGGTCACCCTCCTTGGGGATCTCTGAGCTGGGCATGACAAATGCTCAGCACAGCAACTTAATTGGAGCTGAGGCTGCCTCGATGTGGTCCTTCAGCCTTCCTCACCCTCTCCAGGAGGAGTCTGTTTTCCCACCCACCCACCAGTGTGTGATGAAGATCTACACACCACGCTGTGCTTCTGCTGTGGGAGGCTCCTGCTTTCCTCTTGCTTGCGGGCAATCGCAGGGAAGACTGGGATTATCCTGAGGTATATGTCCTCGGACACCAGTTTTGCATGAAATAATAGTTTGATGTCTAGGAAGAGTTGGAAAACCCTTCTCTTCTACTATGGTAAGAGAACAGTTTCTTCCAGACCTCTTTCCCTGCTCATCCCAGAAGTGCTGAACATCCTTCTGTGGTCCTCTCCTCTGGGTGGGCAGAACAGGCAGACCCTCCTAACGCCTTTGCCATCCCAGCACAATGCAGACATTGAGAAAGTTTTGGACATCTCAGCATCTTTCTTCCCATGGGCTCTGCATTGAGACTTCCTGGGAGCTCCTTGTGCAAAGCTGAAAACATCTGCAAAAGTAAAGGTTAAGAAAGCCGCTGGGGATTTATGTTACCTCTCTCCCATGAGGACTCTGTGACTTCCAGTCACACCACTTCCCGCATAATCAAAAAACAAACCTGGAATGCCCGAGAATGTAACTTTTCTCAGAGGAAGGAGCCACTGGTTGTAAACCCTGTGTAAAACAGCAGGTTTCCTGGTAAAATGCACTGGCTGTTTCCCAAGGGGGGGTGATGCTATCTCTACAAACCCAAGCAAGATTCACAGCAGGCAGCTCATGCAAACAAATACCAGGGCAGGAGTGGATTGGGGTGAGGAGATGTTTGAAGCTGGCTCTGCTTTTGCTTTGGATGGTAGGTGAGAGCTGATCAGCTACACTTTCATTTTCTGCCATCCTTGGAGGCTGGCAGGACAGCAACAACTCAGAAATGGCTAAACATTGATACAGCCAGAAACAAACTGGAAATGAAAAGGGAAAGCCGATGTACATTGCAAGAGCAGAGATAAGAAGCTCCCAATCAGGCCATCAAACCATGCAAGTGCCACCAGGATGCTCATGGTTTTTCTTTCACAAAGATTGCCTTTGCTGGAGGCATTTGGATTAAGCTCCCAGTGCAGGACACGTGCAGGAGGCAAAATACCAGGGCTTAGAGGATGCTCTTTTAACTGCATACCCTTCTGTGTGTCTGCCACCATTTGGAGAGTTAGAAATTAAACAGAAGCCCATGTCTGTCTATTTAACACAGACCAAGCTGCGTCTGCATATATATTTATATCCAATGCACATAATATACACTCCAGTTTCCGTAACCTACTCTTCGATGGTGCAGCTGAAGATGCTGTGTTCCTTTTACCCTCAGTTCAGACAATGCCAAGAGATGTCTGTAGCTTTCTGTGACATGCAGAAGGAAAATGTCTGTTTATTTCTGCGTGAGCAGCGGGTTTCCTCTGGGATGCCTTGATTGATACCCTGCTATTGATTCCAGCAGCAGCTGGGATGGATGCAGGGCGCCCAAATATGAAACCGAGGGGAAGCATGTGCACACACCACAGCTGTCCTGCTTCCCCATCCTGCCTGCAGCCTCCTGACCCCTCTCCTATTAACCACAACCCCCAAGCAGGGTGCTGGCAGGGTGGTTGACACCTCCGGGGTTTTTAGCAAACCTCCCCTCCAGCCTTGGCCCTGGAGCTGCAGCCACAGCCGCTCTCGGGATGGCTGCTGAGCCCGCCCGGAGAGGGTGTCCAGATGGGCTGGTGGAGCAGCTCCAGGACACCTCTGGAGCCAGGGAGCTGTAGGCATGTGGGTCGGGCTGATTTCTGGATGTAACGCTCCTCCTCTCTCTGCCATAGGCTGACACAGTCATACGGCAGCAGCAAACAGGCAGGACAGGGAAGAAACCACCACAATTCAAAATGGACAGGTGCAGGATTTTTACTTAAGGGAGATGGAGGAAACTTTGGTTTTTTTAACACTTCTGCCTGTGTTTATTCCTGAGATATTTTGATAAAGACCTTGATGAAACACTAATCAGGAGAGAGGGGAGAAGTGAGTCTGAATGCTGCCTTCTGGAAAACAACTGGCATAAAATAATAAACGAGGAAACAAGGCAACCTGCAAAAGCAGATGGGAAAAAGAGTGAACATGGAAAAAATTCTGAACAGGTATTTTTAGTTCTCTCTCTAAGAGAAGCCAGCTGCAGGAGTTTGGAATACAGCTCCCAAATTCTCCACAGTTTTGTAGAAAGGGAAGGTCTCTGCTCCATGTTTCTAGCACGTGTCTATGGCCAAAAGCCAGAGCATTTGTGCCCAGATTTTATTTTCCTCGCTCCAGTCTCATACCTGCATCAAGGTGTTTCCATTCCTGTGTTCTCCTGGTGCCTTGGAGGTGAAGTATGGCAAAGTTTATGGGGAGCAGGAAACAAATTCCCCCTGGAGTCTGGAAAGACCCCATCATTTAAATTAAATGTTAGCCTTTGAGAACACAAAAAGAGCACTGTCTCCAACAGAGCTGCCTGGCGACATGGCGAATATTTATTACAGTGCAGGTAGTTTAAGAAAACAGAAACATTTCACTGGAGATTTGGATCTTCAGCCTAAATAGGAGCTTGAAATGCAAAGGTTCAGTTGCTAATTAAATCTAAGTTGGACACTGTTCCATAGAGGGCAGATTGTAACTATAAGAGGATGTTAATGTGGATTTTAAATATTTATTATAACTGAGGTAGGTTATAAAAACAGACATTCTTCCTTTCAACACTCTATAATGTCAGATTTAGAGGTTTGTCTCGGGCCGTGAGTGATTTCCCAGCAGCTGTCAGGGGCTGGAGGGCAATTTATCACCCTCCCAGTGAGAGATCTCGCCGGACAGTGAAAGATTAGCACTCTGATTTATGGCATGCAAGGAAAAAACAACGTTGTTCGAGCGAGTGCCTGGGTGCTGATTTTCACACACCTGTTCCCAGCCCAGCCACACGAGTTGATGATTTCACTTCTCCAGCAGTGCCTGGTAGAGTTGAGAATCCCCCCGGTGCCACTCCAGGGGTGCTGGGCTGAGCGGGCAGGAGCCCACGTGGGCAGCAGGGCTTGGTTCTGAAGGGCTTCACAGAGCCAGGCGTGGTTTGGGATTGTGGTTCCTGCTGGAGCTGGGATTTTTCTTGGCCAGGGCGTCATTGAGATGAGCTCCATCCAAGCTGGAGCAGTGGGGCAAGAGCTGGCAGAGGTGCACAGTTCTGCAGGAAGGGAAAAATTTATGAAGGATCGAACAGGGAGTATTTTGTCCCTTGGAAGCCGTCTAGGCCCCTGGCACTGCACCTTAAGGGCATTAAGTACCACTCCTAGCAGATAAGTAAAGTATCTTTTGCTTCTGTCAAGCACAGCCCCACAAGGGTTAGAGCCCTTTCCTCAGCCCTGCAGGGTAACTCTGCTTTGAACCATGATTTCCATGGCAAAGTGGGAGAGACCACTGGCACTTGCTGCTGAAACGTCCCATCCCATATGTCCGCTGTCAGCTGTGGACACTGCAGGTCTCACCTGCCTGAGGTGACCAGAAAAATTGCCATGATCTCCGTGTCACCTGCACAAGTGATGGGCAGCAAAGAGGTGAGAGGGATGCCCCAATGACAACATCACTGGAGCCCGGGATAAGCCTGGTGTGGAAATGTCCCTGCTTTGCCCACCTTGGAAACAGTGTGATTATAGGGATATGGAATGCAAGCCCTGGGGAGAAATGGGTGCGCACCCAAAGGGGGACAAATGGAAGATGAAGGTGCTTTCACTGAACCAAACAGAACTGGGTTGGAAATTTCGTTCAGCAGAAAATCATGAAAACTGTGACTTTGTGGTGAAAAAACCAGTTGAATCCCAAAGTTTTCCATGAAACAGATGCGTCCAAAATGCAAGAGGACCTGTCCTGCATGTGGTTTCAGATCCATATGTGTCAAATCACATTCTGATGGATCATCTCTCCTCAAACCGGACTTGATCTTGGCATGAAGGACACACCCACCTTCCACATGCCTCACCTTCTGTGCTTCTGACAAACTACAGTTCTCCTGTTGAGGTCTTCAGCCTTGTGAGGCTGGACCTTGATGCCTGGGTCCAGTCCTGCTTCCTCCCTCCCTCAGCCTGGGGTTTATCAATATCTTCACATACTTTGTGTCCCACATCCTACGACATGGCTCCACTTGTGCAGATCAGTCAATTAGAGGAGACTGTGCCATCATCTGATTTGGTTTGTTACTTAGGAAAGCAGCGGTGGAGACAGGATTGATTCAATAGTCCAAGATGAAGCTTAGATGGGGAGGGAAGCTCGGATAAGGGGCTGTGTGTAAGTGTTAGTGATTGGTTTTAAATCAGTTTTCCTTCTCTCTGGATTTCACGTGGAGGGAGGGCTGGTACTGAAAATCCTCTTGCCAGAGAAAACGTGCTAAAAGGGCAATTTACTCACTCCCTGCATTGCCATCCAGCTCAGCAGGGCTCTGGAGCTGTAGGAGGCCTTCCAGTTAAACACTTAGAGTGGAAAAAACAACTTTCAGGTGTGGTTTATGACGTAACAAAAACAGATCCTGTGGGTCTGCCTGGTGCACAGCCATTGCCAAGAGCCTCAGCAGGGCTGAGGTGGCCATGGCTCTCTCTGGGCATCCTTCATGGGAAGGAAAAGTCTGGGATGGTCCAAGGTTTTGCAGCCATTAATGGGAATGGGTATGCAGGGGAGGACGGGCACACAGAAGGGTTACTCCTTGGGGTTTTCTCCTAGAGAGTGGCTGAGGGTTTTGGTGTGAGCCCCTCACAGGATGGGAGGAGGACGTTGTTTCTTGCTGAGATTGGTCTCCACTGGACCCAAAACGACTGGATTAAAAACCTTCATGAAAACATACATTTAAAGCAGTGAATCTTGCTGAGCAAAATATGACTCAGAAATCCCAGAAGCAATCTGATTCCCCCTTCCAGAAATGGCCTGGTCACTAAACCAAAATGATTTTAAATCAAAGCTCCCAAAGAATTCCATTAAACAGGCTGAGCAGTAGAAAAGCAGCTGTGTGCAGCAAATAACTGCATTAGCCACACAACAAAACAAATATAACAAAAGCCCCCAAACAAAATTACATGTCACAATTAGGAAATGAATAACTCTTTAGACAAAAGCAAGGCAATGGAAAAAAAATTAGCGTAGGCTGACGCTCCTAATTGTCTTTCTTTTAGCTCTTCTGTTCACTGATCCATCGAGCAATGATAAAGGCATTAAATTTGGTGATTATGTTCAGTGTTTCTAATGACAGTGAGCTGTCTGGGACTTGAGTGGCAGTGCTCAGGTGTGTGCTGGAGGGAGCTGTGTCTCTGCACCACACTGCAGTGTGCAATTGGCTGCATGGAGGAGGTGAATCGAGGTAAAGCATCTCAGCCACCTCCATCCTTAGCAGCTCTGGCAAGCATCTTCCTCCCAAGCTAGGGCAACAATCTGGAGTGCCAGCAGAGAGGAAAACTCCTGCTGGAGTTGACTCTGGGTGTGTTCATGTCTTGTGGTGGCCGTGATGCCCTGGAGCTGGAAGCCCCTCGCTGTGGGAGCTCAGGGCCAGGCTCTGCCCCGGAGCTGCCGAGCACTCTTGGGCTGGGCTGTCTCATGCAGAGCAAGGACGCTCTAGCATCACCATTGTGACTCCCCTTTTTATTTGTTTGCTTATCTGTGAGAGCGGGTTTCCCCAAAGCACATCCCCAGCTCCTGTTAGCTTGGGCTTGCTTCTGATTCTGATCAAGTTGGTACTTACGGCTTTGATTGAAGCAGGCATGTGATCTGATTATCCATATGTCCACCGGGGCGCATGTCACAGCTTGCCTAGCACATGGCAGTGCTTATAATATCATTAACAATGTCTGAATAACAACTGTTAGTTAGAGTCAGCCTTTATTATCGCATGGGGCTTCACTGGGTTTCCTTTGATTACTATTTTTTTCCATCTTGTTGTGAGTGCCTCCCAGTCCTGCAGTAATGAAAGGCAGTTGTCTGCAAAGGGATGGAGCAACACTTTTCAAAGATGCTTGTGATGGCCTCAGTGCAGGCGAGAGGTGGGATGTTTTAAACAACTGCTCTTGTCCAGGGCACGCCTGAGCTATGTGACCTGGGTCCTTGGCATCGCCACTCCTTCCAGATGAGGTTAATGCAGAGCAAGGCCTGGGGATCAAAAAGGGCCTGAAACTCCTTCCTGATTGAATCTAAATCTTTACCACCCTGCTGTTTTGCCAGAGGGAGGAACTTCTCTCTGCCTCTTTGCAAGGTGCTCAAGTTCTGGCTTGGGTTTTGTGCCCACTGTAAAGCCTCTGCTCCTGAGGGAACGACGGGGATGCTGCAGCCCCTGGGGACATCATATGCGGTGTCAGAGCCAACACTGGACACGACTCCTCCTGAGTCTAGTGGTCATAACCATGCCCTGCATGGGGTTTTCCTTCTCCTCTCTCCAAGCTGAGCTCTCATTACCATCCTTAGGTCAGGAAAGGACACTCTCAGCCCTGGGAATGTCCTGAGCATCAGGGGAAGGGGAGCAGGGTTTGCCCTGCATCAATGACATGAGTTTTATGCCTCTTGCCTTTCAAGTGTGTGCTCTGTGATGTATTGACCCGCTGTGTTTTTTCAGTTGTGTTGTGGTTTGGAGAAAAACAGCTCTGCTCCTGCAAGAGAGGCAGCTCTGAGCTGGGTCAGCCTGGGCAGGGTGAGCTCATAAAACTCTACTGTGAGCCACGATAGGTGAAGAGGAGGAAGAAACTCTCCATGGTGCAGGAGGATTGTGGAGCTGGTTCCAGTCACCGCCAGCTTGAACAGGCAAAAGTCACAAAGCAGACCGTGGCCTGGTTTAAAGCCCCTTCTCTCTCTCTGCAGTGCTTCCCAAGGGCTGGGTTTGCTCCCAGCCCGGGCTGGAGGAGAGGCAGCACAGAGGCTGACATGAATATCCTCACTGAAACACTGCCTGCATTGCCCCAGCACTGGGAAACTCCTGTTTCCTGAAAAGGCTATTTTCACGTGGTTGCTGTGATGGGAGGGGATGCATCCTCATCCTCACTCATGTTCCCTGCCCTGCAGCTGTATGCTCAGAGATAGGAGCTGTGAGACATCAGCCATGGGTTGCCCTGTGTACTTTGTTGTCCCCTTTCCCTGTGAGAAGCCCTATGAATTCCCTTCTCTCAGAAAAACCTCAACACCTGTATTCCTCCTCCAGCTGCCCAGGCACAGAGCATTTTCATTGCCAAACTGGCCTTGCTGGGTTCAGATGGAGCCAGGACAGCGTGACACACTCTACCCACCACCACCCTGCTCAGGACCATCCTTGGCTTCTCACCTCCAGACTTACCCCAAGATGGAGAGACTGACCCGCCCACAACCCTGAGAAGGTTTCAAGTGCTTTTCACCCAAATTTTCTGCCCTTCTCTCCCGTTGTGCTGCCCTCTTGTAGACCAATCTTCCCAAACCCTCCTTACAACTACTTAATTTTGACATGAGCTTTTGAGAGAAAGGGCAGTAGTGGCAGTGAAGCTGGAAACATGAGACCAGAGGGTCTGGAGAGCTGGTGCCACAGGCCCAGGCCCAGGGAACGTGACCACACATTGATTTGTACGTGCGTGCCCTGACTGCAGCTATCCAAGCCTCTCCAGCGAGCAGAATGCGCTGTGTACTTAACTAATGAATTAAACAACTATAATTAATTCTATTTATAAGATGCCTCTAGGTGTATTTACAACAAGAACAATAAAAACAATAACGCGTTACATGATGCCAAGCAGCATTAGTTAATGCAAACGAGAACACGGCGCAGCCAAGCCCCAGCACTGGCTGCCCCGTGCCTCCAGCCTGGCTGAGCAGCACTGCCTGGGCCCCTTCTCAGTTTTATTTTGCTCCCCTCAGCTCTGATTTCAAGCACTCATTGGCTTTTCAACAATGTCCTTTGTATTTTTTGTGTTGGAGAGATCACTTAAATCTAATAATCTTTAGTTTAAAATGGGTCTTCCCATCTCATCACATCCAGACTTCACTGGACCAGTGTGTCCATCTCAGATAGCAAAACTGTCTGCCCGTTTGCACCCAACCCCAGCCAGTGCCCCAAAAGCGCCAGGAGAACCTAACAAGGTGAGGCTGGAGTTGCCAGAGGGCAGCAGGGTGGGGCAGCCATGGCAGCAGACCCTGCACCATCACCAGCCCCCCAGCAGCATCCCAGTGCAGGGACTTGCCCACAGCAGGTGGCAGCCAGGGATGGAGGTGCGGCAGGAGCTCTGCGGGAGGAAGGCAGAGACAGCTGTCTCCTGGGAGAGACCTCACAGGCCATCAGGGCTTGCAGGAGGGATTTCCTCACGTTCAGCTTTACCACCACGTTCTCGTTCTGGTGGGAGTTTGGGCCGGTGGCTGTTGTTAGCTTGGTTTCGATCACTTGATGGCAAGGTTGGGGTGAAATATTCCTCCTGGCCCTGCACACCGACTCTCCAGGCGAGAGCACATGTCTAAACCTTCTGATGGCTGTTAGACTTGGTTAAACCAATACTCTTTTTATTATTTTTCTGGCAATAAACATATGGGCTGTAACTCTTTTTGTCAGCACTCCAAGAAGGATTTAACACCTTCCCCGTAGAGGACAGCCTACTGATTACCTGCTGCTCTGCTGGGATGTCTGCAGCCTGCCTTCCCTAACTCCAAACTCATTTACAAATCCAGCATGCCTGATTTCTGGGGGAACTGCAGCATTTTCTTTAGAGCAGGCACACTGTGGTCTGTAGTCCAGGAGAAGATGCAGAGACTCAGAGCCTGAGCTTGGAGGTTGCTCACTCCCCACTTGCTTTAGCAGCTGGGGAAGGGACTTGGGTGCAGCAGAGGGTCTGTCCCTTCCCAGTGGTCTCTGCAGGATCCTCTGTGGGTCATGCAAGGGATTGTGAGGGGAGGGTTTGATTGTCAAAATCTACCTTCATGCAGTCTTGGGATGCCCTAGGCTGCTCACATGGTGTTTTCCCCTCCTTCAGTTTCTGGGGCTGCCAGTTATTGATCTGTTGAATGATGGGGATGAGCTATTAATGATGAGAAACTCTAAAGATTTGTTGTTCTACTTTCAGCTATTGGGTGTGATACCTGCCTGCAGTGGTGCTCCTGAGAGCAAATTTCCCCTCTGGGATGTGCACCATGGAGAGCTGAGCTCAGCTCTGCACTGGCTCTCTCTTGTCCCCGTGTTGTATGGACTGAGCTCATACTCAAGACGTTTTGAGGGGCCAAGGCTGCAATATGCCAAGGCAAACCCACTCAACCCATCTCCATGTTCTGATTCCCTCTGGTCACCACCAGCAGCAATGGGATGTTCTTCCCTGCAAGCAGAGCATCCCCAAAGGCTGTGAGCTCCCCACCACCCTCCTCTGCAACCCCTCCACAAGAGAAGGCTGTGCAAAACTCCCATCCCTGCTTTCTTTGGCAGGGATTTCCGTGAGCCTTTCAGTTTTGATAGCTCCTCCTGGCACATGGCCAGCCAGTTCCATGCTCCTTTTTGCTCATCAATCTTTTCACCAAAACATGGTGATATACACTGTGATATGCACTGAGAAGCATCCCCACGGGCTCCCAAGACAGCAGACAAATTACCAGATTATTTGTGAATTTTAGCCACCCGATGGGAATTCAATGCTTCAACTGTAAACGTGAAATCAGCTACTTCCTACAACTTCAAAACAGGGAGCTGTTAACAAGTCAGGTAAATTAAACAGCAGACTCTCTGCACTAACAGGCAGAGCTGTCAGGAGAAGACAGATGCCTGCAATCAGCATGGAGCTCAGCCTGGCTCCCCACCCCTGGCTTGAGGAAGAAAGCACTGACTTATTCTGGAGCAGCTGCCTGGGAAGTTTCTCCAGGAGCACATCTCCCCCCTGCCTTTGCTGCCCTTCACTGGGATGCTCTTGCACAATCCCAGACTGGGCAGTGGTACCAATCCATGGTGGGCACCTCACTCCAGCATCCTGCTCCGTTCTGATGTTGGCCCCTAAAATCCTTCAAAACCAAGCATGAAAGAGCTGTGGGAGAAAAACCTCCACAAACTGTGCTGTGAGCACAAAATGGCTTTAAAACCTCACCTTGCCAGAGAGCAGATAGAGGAGGAACAGTGCTCAATCAGGGATCAAGCTGAAGGTATCGCTCATCTGAAAAAAGCCACTTTCCCTGCAAAAAAGCCATCAAAACCAGGGTTACAGGGGCTCATCCTGTCCTGCTGCACAGGGATCTGCTAAGCCAGAGCGTAAGTCTGAGTGCTCCCACGCAGAGAAACTCTTGACAAGGGGAAAATGCAGCTACACTTGAATTTGTTAGGTAAATTTATTATAGATAATTTAAATACACTACAGAACTTAGTGTGCCGTATGCACCCTTTGATAGGGCTCCACAGTGCTATAATCAACTAGTGCTGACAATAGGAAATGCAGATTTATTAATTCTCACTTATATATTGGCTTAAATACCTTAGAGTTAAATAAGCAGATTTTTTTTTTTCTAATTCCCCCTTCTTACTGCATGGCAGATCAGGTTAAATTTCTTAAGAATTGTCACTGGCGTGAACCAATTTATATAGCACGCTTTTGAAATGTGAAAAGTACTCACAAAAAATAGTATTTTGGGGGGTGAAACTAAAAGGCATCAGGGTGTGAGATTCCTTTTTCCCTTGTCTTACCTCTTGGAACAAAGTTGGTAAAGAGAAGTATATGCCATCCTTGCCCCTCCCTTGGAAGATTCTTTGACGGCTTGTTTAAAATATTTATGTGGGTACAGAAGGAATTACTCTCAGCTTTGTGTCTGCAAACAATTCCCAGCAGTATACTGCAGGAGGCTTTCAAGGTTCGGGCCTTTTTTAAAGTAGTTAGGAACCCTTTGCATAAATGTCATCTGATTTTATTGTTTTGACACTTCTGCAATGATAAATATTGTTACTGAAAGTCAGCAAAACAGATGGATGGCTGCCTTGGCAGATTTTGTGAAATCTCATGCTAATTAAGGGACTGTCAGGCAAAAAAAAAAAAAAAAGAAAAAAGAATTGAGATTGAGATACTGCATTCGCTTGTCTGACTTGACACACAGGGAAAAGGGCTGCTGGGGTTTGAGGAGCGTGTGCCTTGATGGGCTCTCACCTCCTTGGCCTCTTGCCCTCTACTCAGAAACCTCACAAGGTTTTCAAGTAATGTTGTCTTTCTCTGAGCTTTAAAAGGAGTGGATGATCTCATGGTAGAGGGTGAAAGGTGTTGGGAGCTCGCTGATGAAACAAGAGGATGTAAAACACTCCATGTGCACCTTCCTTGGCCGTGCCCATCAGAGTGTACACCTACAACATCAGGACTTTTGCAGACCTGGGGATGAAAAAGCATCCGGGGATCCCTCTGGGTCTGAGAGAACAGGCACAGGAGAGGTCCCAGCACTGGGTGGGGGGGAAGGATGCAGCACCTGGTTGTCTTTAACTGAAACAGCCACAACATCAGTAAAAAGTTACAGGCTGGCACAAAATTGATTGGTTCTAGGAGGTAAAGATTGAAAAACACCGGTGGACTCAAAGGGCCGGTGGGAATGAGGAGGACCTGGCCAGGGTTTTGTTTACACTTCCAGGTTCCCACCATTAAGCAGAAGAGCTGACAGGGTTGTTTTCTTTCCAGCAGCTTGAACTCATCTGTTTGTCTTCATCTCTATTTGCAAACAGCAGCCCAGGGCCAGCTTTGCTTTCACTTTATCCTTAGTGGCAGAGAGAGCTGCAGAAACTGGAGCTGCAGCCCATCCACAGCATGAGGGATGGGAAACAGCTGAGTAGGGAGAGCCCTGATTCCCTGAGGAGTCCAGGTTAAACAAGCCTAGTGTGGGACCCACAGGCATTCACAAGCCTCCCTGCCAGCTTGGGAAAAGGGTTGAAACACAGCCAAAAATGTTCCATCACTGTGGGCTCCACACTTTGCCAGCCTTCTTCACATGAAAGGGCAAAAGGATCCTGATTACATCCTTGAGGATCCTGATTATCCTTGGTAATCCTTGATTAGCATCCTTGATGATCTCCTGAACACGTTGTTTTTTTCCCTGAGACACCTAAGCTGTGCAGTGTGGGCCACCAGAGTGCAATGGACCAGTTGCTGGTCTGGGATCAAAGAGCAGTTGAGTTACAGCACCAGGCCTGTCACTACTCATTGACTATGTTAGAGATAGTTCTTCAAGGATATTAATGGTCTTTTTCATCATCGCAGCCTTCAGCTGGTTTCTCCCACAGCAACTTTATATACATCACCAGGGCAAGCAGTGTTGACAATAAAAATCCAAACTTCCCCAAAGGGAAGGGACCTTTCATCACCAGGTGCCACTGCTGTTCCGGGGACATACATGGGTGGTTGGAAGCAGGTCATGGTTCATCTCTCTCATTCCTCCCGAAATATTGCTGAAGAGGTTTTAAAGAGAGCAATCACAGGCCTGGATTTGTCTCACCACTCTCAACGCCTGGAGAGCTTTGGTGAGAGTCTCAGTCCTCTGGGTGTCTTCGCCAACCAGGGCAACGAGTGGAGAGTTCAGAGAGAAATTTCTCCAGTCCAGGAGGGAATTGCTCAGGGATGTCCCTGCACAGGTACCAGCCTGCTGTCCCATGGTGAACAAACCCCACCACGCTCCCCACAGTGGCAGAGTCCACTCCCCCACTCCAGCTTCTTCCCCTGCAGCAGCACCTCTCCTTTCCACATCCACGAGTGCCAGCTATTTCTCTGCTTCTGTGGGGTTGTCCCACAGAAGAACAGAAGAACCCCCCTACTTTACTTCCTTAAGATATCCAAGCCTAAAAAGACCTTCCCACTGGCATCCAGACTCCCTACTGCTGTACATGGTTAGAATCCTGTCACTGCTCAGCAGCATCACCCAAACACCCCCAAAATGGGCACCAAGAAAAGAAGCCCAACCATTGCCCCTTCATCTGTCTGTAAACATCTTCCAACCCTCCCAATCTCCAAAGTACTTGGCTTTGTAAGCTTGGCCAGATCTTCCTTGGCTTTCATACTGATCCTGTTGTTGCATTTTAGGCTTCCTTTTAATTTAAAAAATCTCATATGATTTTTTGCATCTCGCTTTTGTATCTCTCTTGATGTTTTGCATATTTTTTCTTTTTTTTTTATTTCCCAGGTTGCTAATATTCCTTTCAATGGGCCTTGATTAATGGCTGAAAGCTCAGGAATATTCCTGGTATTCACTTAGCCAGAGCAATTACACTGCAAAAAGCAGCATGAGGACGCTGGGTTGACATGCAAATAGCTGTGTTACACAATTAGTTGATGCACAATTAATTGGAATAATGACAAATATAGTCAAATAAGGCTGGATTTAGGCTGTGTAAATCTGAGGCGTACCTTAGGGTTATACAATTAAGAGATGTAAGGAGACAACAGCAGAATCCTTCAAGGACAAAAAGCCTATTCCCAAGAAAAATGCTTTTCTCTTTAGATCCAGCCTGGGAAAAACTGGCAAAACAACAGGCAAAGTGATCTGAGTGTGACAAAGACTAGACAGGCACATGGCCCTTACCTGTGTGGGCTTGCACTGAGAATTACCCCCACCAGCCAGGGCACCTCACCCTGCTCCCATCCAGCAGCACCCTGCACAGGGCTCCTCCACCCCAGTCCCAAAGGCTTGGAAAAGGCCAACCACCCCCAAACCTGTCCAAGCCTCACGGGACACCTTTATTTCTGCTTCTCATCCATTTTATAACCCAAGAACCACCAAACTTTCTTGGAAGAAGAAGGAAAAAAAAATCCCATTAACATCTTGCACAGCATTGCCACAATGGTCTCCACTACAACCCACTAAAAAGGAGGATAAACTTTGAATGTTCATCTGTCAATTTTATTTCCCTCCCATCTGTTTCTCCCTGGTTTGCAAGCCCAGAGATGGCGAGAGAAGGTGGGATGCAGACACTTTTTTCCTGCAGCTGCTTCAGAGCTCGTCTTCCTGTCATCCAGGCCGGCAGTG
Source organism: Callaeas wilsoni (assembly GCA_013398955.1). Taxonomy (NCBI): domain Eukaryota; kingdom Metazoa; phylum Chordata; class Aves; order Passeriformes; family Callaeidae; genus Callaeas; species Callaeas wilsoni. The sequence continues at coordinate 52,639 of VWPU01018064.1, forward strand.
GTCTGTGATCCACACAATGACCAAACCTGCACAGCCCCATGGTAACAAAATAATTACCCAGCAGGCAGGGAGCACCGAGGGCTTCCTGCAGCCGAAGAAACAGGACACGCTCGTCACTGGAATGTGCAGAGGACGAGCATGCCTCAGGGTCCTTGCAACGTTCATTTTATTTTATGGCTATTTTATTTTCCTGTCCTTTAGAAAACTGCTACATTAACCCTCAGATCTTAGATATTGAGCCTAGCCAGTGTTAAAAGTTTAATTGCTCTTACTGTTAATTATGATGCTGGCAGAGAGTGCTTGCCATCCAGGCCTGGTAAGCTTTGATTCCCTGCACGGTTTTAATGGTGGGATGTATTTTGGGGGTAGTTTTATGTCCTCTGATGATAGAAGCTCCTGATGGATTCTGGTGTAGAGATGGGTCTGAGAGCATTGCAGGATGACCCCAAGCAAGGACCTTCAAATGTGCAAGTAAGACAAGATATCCTGGAGGTGTCCTGATCCAGTCTGCACTTGTTTTCCTATTCCCTGTACCTTGGTCTATGGATCTGGATGACCACTTCCATTTTCTTCCTGGTCTCTTTTATTCCTACTGTTCTTGCTCATCTTCCCAAACACTTCTATTCTCTGAGTTCGAGTTCTCAGTGGATGGGCCTGCAGAATGGTCCTCAACAGAGCTGAAGCAAATTCATTTAAGAATTGACTTGATTTACAGAGAAACTTCCTGCTTGTTTCCCCAGCTTGTGATATTCTGTATATTTTCAAGGCTTTAGATATCCACTTCTCCTGTCTTGATCAGTAGCCATTGGTTGAAGAGGGAATTAATCAAACCCTATAAAACATTCTCCATGCTCAGTCTCTTACTGGGGCTCTATTGAGAAACAAATGATCCTTTAGGACTTAAATCAATGTTCCTTGAGCCAATACCCTTCACATGGTTTCAGTGGGGTTTGGATCAGCTCTTTAGCATACACATTGTTACAGTCAGTGTTCTTTATCTAGAGAAGATATTTAGCCTTGAAAAACGATCAGGAACATTTTAAGCGGCCAAAGACAAATTCTGCTTGATCACACATACAATAATGATTGATGGTAATGGAAAAAAACAAATGCTATAATGATGATTTACTCGCCTGTCAAAAAAAATTAGTCCTCCTAGAATCCTGCCGAGCTCATGTGTGTGTGGGGATATGTGCACAAACACACGTGTGCAGGTACACGGGCCACGTTGCGTCTGCGACAGCAGCATGTGCACGTGCTCTGGGGCTGGGCAACACGGCAACAAAGAGTCTCTTGCACGGTAGAAAATATCATTCACAAGGGTGGCAGCAGTGCTTTGCTGAGGGATGATGAGAGGAAGCATCTAATTACCAACGTGTGCCACGTGAACTATTGCTGGTGTGTAGGAAAACATGCAAAACGCGTGTGCCAAGGCCTCAGTTCACACTGCAAGTTAAGCCAATCTGTTTTTAAACATGGACAGTTTGAACATATTTCATCCTAGGGATTTTTGGTGATATGGAATGGAGGTGATTTTGCAGGACCCCAGTGTCATGTATAAACTGTCACATATTTGAAATAGATGTGCCATGTATTTCATCCGGTATTTATTTTTGCCAGCTGGGCGGTGGGGGTTGCTGCTATCAAACATTTGGGTTCCTTGCTGGTGATCAGGGAGGAGGGCTCTTTGTGGGGTTTTATTCGTTGGGGTTTTTTCCCTCCCCCAGCACAATTTCAGGTAGTTTCATGTCATTAATACTGGTTGTGAACCTCCCCTCACATCTGAAACCAGCACAAGGGTGCAAGAGTGGACAAGACCATCGCAAGATCTTTGTTTCTTTAAATAAATCAAATTCTTTTACAATCCTTCAGCATAACACATTAAAATATGCCTGTCTCGCCCGCTCTCTCCCGGTAGCTCTCCCGGATTGCCTGCGAGAGGAGTGGAGACCCCTGGGAATTGTTTAGCAGCGATTCACTGGGTCAGTGTATTAGAACAGACTCAAGTCTATCAGCCAGATGGTGACTTCAGAAAAAAATTGACACACCATTTCAAACTGATTTCACGCAAACCCTCCTGAGGGGAGCCAGTGGGAATCCAGCAATCAGATCTGTTGTGAATAAATATTACAAAATTGTCAATTACAAAAGGGATGTTTAGAATGTTTGACTGATTTAGAATCTATTCATTCTTTGCCTTATACTTTGATGGTGAATCTTTCGATATCACTGACTGATTGCTTCCCTTGGCCAGAGAAATCTCAGATTTTAATTTTTTTATTGGAAGAAGCTACTATGCTGCCTTTCCAGGCTTTTATGGTAAGCAGGCATCTGAAATAAAAGCTAAGCCAGGTACAATTTGGAGCATGATGTCTTCTACAGATAGTGGCTTAAAAATGAGCATTGGACTTAATAAGGCAATCAGATCTGAACACTTTCAAAGCTATACAGGAACAAGATCTCTCATGAGTAAATTTAATCAGTGTACATGCAAATATCTGCTTTTGCAGGGAGGAGAAGTCGGAATATTCTTCCAAGCACCAGTTGTGCATGTTCATCAAGTTATGTATTCAGCTGAAAAAGTTATTTGCCTTGTGTTGAAACTCACAGTGGAGGCAATTTTTGTGCTTCTGCTCCCCATGTGACTGCTCTCGATCCATCACTTTCTCCGGCCTTGTTTCTTTGTCTTGAGCTGCACATCCAGACAGGCCATCCCCATGTTGGCAGGGCTCGCTGAGCCTTCCCCATCCTTGGCCACCCTCTCCCTCCCTCAGACCAGAGCACACCGGTGTTGCCTGGATCTGTTCTGGAACAGTTCCGCTTCTCCATCACAGACACTCCTGTTTCCAAGTGATCTTTGATTTTACCAGCGCTACTGGACCACTCTCTGCTTCCCTCTGATGGAGACCAGACCCTGATGTGGTCACCGTTCACTCCTCTTTTTTCTTTTTCCTATCTCTGAGGTGGTTTAATTTATTGTCCCAGGGTGGTATCACCAGTTGTCTCTCCCTCTTTAGATCTTCATATAGTAAACAATAAAGCTCACCTCTGAGTGAAACTCTCGTTCCCACAGGTCTTTTAGCTGGTCTGTGCAGGTCAATCTTACCAGTCCTTCACTCCCACCAGATGGAGATATGATCACTAGAAAGGACAATGAGGCATAAATCAAAGTTATTTCACAAACAGAATTTCAAAAGGTTTCTAAGGATGAAAATGAAATGTATAAACCTTCATTAGTGCGGTATTATCTAATTGTATCCAGATTGTAGTAAATTTATAGATTTATGTAAACTAATATACTATGTTTTCATCCTGGATTTGTCTCAATTTCTGAGGGATTACAGCACTTTCTAGTAGTCCTAAAATTTCTTCAGTAAACAGATAAATCTCTCTTATAAATAATCCAGATTCCAGGCCTTGTCTCTCCAGATCATATCTACAATTCAACCATCAGCCTGAACCAGGAAGAACCTTTCTTAGCAAATATTTGTCCATCTTTCTGGAGACCTGGTTTGCCTGACTTGGAGGCTGTCTGGATGCAAGCAGTGATGTGTGGTATTTATATTGCCTTTCCCTGTGCCCTTGCTCCGTGGGCAATGGTCATAGGCAGCTCCAAAGAGGAAAGAGCCATAAAAGCTGATGTCTTTGCCCAGAAGTGATGGAAGATGATCTCACATCTGGGTGACACGTGTGGTATCTGTCCCTCTTGCTGTAAATGCCTGCTGTTTATCAGCAGAGCTGCCCTGCTCCTCACTGGAGTGGCCCATGCTGTTGAGGTCATGAAAAACCCTCGCTGCAGTACCTCTTGCCTTGGGCACACACCACCCTCCTCTCTGTGGTTGCAACACAGTGCTGTCCTCACCTCTCCTCCGCAGCCCAGAGAGAGCTGACCCACTGACCCACCAGGACCCCCGGCCCACTGACCCACCGGGACCCCCAGCCTTGGCTTTGCCTCTCCTGGAAACTGTATCTGGCTGTCCCTCCAGCAAGGCCTGGGAGAATCTCATGCTTTGCAATGGCAATGTCATGGAGTGGCATCCCCAGGCAGCCCAAGGAAGCTGAGATGGGCCCCAAGTCCCTCTGGCACTGGGTGACATCTCCTTCCCACTCCCTTCTCAGTTCTTTGTCCCTGTCCCTGTGGTCCCCCTAATGCCTGCCACTGATGGTTCCTTGGGGTGGAACGACAAACCAAAGACAAAAGTGCACATGATCCACATGGTTGTGACCAGAGTTTCCTTGCTGAGGTCTGGGACTCCTCTTCTCCAGCCTGTCCTGGCCACCGAGTCCCTGCTCTCCCTTAATGCCCTTCCCAGGCACTGGAGAAACTCTTTGGTGGCACCAGAACTCTGACATCAATCTTCTGCAGAGCTCCCCCTTGCCAGACCTCTCGGTGGTTTCCCAAACTCCAGGCACTCCCCCCGTGCCCCTCGAGCTCTGTCCCCACACCCTGCTGCCATCCCAGCACACAGCACTTCAGTCAGCATCCAACCTGCCCGCCTGGGAATCTGCCTGCTGGGGGGAGCCGCTGGAAACAGAGACCCAGGGACAGCAGATAGACTTGCACGGTCATTATTTCCAGGAGCCTCTTGATCAGTGGTATGAAAGACAACAACAAAGGTCATCCTGAACTTTAAACTCAACACCGTGCCCCATCCCCCCAGCAAAGCACTTTCCACCCAGGCAGTAAATCTTTCCGTGATGAGGGAGAGGGCACCATTTCCAAAGAGCAGGTCCTTCCCACACATCGACTTCAGCAGCTGAGCCTATGTTCATCTGAGGGAGAGGCACAAAGGTTTGGTTCTGAAACTTTTTGCTCAGCTTCTACCTCCAGTTTCTACACCACCACAAGATGTTGGGAGACCTGGTCTCGCACTGGGCTGTCCCTGCAGCACAGCGGGGCTCGGGAGTGATGCTTCTATGGGGTGTGCTAGAGACACCCCAGACAGAGGAAAACGCAAGGGGCCTGGATCTACCTGCCACCTCAGAAGCAGGGAGATGTGGATGTGGCATCAGTTTTATCCACCTCCAGGCTCAAGGGGATTTTCCATCCCTGGAAGCATTGAAGGCTTGTTGGGGCTTTAGTGTTCCCAAAACACTGTCATGCTTTCAAAGAAGTGTCTCTCCCCGTGGTGAGATTTTTACAATAACTGCTCATTGCACACCAAAAGGTATCACTTGTAACAAAGAAAAACACCCAGAGAACAAGAAAATAACTCCTGGCTCCAGAGACAGTTCCATACAAAACATTCAGATTTGCGTGAATATTACTGAGAATTTTTAATGAAATTGCTCAGAAATTTCCCTCTGAATGACGATCTGAAACCCCTTCTGTCAGCCACTGAAACTGCCTCACACCCTCTTAGGTCGTCTCTGAGGTTCCACACTCTTCCATGCTCTCTTTTTTTTTTTTTCCCTTCCTTCCCTATAATAAGATTTATTATTGGGTTATTCTTCATGGTATATTAGCCCTTAGCCAGAGTCGGTGCTGACAGAAATGTTAGTCATTTGGGCTCTGCTTAACCTGCTAAGAAGAACTGAATTTACAGAATGGGACGAGGCTTTTTATGATTTCATTCCAGAGCCAAATCAGATAAGAATAATTATCCTCTCCTGGGATATTAGGCAGCACCTCCCCAGGACCGGCAGCTGACAGCTGTTTTATTGGTTGAGTCACTTGGGTCTGGAGTCGAGGATTAATTGTTCATGTGTCCGGGTGGCTCCAGGAACAACAGAGAAAGGTTCTTTCTGGAGATGGGAGATAATTTATTTTCAATTGTTTTCATGCACATGATTTCAGTGGACAAGGTGAATTAAAAATAAAATCGCATAAATAACCCTGCTCCCACCACTCTCTACATTTGTTGTTAAACGCTGGCTTGTGCATTTCAGATCTGGAGGTCTTTAGCAGAAAAAAAAAATGTAGTATCAGAGGAGAAATGCAGTCCTTCCAAAGCGAGTTCAGGTCCGCTTTGTCACCAAATGTCCTCTCTGACCAACCCATGAAAGCAGTGCCCGATGCCCACCCCTGCCCTTCCTTGGCACCCACCCCCAAATGCTTTTATTCAGAATTAATTTACTCCTGCCTATCACCTGCTTGAGATTATTCTAATGATAATGGCCTCGCTCCAAAGCAAATTAAAAACCAGTGGTGAGGCTTTCCCTGACTCGAGCAGCCTCGCACTCGACTGAGCGCGGCTTTGCTGCAGCCACTGTCTCTCCTGGATGGCACGGTCCGGCTGTCCCCTCGCTGGCACACACGCTGTGCCCCTGTGACGGGCAGAAGGGGCCCAGGAACGGGCAGGGAAGGCAGTTGCCTGGAGCAGCAGGGGCTCGGGCAGCACAACGCCCACCGCCCAGCTTGGCTGCACGGCTCTGCCAGCAGTGGGGAAGCCAGGGAGGATTCCTCACCCACCCGCCCCTGGGATGCGAGTGGCAGCGGGAATAAAAGTCCCCCATTCTCCAAGGGTGTGCTGTCAGCTTCTGCTCAATGTCCCTTCTCCTCCGGCTCATGGAAGCTGCCTGTCCATGGGTTGTGTTTTGTCTGTGTGCTGAGAAGGGGAGCAGCTCCAAGGGGGTTTTTGCTCTGGGGTTTGCAGTTTGGGTGGAAAGGGGCAAGTCCCCAGGTCCTTTTGCAGAGTTCACATCAGTGCTCCCGTGGTTCAGCTCATGCTGCAATCACTGTGCCTCAAAACCAGGAAGATGTTCCGGCAGAAACAGCCTGGCTGTGTGGGGGAAGAAATTTATAACTGCTTTTAATTTATATGCTGCTTCCCACTTTCCCCTCTTGACATCTTCATGTTGCTTCCAAATCTGTGGTACAATTGCTCTGGATTGCAAGGAGAGTTTTAAGTTCCTCTCAAGGAGAGGAAAAAGAAAGGGTCATGGCAAACCATCCCTGGGGCTGGCACAGGGTCTTACGGCTCTGGAGCGGGGTGGGTCCTTGCAGTGCTGCACCTAAAACCCAGGGAGCAGAGCCCTCCAGCAGAGAAAGGACATGAGGTCTTTGTGTGCATGGAAGAGACATTGGACGGTTTTCAGGCTTGGCACAAAGTGAGCAAAAGTCTCACTGAAGCCAACGAGCATCTTTGCCCACTTCTGCCAGGGCTAACTTTGTCCCTGAGGCCATTACCCGGGGGCTTTCAGGCGCTTCGGGTGCACAGTGCTGATCTGTCAGATGAGGAAGTTATGAGGAAGCAATGGAGTGTCACGAAGGGATTGAAGAGAATTGATACGTGAGCCTGGATAATTATGAGGTTGCCAGTCCAGTGTCATTTCACGCCTGGGCTGGCTCTTTGTGGTGTATGATACCCATCAATGCAAAAATGGAAATGAAGATAAATGGGGCAATGGCAGAAGCAGTTAGATCTATCTCACAGGCTGACTGCCGAAGTTCCCTGTTGATTTGGGAACAGCATCCTCCATCAGCAGCAAGAGGTGAATTTGGAAAGCGTGACTTGCTACACCCTGCTATGGGACCCAGGACAAGCCATTGACTACTATCAGGTCACGAGGCTGAGCAATTTTAAGAAAGTAGTTGGCCAATCTGTACTTCTTCAGGGTTAAGTTGTTGCTTTGCTGTGTCTGCTTTGCCTGCTAAGGTGAACATCACAGGCAAGGTTGAAGTAGGACAGTGGGGCTGGGAGGACACTAGGGAGTGACAAAGCCATGGGGTGGAAATTTTAAGTTAGATAGAAATAACAGGAACTGAGACAGAAGGTCTTAAAAGATGTCCATGCAATAGAAAAATGTAGGAGAAGCAAAGGTTTAACTTCAGAAGAAGAGAAGAAATAGATGTTTCCACGCAGGAGAGAGCTGTCTGTGATGTACCTGATCGGAGTCTCAGCAGACAGGACACTGAGGCTCAGCTGGGCAGTGTGACTTTCTCAAGGTCACATCAGTATTTCCCTCCTTGGGAGGGAAGTGTGGACTGTGAGAAAATGGAAACTTGTGATTTGCACCAGCACATGTTGCATCATCCTGAAGCTGACCTAGGCTCACTCAATCTGACCCCACAGTAGTTACAGACAGGAAACCTTGAAAAGCCAGAGACGCAATATTTTGGAAGAGACGGGATGATTCCTACAAAAAGAGATTTGTAGGAATTACAAGAACAAGAGGAACAGCAGAAGATGCTGCACATTAAAAAAATTATGCTGGCTATAAATGGATTTAGGTAGGGAAATTTTTGTTCCATGTAGCAGCTGCTCATTGCCTGACTCTGTCTACAGAGTGGTGCCAGAAACCCCAAGGCAGTGGTGGAGGGCAGAGAGGAGGAAGCTCTAAGGATGGTTTTGAGAAACCAAGTGTTTTGATTGTGATCCCCAGCCCTTTGCAATGAAGAGCGATGCCAAACAGATGATGACATGATTTATTTGCAGAAGGTGGTGCCCTCACCATGCATGAGATGTCCAGGAAATAAAGGCTCTCAGACCTCAATTAGCAATGAGATTCCAGTGATAACGAAGCACTGATTGCTGCCTGGGATGGAGGGGAGCGAGACCTGATTAGGGGAGTAGTGGAGGGTGTCTCTGTAAACATGGCCAAATCCGGGGCTGGAGTGCTGGGCTGACATTACCTTCACCCTCCGTATTTCCCCCCACTTCTGTGAGCTGAGAACATGTGGGAGCTTCAGCCCATACTTGCTGCATGGTCTCCACAGAGAGGACATCTTTCCTGACAAAAGAGATGGAGATTTGGGTAAGAAGCATTTGCAGTGAGTGTGCACAGTGTTTTGCAGAGCAGTGGGGATGCTGCTCTGCATCCATTTCAGCCAGGAGACAGGAAGGCTTGGGTCAGGCAGAGGAGCACTGTGTAAAATACAACGGCACTGAAATCGCCACTTCACCCCACATCCTGCTCAAGAGGAGGGGAAATCTGAACATCCTCCGAGTTTAGGGCACCAAAGTAAGTGAGGAGCATTCAATATCCCGTCTCACTCCTGCAAAGAGGAGAATTATTGAGAACAGAAGACAGAGTGTCCATTTTACGAGCCTAGCAAACATTTAATACGAAGTCCAGCAGCTCTAGATAGTTCCTTCGTGAAGCATAACTAAGACGTTGACAAGTGATTTAAAAACTTTGTCGCATCAATGCAAGAAATTGGAACTGGATGCAGTTTTGCTGGAAATATAAGGGCTTTTTTCCATTTCTATGTTCAACAGAAAACTTAAATATTGAAAGGAAAGCTCTCTGGGGATGGAAAATCTCCTCTGGTTCACCCCATAGCGGACAAGAGGGATGATAGCTTTTCAAACCAAGGCTGAGACCTCTCCTGGGAGGAAAAACAGCAGGAAAAAGGTCAAAAGGTTAAAGCTTAAATTCAGGGCACTTGTTTTCTTCATTACTTTTAAATTTCACCTTTTAAGATAAGAATTTAATAGCAAAAATTTGGGAGATATTTCCATTTTCCCCATTAGGAGATAGCTGCATGCAGCTAATGCAGTCAGGGCTACAGAGTTTCTCTCTCTTCCTGGCAGAGTGATGGTTGGAGGTTGCTGGGTTGAGGATGAAGAGACCTCCTCCCCAACAGTGAAGAGACCTCCAACTCACCCCATGACCTGGGAGCAGGTTATTCACCCTTTTCTGTTTTTTCTCCCATGTAAGGAAGGGTGCAAAACAAGCAACTGGAGCTGAAAAGGGCTGACAAGTCCTTGGCATTGTCCTCATCAGCAGAACTCAGACATCTCCAGGAGGTAACAGGACAGTGGTGCCTGTGCCTCAGTTTCCCTGGCTGGGGCAAAGCTGTGCTGTCCCCAAAACAGGCTGGAGCTGTACTTATAAATCAGCCAGCTAACAGGACTTAGAGCTGCTGTAACAAAATCAAGAGGGAGAAAGTTGATATCTTTTTTTTTCCCCCCAAATCAGATGCAAACCTACTCTGCTCAAATCCTCTGCTCTTAATGTGGGACTCTGCCAGTTTAAGAGGGAGGCAAAGTGGGGATTTCCGATGCAAAATTCAGGACAGTCGAGAGGCAATGTAATAATTGTCAGTCCAGAGAGCATCCCGGTGCACATGTTCGGAGGATAAGAGTGTCACCAGAGTCTATTGTCTGTCCCCTCTCTGTTAAAGTAGAGATAAGGCTGGGATAAATCTCACTGGGACATTCTGCCCTATGATGTTATTTCATGCCACATCACCTAATAGGTGTATTTTCACACTGCTTGCTACTGCTGTGAGGCTCTGCAGCTCCTAGCCAGGCTGACAATCTCACTATATGGAGAATGGAATAGTGACGGCTAATTGATTTTACAGCAGTACCGAAGGACAGACAATGAAAGTACCATCAATTTAATCCACTATTTAATGGTTCCAATTTAGCCTCTGTAAATGCTCACTAAACTAATTTCTCTGGGTTCAGCAATCTGAAAAGCTATCATATCTCTAATCTCCTTCAATATATTCATCTGGAAAAGGGAATTTAGCCAATTCTGATGTGCGGAGATGATCTGTTAGCACAGTGTAAATGTTTATAACACGGCAATCTAGTTCGTTTATAAGGATATGAAAAGTTTTATTGGGGAGGGCACTGAAGTGGAACCACGGGATAATAGGCAGTTACCCAGCAGTCTCTGGGAGCCAGGGAGCGGGCAGGCATGCAGAAAAATACTAGGATTTACTTTAATCCCAAATTGTAAGCTAAAGTTCTGCCCAGTACATGATGCACCTGGGACTACTGGAACAAAGGATTGTCTCCCGTCCCCCCGTGACCCAGGCTTTCACGCTACACCATGATAGCAACAGTCATTTTATTTCCTCCAAGAGGCTGAAAATTAGTTTAGTTTTAGCACATATATATCTCCTTGTCCAACCAAGTTGCTAGAGGGCAACTGGTCTTGAGGGCACTTCCTCTCCTCTAAGGTTTGGGGGATTTGGGGTTTGACTTTTGGGGTTTTTTACAGAGGTTGGGCTTTTCATGGTGAAGTCTGGTTGCCCCCAAGTCCTGGACCCCACCCCTGATCATCTCCAGCTGCCAAGATACCTCTGCTGCTCAGGCAGCCCTGAGACCCTCCTGAAGCCAAGGTGGCTTTTTTTCCCCAGCTGTAGTAGGAGCAAGACCTAGTGACCTGTCTATAGAGGGGGAAGTTCCCTTGAGGTTTAGAGTTCTTCTCCAGCAGTTCACCCCTAATTCCCCTCTCTTGGAGGAGGGCAAATCCAAAAACTGAAATCTGCCACCAATCCAGGACNAGGCCTATCCTTGGTTGAAATCTGCCACCAATCCAGGACAAAACCTATCAGGTTTAGGTTTTGGACCCCATGCAAGGTTCATCCCTCCCTCTTCGTTACCTCTATCCTGAGGAGAACAGAGACTGGTATGTGCTGGTTCTACTCCCAAAAACTGAGGACTATTCCTAAAGCTGCTGTGGACACTGGGGGCATGTGACAGATCGTTTCTTGTATTTAGAAATTTTAAAATTCCTCTCAAGATTACACTTGCAGAGGCACATTCAGTTTTGGGAGCAGTTCACAGCCTCAGAGTTTTGATGATAAGAAGGAAGAAATAAAGCCTTTCAACCCGTCACAAGAGAGAGGGATGACAGTGAAATAGTCTCTTTGTGTCATTTTTTATTTTAAATATAATGCATATTTCTATTCCTTCCTCTCATAGCTGCCACATGCCAACACAGCTGCAGGAGAGAATCTGCCCATGTAGACACAGACCTGTTTCTGTGCATGGGACACACGGGAGTCCATCCCAAAACCCTTCATCCCCAGTTGTCACCACCATGCCTGGTTTGTCACTTCCTGCCCTTTTGACAGGACCTGGCAAACCCATCCAGGCACCCAGGACTGGAGCTGACATTAACTGGCCCGGGCTGGCGAATGTCTTTCATGGAAAGAGCACTTCTGGACTGCCGTGGCTTTGTAGTCCAACCATCTTTTTTCCCTTTTAAATTCAAAGACAATTCCACAAATGAGCTTCCGCTTGATTAGTGTTTTAATGAATATATCTGGATACACCACAAGTCCACCAGCCGTGACTCCAGAGCCACAGGCGATGCTATCCAGATGCTGCCTTTGTGCTGTCAGTTCGGGGTGTTAATGTCAGCTCCGCCAGGGGAGCGAGAAGGGCAATAGTCAAGGAATAAGTGTCATGTGAGACCATCATTTTCCCTGGACCGAACTCTCCGGCTTCGGAGCAGGCACTGTGAGGTCCAGATGGGCGATGAAAGGCGCTGGGCCGTGCTCCTGCCTGCCTGGGACCCCGTACTGGGGCAGCTGGGACCCCGTACTGGGGCAGCTGGGACCCCGTACTGGGGCAGCTGGAACCCCGAGCCAATGCTCCCACTCCAGGCAGCCCCTTCACTGGAGCTGCAGCACAGATTACTTGGCTCCCGTTTTTTGGCTGCGCCGCGGATGGAGAAAGGGCTGCTCGCTCACCAAGTGTGCTCATGATCACTTTGGATAGGGAAATCCTGAGCAAAGACAGGTTTCCTTCTGCTCCCTGGACGGATCCCTGGAAAGGGACACCGCACAAGATGCTTTATGGCAGCAGGGCACATTTTTTCCCTTGTAAATTATATTTAACATTCCAGAGAACTTTATTGCATTTGGTGTTAGGGTTTATGAAAAAATCTGTATTTAACTTCAAGCCCTGGTAAACATCTTTGCTTATGTTGTTATGTGATTCTTTATTTGAGTATTTCGATTTAATTTCACAGTTCATATACCTTAAAGTTTTGATTTTTTTTCCCCTCCCCTCTCATTCAGGGAGAGCTAGGGCTGGCCAGAGGCTTGTTGGTCTCTGGTGAGCTCTACTCTCCCACAGGGTGGGTGATCCTGGGCTGCCACCTCCATCCCTCAGACCTAGAGAGATGCCTGGGCATGGGGAGCAGGCAGGAGACCCTCTGAGGATGGGGAAATGCTGCATCTCAGCCTGCTGTCATCCTCAGCTCAGCAGCTTTCAAGAAGCCAGTCTTCTGAAATTGGTCATCCCTGGGAGCTCCCAGGGCTTTCCCAAATAGGGAATGCATAGGGCTGAATGTAGGTCAGCACAACGGGGCTGTCCCTAGGACCACGTCTGAGCCAGGTGTCAGGAGTCCATCCCAGAATCTGTTGAAGTCTAGGGAAGGTTTTCTGCTGGCACCAGTGGACTCTGAATCAAGCCAACAAATGCACCTGTCACAGTTTCAGCCTCCACAGAAGGAGGAAGGGGAGGATGAAGAACTGAAAGGATGGCAGCTATAAAGACTGTAGGAAAATGTAAATATGGAGCTCAGTGGCAAATCTTGTTGGCCTCCAGGTGCCAGGGGTTGGCTGCCAAGTGCACAGATTATTTTGATAGCATGACACAGCTCAGTACCTTGGGTTTGTGCTGCTTCCACCAGCTCCATCCTCTGGTCTCATCAGGGAGGTTGCCTGTTCACCACCTGGGAATCACGTGCCCAAATTCTCCTGCAGCTCTGTGGCAAAGGGAAGGGGTGTGCAAGGGTTTGTCCCACTTGGATAATTCATTAGAAGCTGGTGAGGCTGCTGCTCAAAGACAAGAAACGGTGAACTTGGATAATGATGGAGATTTCTGTAGTGGTGGCTCTATTTAGAAGATCTATGTGTAAGATCTTGCTTCCCTATTTATGCACTCTTCCTGTGGGATTATCTCCCTCCAGACCCAAATGCAGCAACACTTTGGCAGTTCAAGTGGCCACAGCTGTATGTCCACTTCCCCCTGCGATTTACAGAACACCATTTTTAACCTGAGCTTGTGATTAAATTGTCTGATTGATGATATTGGGAAAAAAAAACCCCAAACCAATAGGATGTAGACTTTTTTTGAGAGCTTTCCTTTTCGTACTTAGATTTATGCTCCAATTTTTGCTCAGACAAAACTCAATGCAACATTGCTGAATAAACATCTATTTTAGGAAGACCTTGTGGAGGAGAAGTGACATTGTGGACACCCCCCTCCCCCCCCAGGCCACACCAAAATGACACAACACTTTGGTATTTTTGAAGAGACAGATTTTTTTTTTTTCAATCCTGTTTGTGATTGCTGTGTACTGGAGATTTCCTACTTGCTTCAGCCTGCCTGGCTCACCAAATAATCACTATTTGCATTTCGAAGGACTTTCCCACAAATGCGTGTGTCATACTGATACACAGCTTCATTTCCTTTGGATGCTCTAGGCCGTATGTTCCAGTCTTGAATATGAAAATCCTGTCTTGGAATGCCAAAGGTCTCAATAAATCCACCAAAAGGAAAACATTTTTTATTATTCTTGAGTAAAATCAAAACAGACATAACTCTTGGTCAGGAAATGCACCTCTCCAACGAGGGGGAGGTTAAACTACATCCAGAAAGGGTGAAATAAATTGTATCTTTGCCTTTCTAAATGAAGAGTCATACTCTACTGCACATCTTTGTACAAAATTCCCATTGACACCAATTCCACTTATTTATTGATTGTTTTTTTATGTGCTCAATGCCATAGCAACGGGCTACATTCCATAAATTAATTGCAACATTGCATTAAGTTAAACTTCTCGCAATGGAGAACACACACAGCACCCAACCCTGTGCTGCTCCTGAGCACTGATAAATAAACCAGCAATTATCCCAGGCTGAGCAAACGCTGGCGAGGAATTGTGAAAGGCAGTCAGCTTGCACTTCTCTTGGTGGATGGGCACAGGCACCTCCACGTGCCCACAAAATCACACGGAGTGTGGCACATCACGGAGCGGGGCCCTCAGTCTGCAGTCAGAGGGAACAGCTTGCTGCTGGTGTGATACTATTTAGCTCCAAGCTACTCCTCACGTGTAAAATTAAGCAAATGAGCAAAGAGAGAAGTCCTGGATCATCAGAATAACTACAGCTCGTCTGCATTTATGGGTGTCATTCATTTTAGTGACATCATTGCTCCATGGTAACGAGTATACTTTAGATTGGAGAAATAGATGGCATGAAAAATAGATTAGTTTTATTTAGATAGATTATATCATTATATAAATAGATAGACCACTCTATTTCTACTCATCTTCCACCTCCTGGTTAATAGGACACAGTTTTATTTATAGATAGAGATGCAGGAAATGTTTCCATGTAAATGTTTCATAATTCTGTTGTATTCCTGTGTTTTATTTTAATGGGTCACCCTGATTGTACCAATCTGAGCTAGGTAATATGTTTGTGCAAAGAGAAGAGTACTTTAGGATTGTCCAGATGGACCCAAAACTGGGAATATTCAGAGAGCAGATCTACCTCACGCATTGAATGTGGGAGAGTAAGGACTAAAGCCAGGTCCTGGAGGGACACCAAGGAGATTTCAAGCTGGGAATTACTCATTTGGGTTATACTAAAAAAACCCTCAGGGACTGGGAAGAGAGGGGATGAGGGGGCACACACATTTATCTGTCCAATCTGGGGCTGCTAAGCAGCCTGGAAATGCCACGCTGTCCCCCCTGCATGGTCACAAATAAAGAGAGGCCCCAGGTGCCATTGGAGGAAGGGTCCTGCCCCACTGGCAGGTCCTCTCCAGGGCCTGGGACCCACAGGCTTCATCTGGTGCTGACACCCCAACAGACTCCTGGTTTCCAGATGGCATTTTGGGTGTCCAGGCATTTTGGGTGTCCTATGAACATGCCAGTCCCGCTTTCCCTGGGATGGCACAGGCAGCCCAAACCCCTTTCTCACCCCAAACCCTCCCTCGCAAACAAACACAGCAGCACCTCGTCCACAACAACCCCACAGAGACTGAAACCGCCACGCGGGCGGGACCGGGCCTTTACTGCAGTAGATGAAGGAGCCCACCGCAGCACCCAGGCAGCCCGGGCTCATCCTGCTCCTTGCAGGGTGCCGGGGAGCGGGTGACGCGCGGCTGTCGCGGCCGGCGCCTTCCCCACGCGGCTCAATTACAAGCAGACAAGGCAGTGTCACATGTGATTCACAATGTCGATTTCATGCTCGCGGTAACCATTTACGAAAGAGCGGCGGAGGTTTTACATTTGATAAGAAATCAACAGTGTTTGTGTTTGTAAAAGACCGATCACGGAGTGTGACAGCTCCGAGAGATTGCTGCGGAGCATTGACTGCACGTCTGTAGTCTGTCATGGACCCATAAGTATTTATTTCAAATGTTGGTGGGTTGTGCTGTGATGGTGGTGTGGTTTACTTTTTTTTTTTAAACCAGGATGTTTGAAAATAAACTGTCAGTCTCTATTTACAGCTGAACAAGTAGAAAATACGAGAGATTTTAGGTTAAATTGTCAGTTAACAGAATTCAAAATAGAAAAAAATATGTACAGCGCTTGCTGGTTTATTACCTGCTGGAAAGAGAGTATTGTTTCTAAATTTAGAGATACAGATGTCTCTCTTTCAGGAAACATAGATTGACTATAAAGCATATTTCAGGTGCCTTTATCTTCCTGAATCCCCCCACCTTGCCTACCCCAGCTCATTTGCATCCAATTACTAGAGTATTAACTAGCAGGGGCCTGGTACAATCCTAGCTCTCCTGGTGTAAATCTCAGCATTTTGGTAGAAATGCTCTGGATTTACCAGTAGAGGTGAGTTTGCAGTCTAACCTCTGCATCCAGGGTCTGGCAGGGTTTTGGAGCCAGGTGACCAGGGCCAGATGCTCAGTTTGGAGGCATCTGGGTTTCTTGAGAGAGGAAAAGACAGTCCTCACTTTTACACCAAGCAGCAGCCTCTTGCACACTTATTAAATTACTTGTCCCCATCTGAATTTCCAAACCTCTTCTCCAAAGACAGGAAGATCCTACATCAGTTCTTGGTGACTTTTCTTGGCAGCTTCATGATGCGAACTCAGGCACCTGAAGCAGACAGATGGGTTTCGGTGCAAATTCTCCTGTATCCATACCTTGCTCCCCCCATTTCTAAATTCAAGTTTGCGGAACCTTAGCCAAGTGAGTCTGAAAACTTCCCAGTCTTTGCAAGTAGCCAGAATAGGAAGTACTGATATGTACTGGGACTGGGGCATTTCACAGCAGTATGAATAAGATTAGTCAGGAGTTCTCCCAGCTGTGAGTATCCAGCTCTTAAACACAATTAGGAGCCAGCTTTGAACTCTTAACAGTCAGGTATTGCCTCTAACTCAACCTCTGGCTGCATTTCAAGCATGAGCTTTCTCAAAAACACAAGAGAACAGAAGCTATCCTACACTAATAAGTGCTTCACTTCTTGACGGATGCTCTGGGTAGTGAACAGCATCAGAGGAAAGAGGAGAAGAAAAAAAAAGAAGTATAACATGGAACATATTTATTGGGCCAGGACTTGTCTGGAATAAATCTGAGCATCTCACAGTTCAGTGGAGCGATATTGGTGAGCCTTGATGAGGATTTCTCTCTTTTAACACACGTAACAGTCTGCAACTGTGTTGGGAGAAAATCATAGACCCAGAAGGAAATAATTCTGTGCTCCATCAAGTCATGCAGGTCTTGGATACCACTCTGGAAAGCCTTGGCTTTGTCTGAATTCCTCCAGCTTTCCACCCAAAATGCTGCCTGTAAGGTCTGGCCCAATATTTCTGTTTCAGCTTCCATGTCCTTGGTAGAAAGGAGAGACACTGCATGACAGCCAGGATGCAATCCCATGGTCAGATCCATTCCACGGGTGGAAAATTAATTCAGATGGATCAAAGGCTCATTTGTTATGGAACAAAACTGCAAATTGGGCTTGTTTTGGGGCAGCTGGTATCCAGTTCTTGCTCTGCTTCAGGGTGGTGGCTTTTTCTGCATGGCTCTGGGAGTCCGTGCCGTGGTGCTGCTCAGCTGTGCTTCTGGTGTGGTGGCTCCTGGGATTCTACCATGAGTGCTGTAATGACAGAGATGTTTTTTCCCCAAAGCTCCAGCTCTTGAAATCTTGTGAATAAGAGAACAATTTGGATTTCTTCCAAGCAAATTTCTAGTTCGTGGTTATGGAGAAAAACTTGAAGATCTGAAACCTGCAGGCTAAGCAAAAATAAATACATATATTTAGGGGATGAAAAAAAAGAAAGAAAGCATTTTAAATTAATTTCTTAACATCTCGCACATCACAGGGCTGTGTCATGAGTTTCTGACTCCAGCTGTTGGCTGCTGGAGGTTCACAGCCTGGTAAATGCCTCTATAAGCTAAGATGCCTCTGCCTTTCTGTCTGAGATGTTGCTGAGCCGCTGCTGAGAGCAGTTTAATGTGTTTCCTGCTGAGTTTTGCCCCAGGCATGCTCCCAGCTTACCTGGGGCATCCCTGCCCGGACACTGCTCCTCCTTTCCACTCCCCGCAGGAGTGCCAAAGCCAGCAGTGCTCGATGCACCGCTCCAGGAAGGGATGTTAGCCTGAGTTACCATGCTCGTCCTTCTCACAGGGTGCTCCCAAGACCCTTCCCCTCTTCTCCGTGGCTCCTAAGTGCACAGCTCCGGCCTGCAGCACCCCTGGCCAGCCCACTCCCAACAGACCTGCCCCTCACTGAGCTCCCTGTGACCAAGAGAGACCGGCGCATTTACTGTGACCGCCTTGTCAAAGGCCAGCATTGGAGCCTGCCTGTTTGCAAGCTGTGAATTTTCTCCATGTTTATCCCCTGGAGACGTTGTTTTGTGGGTTTATTGACTAAATAAGGGTATTGATTTGTTAAGAGCCTTTCTTCCTCCTTTCAGTGGGAAATATTGCTATCTCTTTCCTATTCTTTGTACTCTAGGTGAGAAGTTCTTTTAGTGACACCATAAATTTCCATCTCTGCTTTTCTCTGCTCTGTAAACAAGTGTTTGCCTGTCCACAGGGGTTAATTTGGTCGTGTTAAACGCTCTGCAGAACCCTCTTGGGCTCTGCACTCGCAGATTTGCTCCAAAGGAGATCCCCATGCTCGCCATGCAGGCACCTTCCATCACCCACTGCATTTGTCCTGACACCCATTGAGAGCTCCATCCACAGCTGCTTCAAGATCAAGGTGTTGCAACAGCCCACATCAAGGCAGTGCTCCCAAAAACAACTGACCAGGATTTCCACTGGAAAAAAGGATGACCTGTAGAGACCGTTTGGGGCTGACACATGATAATCACTGTTAAGAATGAATGAAGGTCATAATACCATTCCCTCACATCTGTTTTATAGGGCGAGACACTGGTTATTGCTTGCCTTTGTCATGCAACACTTGGATGTGCTGGTGTCCATAAACGCAAAAGATTTTGCTTTCCAGAAATTCATGGTCTCTGAAAGGTTCCCAGTTTTTCTGGATGAGCTCAGCTTGGACCAAGTGAACCCTTCTTCCTAAGGAGAAAGTGCACAGAAAAGTCATCTGTTTCTCAGCTTTTTGGAGGTGTCTCGCGTTTTACAGACTCCTCATGCCCATGGATAGGTTTCATCTGCCTTTCATTTCCATGAAATCCATCCGAAGTCCCAGGCACAAGGGAGAAAGAGGAATAAGTGGTTTGGTTCACAGAGTATTTTCAACTAGAGTAGGACATCAGTATCCTGCGTCAGATGAACTTCCTTAATCACACTGTTAGGGACCTTTCACTGTGATCCTCCTTAGATTAATTCTTTTCTTCTTGAGATTATGCTCTAGCAGTGAAACAAACTATTTTAATCTCTTGGGATGCTGGAAGAGATTACAAGAAGTTCCATTAATCTTTTCCTTGGCTTAACTGTGAGCCATAGCTGGCTTTGGAGGGCTGTGCTAGAGCTGGACCATCAGCAAGGCTACTTGGCTGGCTACTTGTACCAGCAGCAGGTGCTGCAACCAGTCCCAGCAGGCTGGATCCATCCCGTCCTCCCCTGGGCCGCACGATTTGAGTGTTGTGCCATAAAGGAGTTAGTTTTCAGAGTATTGCAGCACTGCACGAGCCTGGGGAATCAGCAGGGAGCAATACAACCCCAAGTCCATGCAATACTTGGGAAATTCACTCTTGTATGGCCATATCCTTCAAAAGCCTCCTGAGCTGTCAGCCTTACAGATCGCAGGGAGGCTGGTGGTGCCGAGGAACCATCGCAGCCACCGAAGGTCTTGTGAAACTGTAGGAAACATAATCCCAGAAGGTGCTGTGTCAGCTCCATTATTTATAGAGCAGCAGAGCTCCGTAGGCAATGGAAGCACAGCTAATGCAATGCAGAGGCTGCAGTACCTCTTGGGTGTCAGCATCTTGGCTGTGATCTTTGCTCCACTGAACTGAGGGAGGAGAGGATGCCCTTGTCTTGGCAATGCCAAGACACAATGCAATGACACCATTCGGAGAGTCCCTGGGATACCGTCAGCACAGCACAGTGAACCATCATCACATGAGAGGCGTTGGAATTGAATGAAAATACCCCAGAAGAGGAAGGAGGTCTGGCCTGGGCACCAGGCTATGCTACAGGAAACACCAAGGCTATATTTTCGTGATTAGAGCAGACAAAAATGCCAACACACTCCTGCAAAGTATTTATCCTCGAGTGTTCCACAGCAGGCACTCTACCAGGACTGATTTGGACACGGCCCAAATGCCTTTACACTAGAATATGAATCAGTCACCCAAAGGTTTGAACCGTCCAGTTGAGTGGCATAAAACACCAATTATGCAGCCAGCGATTTCCAACCCGCTGCCCCAAGAGAAACCTTGATGTCTGATCCTTTGGGTAACGGTGGGAAACAGCAGGTAAAAGCAAGCTCAGGAATACTGCCTGCAACAGCAACACAACATCTGCTGCACCAAACCTGCCTCTGGATTCTGAGCCCGCTGCTGAGCTGACTTTCTCCTGCCTTACGCTGGTGCGAGAGATGAATCAGACCCTTGGTGTGCGCAGTGAACATATGTCCCAGCAGCTGCTGTGGAGCTGTGCTCGAACCCAGTTGTGCGAGCAGCAGGTTCGGCTGGGTTTCCTCAAACCCAGAGTGCCACAGAAGGCATTAATAGGCTGTTTGGTGCATGTTGGGAAGTACCTAGAGGATAACCGAACCACGAGCAATAAACAACACTGCTTTACAAAGAACAAGTCACGCCAGACCAACTAGATAGCTTTTTTTTTTCTTTTGGATCAAATTACAAAATTAGTGGATGAAAAGCCTTACAGAAGATGTAGTGCATCCAGACTTCAGCAGAGTATTTGATATTGATCCTTGCAAAATGCTACTTGAGAAACTCATCCAGACTGCCTTAGATACGGGCATTAACAACAGTGCAGATTGAAAAGCATCGGCCAGGCTGTAAACAGAGAGGAGACGCCAAGGGCCAGCAGCACTC
This sequence comes from Callaeas wilsoni, assembly GCA_013398955.1. Lineage (NCBI taxonomy): Eukaryota > Metazoa > Chordata > Aves > Passeriformes > Callaeidae > Callaeas > Callaeas wilsoni. Next base: position 73,783 of record VWPU01018064.1, read on the forward strand.
TGATGTACAGAAGCTGTGCCACAGGGCCAGCCTTGGCTCAGCTCCACAGAAATATGGGACATGGGGTGATGGGGACAGGGCAATTCAACCGCAGATTGACCTGAAAGGACCCAAACAAGCACCTTCCTAAAAAAATATGTCCATAGGGAGTGATGCCCTTATTGTTGAGGTGCTGCTCTCCTCTCTGCCTTGGAAATAAGGTGATCCTGCCGTGGGACTGGTTTGGGGCTAAGACAAGAGATGGAGGTCACCAAGACTATTTTTGAAGCAAAGAGTTGTTCATCCTGGCGGAATCCCCACTGCAAACCTTGCCATCAACCCTCTTGGCCTCAGGACTGCTCTTTCAAATACTTATTTTTTAATGCTGTTTCATTTTTACAGCAGCTTCTGTTAATGACGACCATGGGCAGAGAAAACTTTGGGAAGTTTTGCTGTGAGTATGCGAGGCAGCTGAGGCAGCGATGCTGGCCGGGGCTGACAGGGGTTGCCGGTTGGCCCCGGCGCAGTTTGGCAGCTGTCACGTCTCCCTGCCAGACAAGGCTGACCTGGAGCCTGGGACCCTGTAGCAGGAAGCAAAACACGTGTCTGGCACATGAGCTGTAGAAAAAGACCCACTTTGGTTGTCACCGGCAGAAAAGCTGACACTTTCTGGAGGCTGACATCCTCCTGATCATCCAGGCAGATCCGTGGTCATGAACCCAGGTTTTGGCATCCCAACAAAGGCACCAATCCTTCATATGAAGAGCAGACTTGCTACCCAATCTTTCACTGAAGGAGCAAATTGCAAAGAGGGCTTTACATCAGTCCTTTTTAAGATCACCATTCTTGCTCCCTTCTCTCATCAAACAAGGACAACCCTCCATAAAATCCCCGCACCAAGTAAAGCCCATGTGGGAAGAGAACAGACATTTCAGCCACAAGCTTCTTAGTTGCTTATCCTCCTGCCCAACCTCTTCAGACTCTGGGCGTCTCCGCCCTGCTCTCCCGCTTTTACCCTGCTCTTCCAGCACATCTCCCAAACAGGAGCAGCCTGTCCCTGCATCCTGGTCCAGCAACAACTGCCCCAGCCACTGCTGATCTCATTCAAAGCAATCCCAGTGCCACCAAGTATGTCTGATCATGCCATTAATCTGATTATTTACCATGTGTGTGTTTAAATCCTTTGATTGCTCCTGCACCTACAGAGATGTTGATAGGCATGTTGCTAAAAAGGCGGGGAAAAAATTCAGTCACATCAAATCAAATAAATAAATTCTTCTGCATCCTGTTGGAAAAGTGTTTTATCCAGGCACACAAGTACACTTAGCAGGTCAAGCACTCAGTCAGCATCCACCCTCGGTGCTGGAAGCCAGCAGCCAGGGTGAGGTTTTGCCAAGCTGGCATGAGTGGGATGGCACCACTTGGAGAGGAATGGCCAGGTGGGAAGCAGTCGTGAGCACTTGTGAGCTGGCATCAAATAAATCCCACCAGCCTCTCTACCGACCTCCACCTGGAGAAGCTATCCCTGCATCCACTGAGGCTTTTCAACTCCAAAATGGTGTCCTTTATTTAGTCTAGCTGATGGAGAACCTCAATAAACCCCCAGTTCTCAACATTCTCCATCCTCATGGTCCTTCTCAGGCATGTGCCAGCTCCACATCTACCCAAATACCCTCTTTGCACAGCCATTTTGCATGGCTGCAGGGTCGCAGCACCTTTGGACACCTGTCCATCCTAAAGCCAAGGGGTCGGAGCAGCTGTGCCAGCCTTCCAGCAGCACCCCATCCCTTGCTGGGTTCATGTGGCACGCCATGGTTCCTGCATCCTTCACACGTGTGCTTCCCCTCTGCCGCCCAGCTCTCCTGCTATGGAGCCTGTGCTCCCACCACTGGGACAGGCAAACATCATCTGATTGCTGGACCAGAGGCAGAGGCCAGCATGTGGGGACCAGGGAGGGCCAAATCAGGTTTGTTTCCCTGATAAGACCTGGGAAGGATTATGGTCTCTTTAAGCCTGTCTCCACAGCCTTCCGGCTCCCCGTGCGCTGACCCAGTCGTGTGCTGTATTAGAATTGTAGAGTAATAAATGAACAGTGGAGGGGTTTGTAATGATGATTAGGGACTGAAATTGGTTCAGATTTACAGTGTCACTCAGGAGCGGAGGCAGAGGGGGAAGGCATTCTGCGCGGCCTAATGGATCCATCAACTCGTTTTGGCTGCTCGGTGGGCCGCGCAGGGTCACCAGGCTTTCCGCTGGCAGCACAAAGCACTTCAATTTTGTTAGGAAATGTATCAATTTAACTGACTTGAGCAGTGCACGGCGGAAAAAAAAAAAAAAAAAAAAAAAAGGGGGGGGGGGGGGGGGGAAAAGAAAAAAAAAAAAACTAATGAATCTGGACTCAATTTTCCGCCACACTGCCTCTGCGAACTGTCGGAAACAATGTCTGCGGTCGGGGTGAAGGCAGCGCGGATAGGCTGCCCGCGAGCCGCGGAGACGCGCTGCCTCCCGCCAGCCACCGGCCAGGGCTGCCACTCTCCTAACAATGATGTCATTAAAGGTAAATTGGCCTCTATTTCAGCAGGATGATAGTGCTAATTGAGTGGGAAAATATAATATAGGGAGCTGTTGTCTGCAGTTAAAGGGAGGAGGGGGACAGATTAAATGGCCTACAATAGTGGGTGTCAGGCACGGCAGATGTTGCTTTCCGCTGATAACTGCGCTGACATATCTCGAGCTTGTCAAGGCTGAGGTTTTCAGAGAGACTTACAGCAAAAGGCAGCAGATGGCCCTCCTGAATGGGAATGAAGTGCTTAAACAGCCTGGCTGCTGAAGGCAGCTAGTTTGTAAATAGAGGAGTCGGAGGTGTCTTATTGATCCCACTCACTGCCCGCCAGCCCGGAGGAGCGGCGGGCGGCGGGGAGCCGGCGGGATGGGGCTGCCAGCGGCGGTGGCTGCGCCGGTGACAGGGCCGGGGCTGGCAGATGCTGCTGGACGGCAGCCCGGGGTGGCGGGGCCGAGCAGGGCTCAGTGCTGGCGATGTGTCGCCTTAAAAGTCACAGATGTCAAACGGCGGGACAAAAGTCAGGGCGGTGTCCAAGCGAGAGGGCGGCGGGGCTCGGGCGCCGGAGCGCGACGCGTGTGTCCCCAGCAGCTGCACCGTGCGGACTGAGACCTCTGCCCCCCAAAGCAGCCCACTAGCACCAGCTGCACCGAGGCCAGCCCATGGCAGACCCCATTTGCAACCCCGCAGGGCCACCATGTGCAAAAAGCCCAGAGGTGAGCACAGGTATTTCAAATACAGACAGGCACGTCCTGGAAATGCGTGTCTGTGAGTGCAACACACCTGCTGCAAGGTGAGGGTGTGAAACCACGTGCAGCATTAACCAGACTCTGCTGTCTCCTGCTATAAACGGGCCTTGGCGCACGTCAGAGTGACTGTGGATACCCTCTCGGTGAGATGGAGTTTTGCTTGACTCCGTGAGTTGTGCCTCAGCTGCAGTGGGATGTGCTGGGAAGTGCCCTGGGCATCAGTTATACTGAGATGTATGGGGCAGCAGCCTGCACCCGGGACGTGCTGCATGCTGCAGGAACAAGTCAGGAATGGCACGACAATCACACACGTGTTGGCACTGCATAGATCAGTAATACACACTCAGCTGTGCACTTACGGCCACATTGTCCACGCTAAACTGAATTTTGGAGGATATGAAGGGATGCTCTTAAGGGCCCATAAGCATTGCCCTTCTGTATCTGCCCTTTGGAAATCTTGCAAATACAGCTTCCCAAAGCACCCACCAAAACTGAATGGCATAGGCACGTGTCTCACTTGCAGTGCCAAAACCATGCACACAAACCCTCTCCCTCTGCGTATGAGACCATCATCAGCCACTCAAGCAGGCTGGGGCACAGGGTCAGGAATGTCCTACACAAGGGCGGGAGCAGATCCAGTTGCCTTCCAGAAGCTTCCAGAAGCCCTCCTCAGCCAGGACATCCCGATACTGCTCCGTGTGTGCTAAGCCTTTCCCATGAGCCTGTCTAAATATAAACACACACACATGCGTGCTGTTATTAAATCTATTCAAACATGTAAGCACGCCTCTCACAAAACCGCACGGAGGCTGGCGCGAACACTTACCTGCTTACAAAATGACATAAATTGAGTCTGTATACACAAACACATACACTGACGCAGCTGGGGAAACACACTGCTAATATCCACATCGACAGAGATTTACCACTGATGAGGTTACGGCCACGCTCCCTCTCCCACACATCCTCCCGAGCAAAATCCTCCAGCCTGGGATGGATTCTCCTCTCCCTGAAGTCAATGGGGCTGCTCTGGTTGTGAGTCCTTGGCATCAGTGTGGTTCAGACCCTGTTCTCTCTGTCTCTGCTGACTTGCATAGAATTAAATTGAGGTTCAATTGTCATTTAGGGATGTGATGAGCTCACGTTCCCAGGCTGCCCAGAGCTGAATGAAGCAGCACCAGCACCAAAATTCCCTGCAGAGACCCAGCAAAGCACCAGGCCTGGAGACTGTCTGGAGACAGGCACCACGAGCTTTTCACATATCGCAAGCATGTCCCACCTTCACCCTTTGTCACCAGTGGGACAACAACCATCCTGCAAAACTGGTCCTGTGGAGGGCAGGCAAGAGGTGGCCCTCAACCCTGCATGGGCTCCCCACTCTGCCCAGGCATCTGTTGTGCATGGAACAGGATGTTTCTTCCACGGGAAGGACCTTGGTTTATCCAAATGTGCTCTGCTGCATGGGATGAAGGTGATACTGCACTACTGCTTGCTCTCTTCCATCACCAACTACAAGAACAAACGGATATGGAGCGAATGCCGTTGAACTAAGGCATTAACCAGTTTAAGGCCATTTCTAATTCGAGGGCTGCCAACCGTCAGATAGATGTGAGTGATGTCTTACACAGACATCCAGTACCTCTCTCCACAGGTCCCAGCTTCTGCCCCCAGCTCACACCAGGGGCTGCAGGCAAGGGGACACATTTTATACAGCTCAAAAAGGGAGCCTTGGCTACTGGCCAGACCACTGCTTGACCAGGGGAAGGTGACAGTAAGACCTTAGTCTTCACCTGGGTCTAGGACAGTCTTCTTGGTGTCCCCTGCGTTCTCTATCTTTAAGCACCTCACAGCAATTCCTTTCTCTCCCTGCTGTGTCTCCTCTAGCTCTTCCTAGATCACATCCTCTTTTCACTCTGCCTGTTATCTCTTGACAGTCCATTTTCTCCCTCCTTTAACGCATTTTTGTCTTCTCTTCTGTTGTTTCAAAGTCACTGTTATTGGCACAAGCCAGCAGCTTCTGGCCCTCTCAGGTCTCTCGTCTCCTCTCTGTGCTTCTCCACTACCCACTTCCACTCAATTTGCCCTTAAACCCCCATTTCTTTGCTGCTCAGGCAGCTTGGTCATCTGCAGCTCTCCCACACCCTCACTCCAGAACACCACTCACCCACAGGCAGTGCAGGCACACAACCTCAGCTCAGTTTTGCCATGGCTTTGCCAGCCATCAGGGATTTGGCTGCCATCCACCCACAAGGGGAGGTCCATAATTTCACACAGCAGGCTTGAACACACCATCAAAGCTCAAATACAAAACCAAACATCGGACAGACAGATGTTGAGCCAAGACCTTCTGCTTCTCGCCCAGTGCTCTGATTATTAGATGATGTCTACAGGCCTCTGTAAACTGCTGCTATCTGGTACCAGGAGCTCTCCTGCTTTCAATGCACCGTGTTTGCAGCTCTCTCATCTCCACGGAGGTGATGTACTCCCCCCAGTGTACTTCTGCCAAGTGGAAAATGGCTGGTGCATGTGGGGATGTCCTGGATTTTGATCCACTCAGTGGCCACGCTGTTGCCCAGGAGAAGCCTCCAAAAGGAAAAAGAGAGAGATGTGCCTTGAGAGTAGAAGCTTTGACTACACCCAAATAACTCATGAGCCCTTCAGAGATGTGAGGAGACCACCTTGGACACCTCCAGCACTTCAAACTCATTGGTCTGAGTGAACTTCCCCCATGAGTCCTAAGGTACCCTCTGTCCAGAGGATGGGGTGTCACTGCCCCAGTTACACACTCAGTGCACAAAGAAACTCCCTCTGCACAGAGGGAGAAGCTCCTTAATGGGTAGCCCCGCATTTACACTAATCAAGAATGATTCAATTGACAGGTTTGTGTGGTGTTTGTTAATTTACTCGAGATTCATTCCTGGGAACAGCTGGCTGTATCCCAGCAGGACTGTGACTCTCACTAGTCCACCTGCTGCTAGACAGACGGGCTTTGGGTACAGTTGTAGTTAAAGTTTAGCAGGCAGATATTTCTGGCCATTAAAAATGGAAAAGTTTTTCAAAGATGCACATGCAGAGAAGGTTTTGGAGGCAAAGACATTGGCTCTGGGCTTTGCTAAATGGCTTCACTTGGTTTCCAAAATGGTCAAGTTGCCGAGGGCTTGTTTTGTCATTTGAGCATTACCAGTTGAATTACCATGATCATGGTACATAAAGAAGAAGTCATGAAAAATTCACTTAATATTCAATTACAGGGTCTGTTCTGGAAGCTTTATATAAGGAGTTTGACTCATAGGGAATTAGACACCCAACTGCTCCGGATAATCAGGGGGAATGGGCATCTACCTCTCTGCTTTGGAAACCTCTGACCAATCAATTTATATAACATTAATATTTGTCTTCCTTAAATTGACCGTATTCTTTTAAGAGATAATTACATTTTCTTTCTAGTGCCCATGTGGACACGAATCTTAAAGTGTATGACAAAAAGATGTATTAAAAAAATACAGAACTATTCCTCAGAAGAATTTTTTAAAAATCATAACTATGTTTCAACAAAATATATTCCTCATGTACAAATACAGATCTCTCCAAGAAATGCCAGCAGGCGTTGAGATGCTCCGAAAGCACCACTTGGCCCTACAGACCCACAGGGCTGCTGGACCCTGTACCACAGCCCTCTTGGGAATTTAGGGGGTAAGAATTGGGGCTGTCTTCTCCAGTGAGCCCCCCTAGTTGCAATGTGGGTTACTCAGAGCCCAGCCCAGAGCCTCCATGGGCACAGGGTACCTACCACCAGTGATGGAGAAGTGCTGCATCCCACCACTGTCAACAGCGCTGGTCCCAGTCCAGAACAAGGGTCAAACATCACCAAACCAGAGCAGAATGCCCACAATGCTTGGGGCAATCCCCACTGCTGGGCTTTCCTGTCATTAAACTATTGATCAGTTATTGATTAAAACATCTATTAATCTTTATAAACTATTTATAAATGGAACCTTAACATAAAGTGTGACCTGTACAATATTGAAATAGAAATTGTACTTAATATGGATTTTAAGTAAGTTAGAGATGTAAGTGAAACCCCACCTCACATCCCTTGTGTTTGTTGCATGTCAGGTGTGGAGCATTCCACTGACTTAAATACTCTGGGCTTTCCTTCAAGTCTTCACACTCTGATAAAAGTAAGTAACAGCTTGAATTACGCGTCTGCCCTGACCCCTGTTACACACCTGTATTTGAAGGACTGGTTGGCTCCCATCCTTCAGCAGCACTTCCCAGCGTCACACCAAGCCCAGGGCTGGGGAGGCGGCTGCTGGAGGAGGTGGTGGCAGCACTGGCTGTGGTTGTGAGCTCAAACCACTGCCACTGGCTGGCTAAAAATCAAACAAGGAGCTTGCAACTGTGAGATCTCCACCGACTCCATTTGTTACATGGCACATTCCGGGGGGGGAACCAGCTTGCAATATATTAAACAATTAATCATTTAGATTGTGATGCTCTTAATGCTGCAGGCATTTCCCACTAAATGTGTGGCACAGGTGCAGGTGCCCCACAGAGGGATCCTGTCTGCAAACTTTGGGAAACAAAGACACAAATAGAGAGCCAGGCTGGCAGAGGTGTGTCCTCCAGGCTCACAAGGCTTTCCTGATGACCCCTCTGTGCCCTGTATGTTCCCACATGTGTTGGCCAACGACCCCAAAAAGCACCACTGTGACTGGCATAGCTCAGAGGGAGCAGTAGTTGAACGTGCTGCTGAGCACAGGCTGGGCTGGGCTGGGCTGAGCCTGGCCTGGCCCGTTTGTGCTAATGATGCTGTTCACCTCCAGCCTCTCCTCTGCCAAGGTCTGCAGCGAGTGCCTCTCTTTGCACCTATTTCATCAACAGCTTTTGAAGCTCTTGACATCACTTGCTTCATGGCATTTGCGTCCTTGTTTCCAGCTGAGGGATCAGGTGACGTGGTGGAGGAGATATTGCTGTTGCATATAGTTGTAACTAAAGGGTTTTCAATATTTACATTGCTGCTTTTCCTGTCCATTGTGGATTACGGCTGCCCTTTGAGAAATGGGTTCAGGGAGGGAAGGACACGGCCTGCTGCAATGGGCAGGAGCTGAGGCTCTGCAGCCTGTCCTCTCCAGGTAATGCTGCAGCAGCTGAGGAGGGAGGAGGTGTCAGGGTGGGACTGGTTGCACAACCCGAGGCAAATTGCTGCACTGCAATTTCGGCACCTCAGTTTTCTCACCTAAGAAGGAGGATTTGGGGCAGTGCTGGGAAGGCCAAGTGCAGTTATGAGGATTAACAGGAGGTTTGAGGGATGGAAAAAGACTTTATGCCAAGTCAGCTCCCCTCTGTAACCTCGTGCCTCAGAAACACCCTGGGCTGCTGGCTGTTTCCAGCATGAATGGCAGAAGAGTCTCTTGTACCTCTGGCCCTGCCATGGCTTGTAACAGATTTACTGGGTCACATTAATTCCTGAGCAGTTTTGGAGGGGACCCTGCAGTGATAATACCCTCACCCAGGAACTGGTTGTACTAAGAGAATAACGAAACCACAGGAGGAGCTGAGGCTCTTTAAAGTGTCCATGGCACAGGGATATGCCCCACATACTGCTTTCCTATTAATAATGCATCAGCAGCTCCTGCTCCACCAGCAAAGTGCCCAGCACACATTCAGGCTCCTGGACACCTCACCTCAGCAGTGTCCAACAAGATTCCGCTCTTGTGGAACCACAAAAAATTGGAGAAATCCTTCTCTGCCACGGAGATGCTCCAGATCTGCACTCTGCAGACCTAGGAGCAGGATTTGGCCCTGTGATTTCAGCTGATGTCTCATGAGCCGTGGGCTGAATAGGAACTGTAATTGGTGCAATTCTACATCTTCAAAGCTATTAGATCCTTGTAGCTCCCCATCATGCTGTGTTTGGAGTAAATAGAGAGTGTTTAGCCAAGCTGAGAGATCCTCTAATGGAACAGACAGTTCTTCCTCTCTTCATCTGCTTGTCCCCACAGCTTTGTTATTTAAAGTCAGGTTAAAAAAAAATAAAAAATAAAAAATAAATAAATAAAAAAAATCAGTAGACAGGTTTGGTTTGGAAGCCGGAGGACAGGAAAAGTTAGAGATATTTATTTGACAGGGTCAAGGTTGCTGCTTTTCTTTTCTCTTTCCCCAGGTCCCATAGGTGTTAGACTGAGAGACATTTAATCGAGGGAGTAGCGGTTTCATATCTATAACAAAAATCAAATAATGCAAGATGATTTACTCCCCCTAGCAACCAGGGAGCTTACCCTTAGCAACCAGCCTAGCCTCAGGCAGCGGTGTAATCAGCTTGAAAATATTTCAATTATTGTGTTGATTTTAGTGGATTTGAGAAGCGCTGTGCGGAGAGACCAGGCACATTCTGCCCACGACCTGGAGAGGAAGATATTGATTTAAACAGGTGTCAGAAAGGAAAAGTGGAGTAAATTTAAATGCAATAGGAGAACAGTGCATTGAGTGTGGTTCAGTGTGGGGGTGACATTTTGCTCATCGCCTTGAATGAAAGTGACTCAACTGAACTAGAAATTTCACCTTGAAAATCATCTCCCATCGACACAATCAAGAGAAAGCCGTTCGCCATCTCTTTTCCTTGGTCGGGGGAAGAAGCGGGGGGGGGAACTGGCACCTGGGTTTCCAAGACAGCTTTGGAGAAAGTAACTATCAGAGAAATATGGGATTAGTGTATCCCACTCGAGAAATTAGCCGAGTGGTGCTGGGGGAGAAGCGGAGGAGACGGGAAGGAGAACGTCTGCAGAAGGTGGGATGCAGAATTCAGGAGGACTAAGCTACAAGAAGTGATACCATCCTCAGACTCCAGGCTGCTACTCCTGAAGTGAGGAATTTGCTACCAGCACCAGACTGAGTTGCTGCTGGTGGAGTCAGCAGGAGCAATGGTCCAGCCGGTCTCAGACCTCAGACTGTTTCTCCTTGCGTGGCGTGGGTCAAACCCTGCTCTCAGTAGCCTCATCAGTACCCCACAAAACAGCAGATTGGGATGTCTCTGGCCACCTTCAGCCTCCACAGTGTAGTTTGTCTGGGTTTCGCCGCCTGATCTGGCACAAAAGGGGCAACCAAAGCCTGATCTTAAGGAAATTGTCCCATTTCCTTCCATCCTTTGCTGCCTGTCCCCCCACATACATCGGATGCTCCTAGCAAAGCCCCAGTTGGCCCCAGGCTGCTCCCTCACCTGCTGCTCCCACGTTTTGTACTCATCAGGCAGCTGCAGGAACGGCCCGTGTGCAGTTCAGCAGAAACCAGTGACATCTCTGTACACACAGCACTGACGAGCTGTTTTCTGATGCAGCAGAAGTCTGTAGACAGTGTACTGATAATAGGGTTTCACCTGTTCCCAGTGAAGTGACAACTGACATGCCGTGTTCTGATGAGCCTCTTTCCAGTAGGGTGACACCGTGCACGGAGTGCATTATAACCCTGGTTCTCCAGGCTGCCACAGTCTGTGCTCAACACCAGCAACACCCGCAGCTGCAGCAGAGCTGAAACTTTGTCCAATTCACGAGGAAGCTGCGTTCCATGTGCCTCTGACAGCTTGTGTGCAGGGCACTTCTCACCTGTTCCCCCGTGATGAGTGACGGCTGTGCAGCGCAGGGATGCCCGGTGTGGGGATCGATACCCGGCACAGCCGAGCACAGATCCGTGCCTTGCCCTGGACACAGGGGCTGCATCCTGAGCTCTTCCTGCTCACAGCCATCCTTCCCATCAGTGAGGGAAACAGCCAAGACGGGAGCTAGGGCTGTGCAGAGACAGTGGGGGGCAGGAGGGCTCCTTCTCCACCGGAGCTTTTGGGGAGCCTGGCAGGTTGGCGCTGCCTCGGTTTTCTTCCAGTCGCCAGAAATTCCTTCTGCACTTGTCAAGTGACCAAGGCGAATCACTTTTGTTTGAGATGGTTCACACTTCTCTGGGTTCAATTTCAAAGTGGCATTTTTAGAGCTTATCACATGCCATTTATAAATGTATCAGTGCCTGCTCAAAGGCTCGGTGGAAAGAGGAATGCTGCATCCCTCCTCTGTTTGACAAGAACACAAGCCCTGCACAATCTTCAGACAGCAAAGGGCACTGCCTTATCTCTGGCTAGTAAAGGGTGTATCTTGACATTGCTACAATCACCCTCACGGTGTAAGAAGAGCAAAAATCAGCCTTTCTCCTGGATTTTGAACCATTTTGCAGCTTTTCTCTTTGCCATAAACCAAACTGATTCCTGAATCATAGCTATTAGAACAGACACCTCCAGCTAAAATGAGATTTGGACTGCAAGTGTGGCAATCCCACTCCATCCTCATGCACCCAATTTTGCTTTACAGTAGATACAAGGTGGGTTATTCAATTGCCACGGGGGAAGAGGCTGTGCATTTACCCAGGGAAAGAACCTCCCCACAGGCAGCTGCTACCAAGCAGCCACCGTGTTACAAATCTCAGCTTTAGCTTTTCCTCACAGTAAATTTCCAGCAAATCCTAAAAAGGAGAAGGGTATCCAAAACATCTTCCTTTGGCTTATTTAAGAACTCGAAATGACCAGAGGACTGCTGAGAAAACATCCACTGCAACCAGAAAAAGCAGCGAGGCCAAGGAGGAGACAACTGTGATGTGCTTGCGGGAGATGCTGTGCAGATCCACAGCCGAACACCCCCACACCGCCAGGGCCAGCTCGGCAAGAGCACACATTTTAACCTCATTGACTCACCCCAGGCAGGCAGGATCCTTCCCTCACCGCTCCCAGCAGCGCCAGCAGAGCCTGTTTGATGTGCTGACCTGCCCTCCGCAAGCATCTTACACTCTCTATCTTTGTTGGATTGGGAGGGAAAGGAAAAAATTCAGATTATTTTTAAGCCCATTTGCTGCCTTGCCCTGAAACGTGCAGTCTCTTCCCTGGAACGTACCTTCAGTGTAATCCGCTCTTTACCAGGGTCTGTAGTCGCTCATTCACGCCTTCCTCTCCCTTCCTTCATTATAACCTGTTGCTCGTCAGAAACCTTAGCAGCTTAAACTGGACTGCTTCTTTGCTTGATAACAGTAATCAGGGCTTTAGCAGGCAGCTTTGCAGAATCAGCCTGCCCTGCACACCTCCCACTCCCAATTTTCTGATGGATAGGTGATCACTCAGGGAAAAAAATGTACATGTTCACCTGGAGAGCAGAACGATTTGCATTTTGGGGGGTGGTTACTGCAAAATGAGGTATTTATGCAGTGCCACATGAGATTTCCAAGGGAATTCCTGACTTAAAATTGCAGCAACACTGTCCTGGCATTTTGCATTGTTTGTATCTGTAGAGTTATTAAAAGTCAATAACCAAATCACAGTAGGTAAATATGTGGGGGCAACTCCTGCCATTGATTTTTGGGCAGGATACCCCTCTGAAATCAATGGAGAGCTTTGCTTAAAAACCAGTGGCATGGTAAGGGTGACATCTCTTAAACAGAAAGAAGCACAAATCCAATATGAGTTTATCTACCAGCTCTGTCTCCAAAACGTTGCGTTTTTGCCTTCTCAGTCCCATTTTCCTGCAGTACAATCCAAGTAACTCCCATTGACTTCTCATCAAAAATAAAGTCTTATTTTCTATGGCTGTTCTTTAAAGGGAATTAGGCAGTTGCTGTTATTGTGTATTTGGAGATACAGATCCAGAGATCCAGGTTATTCTGCCTTTGCCTTTGCACTGCTGAGTTGGACACTCAGTCTGTATGAGTGACAGATCAACTCATTCACTTTTGGAAACTTTTTTGCCTTGAATTTTAAAGGCTTCAGTTTAGTAATGATGGTATCGAGCCAGTGTTTGTAATTGAAATAAGAAACTGAAATAGGAAATGCATCATCCGGCTAAACTGTATTTACAATTCAATGCCAACACTTTAAACTGCAATGGCCATCTTAAATCACAAAGCCTTCCTCAACTACCCAGCAGCTTAGGGATCAGGCACTGCTCTAACTCTGGAGCCCGTCCAAGGCTTCTGGAAGTCAGCTGGTGGCTTTTTTTGACCTGGCAGATGCCCGAGAGTCACTCTAAGGCTCTTCCCTGTGTTACCTTAGCACACAGCGCTTCCTTTCTCTGGCCAGTGTCCTTAAGCTGCCATGGGCAATGACAGCTTTCCTCGTGTGTGAATTACTGCTTGCATTTTTGGCTTGAAAAACAGCATAATAATCCCTTTTATGGTTTTTTTTTTCGAACTTCCCAGTCAAGCATAAAGCTGGAGACCCATTTCTCAATCCTGCAGCATCTCTGCGTCCGAGGCTGCCAGCTCCTGCACTCCCATTGCAAACACTGCTGAAGATCTGCTTTGCAGCTGAAACTTTTCAGGTGGAACCAGATCTTTGAGCATGACACCAAGATTCAGACTTACAACATTCAGGAGAGGTGACATCCATCCTCCTCACGGGTGCTGGCCCCCATGTGTGCTGCAGTGCTGTGCGAGGCAGCTGGGCAGGGAAAAGCCAGACAGGCCAGCGTAGCCACCAGCTACAACAATTTTGTTTGGCACAGGGAAGAAGTCTTTATCCCCTTAGATGGGTTGCAGCTTTTTCAGACGTGAGGCTGAGCTTCATCTGAGATACAGAGGGTTCATTCTCCACCTGAACTCCTGATCAGGGTCCCGGGCTACACCCGGAGGGGAAACCCACGGAGGAGCTGAGATACCAACCTGGTGCATCCATCCTGCTGGAGCCCTCCTGCCACATCTTCCCAGCCTGTGTCTCTGTGCCAGGGAGATTCAGCTAGCTCAGGTGTGCTCATTTGCATTAGACCTCTATTTCCTTTCCTGGGAATAAATTTTGGGGCAGCTGCTGAGCAGGATCCACTTAAGCTTGGTGCTAAAGGCAATCTGCCCCATCTGCGTCTCTCCTGGAAAAGATCCGTACATGGAGCAGAGAGGAACAGCAGGAACTTTCATCTCCAACGTGCAGAAAGCACAAAAGCAGCATCCTTCCCTGCGCTCCCTCCCTCCTCCAAGAGAAGATGAAGGTCTTCAGAGGAAGGAAAATACGGAAACCACAAGCTGGAGCCTCGGGCACGGCCAAAGGACGCTGGTGGAAATATTCCAGCTAGGAAATAGATCGAGCCAAGCCATAAAATGCTTCACTCAGACCCGTTCCCTGACAACACTGGGGGCCCCCTGCTCTATATCCCACACTGCCAGACTTGCCACATATAAAATCAAGGCAAGTGACCACAAGCATAAAAAAGAGTTATGCTCTGCCACAGTGCATTTCGAGCACTCCAACAGCCCAGCACCACAAGGAGAAACAGAGTTTGTCCCCATTTCCTTCAGGAAGAGGTTTCAACCAGCAAAAATCCCACATTACAGCCATGGCAGAAGTGGCCACTACACAGCGAAAGGAGCCCAGGGGACCTGTCACAGAGGAAGATCTTCAGGAGAGCTCTTTGTTCACCAGTTGCAGAGCCTTGCTCAGGATGTCTGGCTCACCTTGCTTTCCAGTTGTGGGTATTGTGTTTCCAATTTTTGGAAGGTTTGGGTGCTGGGGAACCCCATCCATGTTTGCTTTGGACTCTGTAATTGCAGTCTTATCCACTGCTTCTCTCAGGTTTTCCTCCTGACTTCCCACCAAGAGTAGGGGCATTTCCTGGGGTGTGAGAGAAAGCTTGGCCAAATCTGGCTTCACTTTAGTGGCTTATGGATGGCAAGAGGATCTCTTTGGCATTTCCAACTGGCCTAAACCATCCAAGGGAACTTTCCACAGCAATATCTGGAAAAACTAGAAGGGTTCTGTTCAAACTCAGCCTCAAAAAAGAAAAAGAACACACCCAAAAAAACCCCACAAACACACCTCTGTTGGTTTCAAATGATAATATGTACCCACCAAGGACCTTTCTGCAGTTCTGTGTTCACAATATTTGTCCCTCTTCACTCTGTAGCTGTAGCAAAGGATGAGAGGCAGGCTTGAACACAGTGATGACCTTACAAAATCCAAGATGAGAACAGTTTCGCAGTTACGTGTCACCAACAGACCTTTCCAAATAACTGATATATCTCAGACCACCCGTGTACACACCTGAAGCTGCTCAGAAATAAACTCTTGCCGCCTTTTTGCTACAGACACACCATCATTTCAGAACATAAAAATAAAGCACCCAAGCCTCCAGAAACTCTTATTGCAAATAATCTCACTGCCAGAAGAAAGGCAGTGTGGGGTTTATCGGGAAACTGGCTTCGTGTGTAGGACCTTTAACATCTTCAGATGAAGGCAATCACTCCACAAAGAACAGCAAGCCTTTGGTGTGAGAAGGAATTCACCTTCACCACAGCACCACCCCTGCAGCCTGCCCAATGATGCAAAACTGAAAACACTCTGTTCACAAAGTTTCCAGCTGCTTCTGCTGAGGTTTTCCTTGTTTCAGAAAGGAATTTGGGATTATTCCATGAAAGAAAGAACCATGCCTGCTCCTTCAGGTCCTGTAGAAATTTAGCAAGGAAGAGAGAAACTTTTTGTAACCTGAAGAATTTAGGAAATGAAGGCCAGTTCTGGCAGAGCTGAGGCCAGAGCTGTGCCACAGGATCCAGGAAGCATCCACCTCCTGTGTGTTGGTATGAAGTTTGAAAAATAATCAGTCCTCACAGGTAGATCAAACCCAGACATTCTCCTGCAGTCATCAGGAAAATAACACTTTGTTTTCTTAGGAACCAGATGTTCCCCACACAGCAAACGCTCCAAATTTATGAGAGCTAAGTCAGACTCTACAGACCTGTAACGGTCTTTGGTCAGAGGGAACACAGAGCAAACAGAAAATATACAGGAGGAAGCAGAGGGAAAAAAAGCTTCATTCCACATCCTCAGCTGTGGAAATGTATTTGGAGCAAGCGTTGGAGGCTGCAGCTCCTGGAGGAGGCTGCACTGTCTCTCACTGAAAATGAGACTGAAATTATGTTCCACGTCAGCTGTCAAGTAATGGTTTTGAAACCTTAAACAGAGAATACATTTGCAGCTATTAGCACGGTACGGTCATGGTTTGTATTTGAAGGTGAAAACAGTTTGTAAGGAGGGAAAGACAACATTAATTCTATTCATCTTGAAAGTTACTTTAACTTTTCAAAATGCTATGGTAAATTTTGAAAGTTTAAAATTAGTTTCAAGATGAATAGAATTAATGAGTGAATTAGAACTGGTACAGAATTGCAATAAATAATATTCGAAACCTTTTAATAAGCTTTGCAATGATTAAAATGAATGGATTTTTTTTTCTTTTTTCTATAAAACTGGAGCTCTTTTAAGTATAAATTGTGATAATGACTCGAGAATTTCCAGCATCAGGTTTTTCCATTACATCTCAGCCTCCACAGTTGATCTAAGGCTTAAAGAATAACATTCAAGCCTCACTTTCTAATGATGAGGTGTTTGACACAGAAAGCAAACCTAATAGAGGAGGCTGCCTGCCCGGTGATTGCTGCCAAGTAGAGCTGACAGAGACAAAGAAACATTTTTCTACGGAGTCTCTTAACAAAACCTCCTCCTCAGGCCTGGGACTGTGAGTGATGAGCAGGGATCCTGTTGTGAGAAGCACTCGGCAGATCAGGCCTGTGTTTGTAATTCTGACAGCATTTGTTATAAGTCTTGCTTTTAACAATTAGAAGAAAAAGAAAAAAGAGAGAGAAAAAAAAGCACAAAAAATATAGGACAAGATTTTCATTAATGCTGAGTGATGGAACACTAATACAATTAGCTCAGTTGGAACAGTTTGGGAGACCTCAGGTCTGGTTCAACACAGGAAAATCCTCCTCAGAAACCAGGTTTGGAAAATATAAAACTTCTTTGCCCACAGCTCCAAGCTTTTTAGCCTCACAGCCTTTCTGAGTTTTTCTGGGGTATGTTTCCATCGCTGCCAAGACAGCTGCTGGTGTCCTGTGAGTGGTTCTTCAAAAGTCTTGCACCAACTTATGCCTGGATAATTTCCAGTAAATTCATTGTTCTTAATTTTGGGGGAAAATTCATCTTGGCATCAAAAAGCTCTGTAGCACAAATGCTTTCCCCTGTTTGTTCAGCCATTCTCCCTGTGTGCCTTGGGGAAAAGCTTTGCTCACAGACATTCCCACTGGGACAGCTGCCTCAATTCATCTGCAAACACAGCTCCCACCACGGCTGGTTGACACCCTCCAAGACTGTTGCACTGTCCCTCTTGATATCCTTCATTCCTGCTTTTCCAGGTAGCTCTGTAACCCTCAGCTACCCCAAAATCACAGTCCTGCACATGGCCAGCTGGATTCTTCCCTGCTGTTGCCCCTCTGGCCTCTCGTGCCAGTTTTACCCTGCAGCTGCAGGGAAGCAGATGCCCCAGGGTGGCCACTGCGGGGGCTGGCCCGTGCTCACCTCCTGAGATCATCCTGTGCCCTGGCAGGAGGGTCAGGACTGGAGCCTGGTCTCTCCAAAGAGAGATCTGGATTCTCTCTGGATCCTCAGTTTCCAGCAGGGGAGTTTGACCTGCCGATAGCCTCCATCACCGTCCTCCGAATGAGCAGCTTTCCCCTGAGGGTCACTGCTGCCCCGGGAACACAGCATGGCCCCTCTCCCACCCCTGCTGTCCCCGTGCTGCCTTTGCTCACAGACCACAACTCCTGGGCATCCACACACTCTAATGAGCCTCTCTGTGATGCTGAGATTAATTTTCAAGATCCATCACATCTCCGTGGCTGGTTTCTCCTGCTCTCTCCAGCAAGATGTCACAGGCTTCTCCGCAAATCTCCCACTTTCTGCTTAATCAATCATTCTTCTATTATAGCAAAATACGATCCTCTCGCTTGGCTTCCAGCTCTGCTTCCCCTCCGCAGACGTGAAGGTGCAGCCTGAACTGTGCTTTCTTTATTTCTTAGTTTTGCATGAGAGCCCATAATCCACTCAGAAGTAGTTTGTAATAATTCTGCATGGGGGACGCCACCCATAATAAATTGTGCTGTGTTAACTTCACTGGTGCTCCCTGTGCTGGCAGCCAGGCAGGGGGAAGGACAGAGCCTTCTTCCAGGTGTATTTATTTCCCCAGCCAGGACAGCTCGTAATCGCAGACAAACTGTTTGTCCTTGACTCCTGTCTCAGCAAAGGAAGACTGAACTTCCCGCAACACGATCCATATCACATCAGATTTGATATATTTCATAACAGCCTTTTATTCTCCTGTCTTTGTTCATTTATTTATCAATCTGACACTTTGCTAGATGCGTCGCTGTCTTTCTTTTTATTCACCTGTCATTATCTCCTGCTCACATGTTATAATACTCAACTTTTTAATGTATATTAAACATAAAAAGGCTCTTGGCCTGTGCCTTTTCACTGTGGATTTTCTCTGTTGCACTTAAATAGCAATAGAACGGATGCTTTGCAAATCCTTTCTGACTTTTAGTGATATAAATCGTCACTGCTCAGAGCTTCCAGCCTGCCTTGAAGCACTGAAAAGTCCCTGTGCCACACGTGTCTGCGCAGCCCAAGCCATGCCTGTGACGCTCTCCAGGCTTTTGGGACCAGGTCCATGGAGAGGGAACTCAGGAGCAGAGCAGAAGAGCACCATAAACACCCAGGCACCGTAAATAAGCATTTACCGGCTTTCCGTGATCTAATCCGCTGGGTTAACCTGTGGTAAATCCCAGGGGAGGGAGTCCGAGGGGTTTTCCCCACCGCAAACCGCAGGAGCTGGGAGGCGGCGAAGGCGCTGCCGTGCCTGGCGTGGCTCGCCGGGTCTCAGGGGCAGAGCTCAGCTTAATCCTTTCGAAGGAAAGTTGGCTTGCAACTTACAGCCAAATAAAATCGTCCTCCGCTTTTCCTCGAGCGTTTCACAAAAGCAGTTCGGTTACTCCATCCTGAATTTTTACTACCATCAGAGAAACAACTAAAAATATTTAACTTGTTTGCTAAAATATTTAACGTGGTTTTGACAGTTCACCAGCTGTTTAAAAGTAGCTGAAAAGGATGGCAAAGGCTGTTGCTGAGTTTAATAAATATGTGTGTGTGTAATGTTTGTTATCTGAGAAGTACATTTAGATGTCTGCTTAGGTTAGTATCACATATGCTAGAACACATGTTCCTTTTCTGGTACACATCTATAATTGTGCCCGTTTATCTTATTGCAGTTTAAAGTACCAACAGGATAAATAAAGGCACTGTCTATTCTACTCTGAGAAAGAGAGAGACCCGTCTTTTTAAGTCAGTGAGAAAATATAAAACGCTGCAGATAAAAACTTTCAAGGGTGGGGAAAATTACTTTTTAAAATAGTACAATCAAGGACATCTTTGCTGTGGAAAGATTTTAGTCAGAAGGAAGCAATTCAAAAGCTTCTACAAAATGGATGTAGGCAGAGACCAGTGGCAGAAGCAGGGAGGCATTCTGCCTGTGTCCTTTTTTACAGTAATCTCTAGGCATTAATTTTCCATGTCTATTAAAAGAAAATGCTCTTGCAGATTTACTTTCCCATGGCATAGAATCCCAGCACGAGTAATGGATGCTGGTGCTGCAGGTGAGGGTGAGGAAGGGGTGGAGGAAGCACAGGAAAGGCTGAACCTGCAGCGTGGCTTTAACCACGCTCGACCAACCCAGCAGGATAATTCCCACAAGCCAGAGCACCAGTGACATCCCCACGACAATGCCAGCTGAGGATCCTCTGGGATGCCTACACAGATCAGGGCTGGGGACCCACCTACACACAGCCTCACTCAGGATCAGGAAAAACCTACCAGAACTTGGCCTTTCTCCACATTTCTGTGGCCTTTGTCAAACATGAGGCAGGAAGATTTGCTGGACCAAGTCCATAAGCATCCCAAAGACGAACAGAATGAGGATGCAGGTCTGGATCTTTCAAAGTAAGTGTCCTTCAAGATATACCTACCCCAGACTGAAGTCTCACACCCGGTTCCTCTAACCACTCACGTGTTAGTCTAGATGTGGAAGAAAACAATCAGCTCCCACTAAAGCCAGAAATGACTGTCCCAACCCTTGACACCCAGCCACGATGTGCAGAGCAAGGAAATGAAACAGCTCAGGAATCCAGCACTTTGTGTCTTGGATTTGTGAAAGCAATGATAAATTTAAAAGGATTTAGGAAAACTCTAATTGCAGGAATCAGTCTTGAGAGACAGAGCGGGACTCACAGACTTCT
The DNA here is from genome assembly GCA_013398955.1 of Callaeas wilsoni. NCBI lineage: Eukaryota > Metazoa > Chordata > Aves > Passeriformes > Callaeidae > Callaeas > Callaeas wilsoni. Next base: position 94,204 of record VWPU01018064.1, read on the forward strand.
TTGATGTTCAATTCATAAAAGTCCTCAAATTACAGAAGGAGAAACACTTTGCAGCTTGGAACAAACTGACAGTCCAGAAATACACTTGAAAACCAGTCACTGAGCTCCAGTGAGCCGCAAAGACAAACTGCCAGGGGCAAAATGAACATTAAAACCAAGATCACCAGACACACATAAAATGTGTTTTGGAGGAGAAGCCAAAGAGTTTGATCATATTTGTGACTGGACATGAGACCTCACCAATCAGCCTGGTGGCACTGGATTTTCCAGGGGTGATTTTTTTGTGCCTCTTGTTCTTGCAGATAAGGCTGATAGAAAGAGCCTTGGTGAGACAAATGAGGCTGCTGAGGTCCCCCTGTTCTGGTGTAAACTATTTGAAGTTAAACAGAAATGCCAGTGAAGGGGGTTAGGGTGCTGACTTGTCAACCTGAGGTGAACCGTGATGGTTTTTTAAAATATCTCACCTAACCACAATTTAGGAGAGCAAAAGGGATGAAATGGACAGTGAAGATCCAGTAGCTGGATCTGCTTAAGAATTGTAACTTGTCCATAATCCTTTCTTACCTAAACAGATCAAAAATAGATCAAGGATAACATTAAGGTTATTTTCACCACACACAGAGGCAGCATCAGTCAATTCAAGAACCATTCTGGAGCACTCTGTGTGCTCTAAATGCATCAAAGCCATTTTACGTGGAATAAAACATGCTCCTGCAGGAGCTTCTTGCAGCCTGAGTTATGCACCAAACCGACACTGGGAACAGTCATCCCAAAGCGGGGTTTGAATTCCTGGGTGTAGCAGGAGCTGGAAGCCCGAGGAATGCTTCTAAATCACCCATGTGTTACAGATCATCACAAATGCACCAGCATTGCTGGAAGTCTTGCAAATGACAGAGGCTCAAATGAGGACTCTATCCTGCAAAACAGAGAGTGGTGCCAGGACCACAGCTATTTAGATGCCTTGCCAGAACAAACCACCTTGTGAGAGCGAGCCCTTGGCTGCCAGGAGAAGAGCAGTTCCTGGAGATGCAGGGATGGGGGAGAGGCGGCTGCGCCGAAAGAGCTGCTGGAGGCTTCGGCTCCTTCCAAAACGAACAGGCGGTGCTAAAAAGAGAGATAGGCTTATCAAGCACATTATTTTTAGGGGAAAGAGAAACGCTTCCAGTGCCTCCAGCTGTCTCCAAGGCTTTGGGGGGATGCAGCGAGGCCAGGGTTTGCTCCGTGGGTCCGCAGGTGCCTGCTGAGGGGGGGAAGAGCTGCACGAGCAGCCTGGGGGGAGCAGAGAGGAAGGAGGAGGGAGCAGGGGAGGCGGGAAGGAGAAGGAAATTGTGCCACGTCCTTCTCTTATGCCAAAAAATGAAAAGGAACTATAAACCCCCTGTTTTCAGAATATAAAAAGGTTGTGAAAATAGGACTCCAAGGGCTCTGCAAATGATTATGCTAATTAGATCCAGGGCTATTCAATAGCTCTGAAGTGATGCTCAGGAATTTTGAACTACAGTTTTTAGTGTGATTACAGATCATATTAAAATTCTATTAGTCTTCACCTAAGTTGCTAATAAGTAGGATGGAATAAGAGGTCCATACTTTCTTGAACCCAAATACTTTTAATATAGCAGATATTTTAGAGTAAAAATATCCCCCTTTTTGAAATTAAAAGAAGCTTTATTTATGTAATTACACAGAGTGAAACTACAAATGGTGATATTTTCAAAGATTACTGATTTTTCCACATGGGCCCAAGTTTTGAGTGTTGTTGTAAAATGGTATTTGTAATTATTTTAGCCTTGCTACATAGTATAATTGAGACACCCAGTAGAGAAAACTTGGTAGCAAAATCTCTTTTTGTTTCTGCCTAGCAAATGATAAATTGTTAATGAGCACCTGTTACAATGTTAATGAAAGTGAGATCTGTATGTAAATAAAGAAAATTTAATAACTTAACAAGGTGGATTAAAATTCCCAACCTGCTCCTTGCTAATCTAATGCCAAACACCAAATAGTTGCTATCTAAGCAGGAAACTAGTTAATGTATTCACCTCCGTGTACTTTTCAAACTATAATTAATATTTTAAAAATTTATAAAACCGAAATCATAGGTTTGATTGTAACAAACAAAATATCTGCCTTTAATCTACTACAAAAGGTTGGCGCAAATCCCCTTAAACGATACTAAAATGTAAACCACAAGGCAGCACTGAGGAATTGATTATGTTTAACTTCTTTTGCATTTGTCCTAATCACATTCCTTATAATTGTATTTAAAATTACTCCAAAACAGTTGATTGGTAATTCTGTAGCACAGAAGAAATGTGGAATGAGAACACTGTTTCCTTGGAAGAAAAAAAAAAGTCTTGTTATAAATAACTTTCAAGGTATGTCCTCTGGACATTGGGTGAATATTAACACTTGACAAATGGACATTTGTTGGTTTAAACTAAAGTGAAAGTTATTGAAAGGGAAGAAGTGAGGCTCTTACTTCTCGGAGAAGAAACTTGCTTTCATGTGGTTTCTCTCTCTGCAAATCCCTCACGGGGTTTTAGAGCACTGCCCTTCTCCCCCTTCCCTCCTGATTTCCACCCCACCAAGCCCATCCCAGCCCTCCCCTTGGGGCAGCCCTGGAGGGCTGGGGCTGCTGCTGGAGCCCCACTTTAAGCCCAGCCCTGCCCTAACCCCTGGTCCTTGACCCAGCCTCCTGCCCCAAGCAAGGTTAGCTTCAAACCTAGACCAGGCTTCTCAAAATGCCAAGGCTGGAGACTCCACAGCCTCTCTGGATACTGCGTCACGGCTGCACCATTCCCATGGGGAAAGGTTGGAGGCTTCCTCCTGAAAACCAGAGGGAATTTCCCATTGCAGGTCAGCCCCTGCCCTCCTATTGAGCACCTCAGTAGCTACAGCTGGGAGATGCAGGGAGGGAAGGTGCATCTTCCCTTTCCTTTCCACCACGGCCACACACCGGTTCATCCATATAACCAGCTGATACCTGACTCCTTCCTACCAGTGATACATTTGTCTCCTCAGCTCCAGTGCTTTCTGCCAGTTCCTGAAACACAGAGGATGAGGGGTTTTGCCAACCCCCCAGTGTAAGTGCACAATCAACCCATGACACGAAAGCTGAACAGCCATGGAGGAATGACACTGCATCTGCCTGGGCTCTCATCCACTGGTCCTTCTCCTTCAGCTGCTCTGAATTTGGAGACCTAGACACAAACGTGGGTGCTGCCAGTCCATGACCACTGGTGATGGGCCTGATCAGCATCGTCCCACATCGAAGCAAACTCTGCCCTTGTCCATGGGGAAGTGAGCCTCAGAGGAGATTCCACAAATAACTACTTCTAAAAAAAAAAATTTTGGAGAATATACATGCATACTCTGTCCTTTAATTGGGAAGCACTTCACGGGTCTGCACTTAATCAAGATGGATACCTCATTAGGACATCTCCCAGGGAACCAGTTTAGCCTAACAACAGCAAATCGCAACGCTGCTGCTTAATTGGGACAATTTTTGCAAAGTCTCCTCTTAATGGAGACATATTGGGCCAGTGCCAGGAGTTAAGTGGTGTTAAATGAAATAGGTGCAAAACTCCAGCTTCCTGTCTTTTTATATAAAGATTGTCAGCTAAGAATGTAAATAAATAAAGGCTAAATATTTGGGGGTAGGGACTTAGAGTTTCTTTGGCTTTTGGTCGCATAGAGTACTGTAAAGAAATGTGAGCTTCTTGGGTCTGTGCTTAACCCTACCTCCACGTCTAGCCTCGGAGAGCAGAAGTGTCTCTCCTGTGGTGCTTGGACAGCACAAAGCACCTCTGGCTCTGGATCTGTGGTGGAACATCCTGGGTTTGCCTACCATGAGCAAGACAAATCATCACCCTCTACTTCAGCTTTCTATTAAGGCATCTGTAAAACCATAAGAGCAGGTCTATAGAGGAGCCAAAGCCTTAACTCCAAAGCCCTGGAAACCCTCAGTGGAGCACCCCAGACATGCAATCACATACATTTCTCTGTTCCTGCCATCCAAAGACCTTTGTGCACTGACTTTGGGCCAGAAATACAAAATTTCCACCTAAATGACACAGAGGATCTACGAAATGATACATTCGTGCCCACGGTGGAAACCTGCCCTCACTTCCAAGAAGTCAGGTCTCTCCCACTGACAGGATGCTGCACAATTTGCCTTGAACAGAGCAAGTGCACCCCCCAGGGTGTGGTGGGAAGGCTGGTCAGGTGGGTGAGGCCCTCGCTGGACACTCTGGGCATCCCTGGTTTTGGCAAGAGCCATGACAGAGGGTTCAGTAGCTCTGCTTACTTGCCCATGCTTTATTCCTGGGACCTGCTCCCACAAGGGTCAGAGTCCTCCTTCTCTCAAGCTCTCTCCCTACACACAGAGAGCTGAAATCTTGTTCCCTTCCCCATTTTTCTTTGGAAAAGTGGCTGCTGGGGCAGCACAGTGCTCTTCAGTACAGGGTTAGCTTCTGGGCAAGGCTGCTGACAAATAAAGTGATCAAACTAACGGCAGGTACTTTCCCAAAATCACTCAGGGCAGTAGCAGCCACCAGCATGCTGGGAACAGACACCCAGAGCATCTTCCAGAACATAAAAAACAAGCTCCCTTCAAAATACCTCTCCCACGATGCCTTAGATCCCCTTAGATATTTCTGAGTGTTAACATTAACTGATGAACCAGCCTGAGAGGCATCAAAGCAGGTTTTTTTCCTCCCTTCGTCATTAAGAGAAGCTGTTTTACAAGTAGCTGAGCAATTTGAAGGATATAAAAGGTGTGCAAAAATTGTCTCTTTAAGACATTGACTCAGTAACCTGTAAAAGATGTTAGTTAAATACATTTCCTCGGGACTCCTACAGTCTTTGACTGAAAGTGTTTTGTACATAAACAAACAACGCTCCTTCCATCCATTAAAACCCACCAGGCACTTTAATACATCACAGCGTAACCATTTAGCTCAGTCATTTTTCATTGTTTGACCTCACTTTTAATTAGAGACTAAATTATTAATGCCATTTGATAGGAGACAAACTACTTGGGAGTGCTGCTGTTCTCTAGGCCAGCTCTCAGGAACTACACACTCAGATTTTGTACGTTTCAAATAAAACATAAGTGGCCAGAAGAAAAACAATTTACATTTACAGCTCCTACAAACCTAGCATCCATCAAGAGTTTGGTGCTTAAAAAAAAATCTCATGTGGTGTTATCAGTAGACTTTTAAAAATCAGCAAGAAAATATAAAGTTCCCCCAGAGAGAAACTCTCTGGAGATTTTCCAAGAAGTTCACGAGCTCTGGAAAAGTAGTTGCCAGATCCTGTAATCAAAACGCCCAGGATTGTTTAAAGAATTTAGCAGCGTATTTTTCCCTGCACAGCTTTGATGTGGAGGTTCCTACGGAGGGAAGATGAGCCCAGAGAAACAGCAAAGCTGGAGGTGATTTAAAGCCAGGGAGCGAGAGGGCATGGCTGGAGCGGAGAGCTGGTGTGTGAGCCAGCTCAGCTGACACCAACACACACAGAATTATTCCCATGGGGGCCGGGCCAGGGTGTGACTTGCCCCTCACCAGGGCATTTGATCCCCTGCACGCACTGGCCTGGGTTCCCCCCTCCTGGCACTTTCTCTCTGAGGGCACAGAGCACTGTAAAAGCAGGTTCTCTAACACCAGGGCAAGCGTCACATCCTGCTCATGGAAGGGAAGATCTGTTGTGAGGTCCTCCTCAAGGAAAATAAACACCAGGCTTGCACTCGTTGTTGTGAAGGAGGTGACAAATCTGGGATCCTTGGGAGAGCTGTAGGCACTGGGTTTGGCCTCCCTGCCTAACAAAGAGCCTGAGGCCAGGCCCTTTCCCTCCTATTAAAGCCGAGCCTGGGTGACCCCCTATAAAACACTTGACACTGCTGGGCTGGATAAAGAGCATCAGTCCCCACCTGCAGGTGTCTGTTGAACTCACCCCAGAGGTGTGTTTAGCCATTATCTCTTTTATTTGGGAGTTTTTAGCATTTCCCAGGACTGAATCTTCTCCATCCCCCAGTGACAATGTACCAGAGCTGGGAAGCTCACAGAGCAGCCACCCAGCCCAACACTGGCAGGAGATCCACACCTGCCCTTTCGAGGGCACTGAGGAGCCACCAGCACAGGTCTGCCTGGGGCTGGCGAGGGGGTCACGCCACAATAAGGTGTTAGAAAAACCATACCAAAACCTTCCAAAAACTGCAACTCTGGAAGCTAGATAAGGAACTGGGGACACATTGAGGGAACGATTTCTCCAGCAAGGTTCATCGTCAGCAAGATCCCTTGCTGTGTTAGACAACTGTTCAGCTGTTTCCCGCACGACTGTGGTATTATCAAACAAGGATGTAAGTTTGCTGTGCTGCTGCTAGCAGGCAAAGCCAACAGCTCTTCCCACACCCAGCTCCCTTTGTCGCCTTCAGGTGCTCTGACTCAGACCCAAACCCCTCCTGGCTCTGCCCTGCTGCGGGTGGGTGGCAGGAGCCCTGCACCCCTCATACAACGAGGGCGTGAGGCGCTCCTCAGCTATTACACAGCGTTCGCTGTCTGTGCCAAAGGCACAAAGTAACAATTATGGTTCTGCTAATTTGATGAAGCAGAAAACATTATATCCACGTCATTCTTTAAAAACAGAGCAAGAAATCGGCTTTTCAGGTGGACTGGCCTTTCTGCAAAGGATGATGCCTGCCAAGCCCATTTGTTTGGACTCAGCTTTTCCCCAGCAGAAACTTGAAGAGTCTTGTGTCCTGTCGTTCCATGTAAGCCATGAGGTTTCAAGTTCTTTGCCATCCGAACTCAGGCTACAAAAATTCACTGAGTTAGATTTTAGCCTGCAATGCTACTGCTGTCAAGTCAGAATGTGGTTCTATTTCTTAGACATATGTCTTTTTCTGTTTGGGTAGGTTTCAAGCACTTATTTTCACTTACTTCTAAGACACAGAAAAAGTGCTGTTTCTTCTCCCCCCTACCCTAAAAATGACATAATCTTCCCTGTACGCTTTCAGTGTAAAATATCCAAGTGCATATGAGGACTAATGGCCCTAAAGGAGCTGGCTAGATCTACTCACTCAATAATCCATGCTTTCAAAAGGCCTGATTTCACAGTTACAGACACCCCTGAGCAGTTTTGCTGCGAGAGCGAGCACTCGTAGCATCTCCTCTTCTCTCGATATGCTTCAGCAGCTCCCTCTAATGTCAGTGGGGACCCCCGTGTACAGCTCCAAGAAAATTAGACAGCATCAGACCACATCCTGCCCTCAGATGCACATCCACAGCTTCCAGTGGAGGTAATGAGACCATCACGGCATCCCAAGGGATGGAAGCTGGTCAGGAGGATGAGGATGCTCCTGGGACACAGCATGTCCATCTCACCCCGAGCTCCATCTGCGGACAGGGTGATGCATCCGTGCAAGATGCTGCTGCATGAGAGGGACCCCAGGGATGGAAGCCCCTTCCTCTTCACCAACTCTGATCCTAGTGCCAGAAAGGAGAGCTGTAGGACAGAGGCTTGGAGCATAAAGCATCCAGAGTCCTTGAACGAACCCCCCATTCACATTCATTTCTAATCTGCCGATGCCCTACGTCCAGTAGCCAGTATTTTAAATTGTTATTAAATGTCTTTGGGGGGATTATAATTTGTATGCCTGATTATACAACGGATATACCTATCTATCTCGTGGTATCACAAATAGCCATACCATAATGATGATTGAAATATATAATCCCCCCAAAGATGGTCAGAACAATTTAAACTTCCCTCTCCTTAATTAAGAGAGTTAGGGGATTAGGTACATGAATTAAATGGAGGGGAAGGTTTGGTTTATGTTTTTAAAGCCCAGTGGAGTCACAGGGAGCTGGCGAGGGAGAAGTTAGACTGCCTTGTCCATCCTTCCACTGTCTTGTCTCAGACAGACCTGCCTTTCTGTCTGCCTGCCTGACACTGGGAGATTTTCTCCTTCGATGAGGATAGGAGAACTCCTCTCCATTTTTCAGCCTTCCAGCATCTCCAGTGACTTCTCAGTGTCTCCTAGGGAAAACACCTCAGCACGCAGCCTGATTCCATCACAGGTCACATCCCTGTGGCCAGAGAGTGCTCGTGGTTTGCGTTGCTGAGATGCTCAGAACTCTACCTGGCTGTACCTATCCACTGTGCCCTGCTACCTCCAGCCCCTCTCCCTAGCACGGAGTGACAACAGCTCCATCACCTCTGAGTGACCGTGAGGGATGAAGTTTCTTTGGGTGAGCTCCAAAGCCCAGTGCACAGAGGAGAAACACTTCAGAAGAGGTTTAAAAAAACGAGCCCACCTCTCCCAAGTTTCCCTTCCTTCAGCAGATCTTGGACTTGCCAATACTCTGCCAAGCAGAGGTGATCTGTTTGTCTTCTTCATGCTGACAATAAATCCAATCACACCTTGGACGGGTAAATAGAATCAATTGAGTCCCTGCAGCACCGTCCTCCCCTCGGCTCGGCACCAGCCCCCCTCTCCCTCATCAGCCATGCTAACAGGGAAAACCAGGCGGATTTCACTCCCCGCATTTATCTGCTGATTACAGAGCCATCTTTGTCATTAGGGGTAAATTAATCAAGAGAGGTGAATGTTTTCGACAAGCTGCACTGTTTACTTCAAAAAAGCAGAAACAAAATTAGTGCGATACAGGGAGAGCCAGACACTTGCTGGGCAGAGCAAAGGAGCCCAATCCGTTGGAAAGCGAAATCACTGACTTGTTATTGCTGACTCCAAGCACAGCTTGGGGAGAGGAATCCCTAAGCAAGCAGAGAGCTCCGTGGGGTGCCAGGGAAGGACTCCCTGCACTCCTTCCCCCTGGTCCCTGCTGCCAAAACCCCCTGCCTAGGAAAGCCAGGGCTATCAGGCACCACATGCACAAGTACAGGGCAGATTTGACACCCTGACTCACCTCTCTCCACTGACAGATGTCAGGCCGGGATGTTCCCAGTTCCTTTGCACACTTTAGTCACCCCTAGGAAGGGTCCTTCACTCCAGTCCTAGCCAAATCTTTGGTGTGGGCAAAAGGCCCAGAGACTTTTGCAGCTATCCATAACTCTCTCGGTGGGTCTGACCAGATGCAGCTGAACCATTGTCTAGTTAAGAGGAAAAGATCAACTCGGATTTAAGAGGCAGCAAGGCCTCCATAACTCTTCCTTGGAGCACAGCGTGGCTGAATTTATGCTCTGCAGCGTGGCAGCAGGAAACAGATATAACTCACAGCGATGGTGCCGCTCCTTCTGAGAGAGAGGCTCTCACCCCAGCCCTTCACGGGAAAGTTTTGGGGCTGCACCTGAACTTCAGGCAGGGTGTCCCAAGGTGTTGCATGTGGCTCCTGGTTCAGATCTGCTGGGCCCGTAGCAGGGAAGATATTTTTTTCCCCTTTCTTCTCCTTTTTCTTTTTGTCTTTGAAATCTTGTCAGTATATCAACACACTTGATAAGGGCAGTGTTGTAGTTACACTTCTTTAATTAAGTGAATAATTAAAAAGAAGTTGATCATCAATTAGTTAATTAAATAATTAATCCATTTTACTTTCATACCCTTTTTTGTTAATCACTGTGGCTTCGGTAATGAGCCGCCGATGGGTTGCTAGGCAACCGCCGCCTCGTTTAAACAATCCGCAGCTGCCGCCCGCCAGCCCGTGTGAAGGGATGCGCGCGGCCGGGGCCCGGGGGCGCGGCCCTTTGGGGGCCGCAGGTTCGAGCCCCGCCTCTGCCGCGACCCCCACCCCAGCCGCTGCCTCGGGAACTGGCGGGCAAAGCAGGAATTCCCCCAAAAGCCGCCTGAAAAACAAGGTCTGTGCGCTCTGCCGGGACCCAGGCCGCAAGGACGGACGAAGACTGCAACCGGGTAGCAGGGAGGAAGGCAGGGGCTGTGTGCCAGCTCCTACCGACGGGGACCGTGCTCACCCCCGACGGGCGCCGCCAGCGCTGGCACGGCTTCCCTCGTCCGCACCCTGTGCCTTCCTGGGGGACACAGCCACCTCAGCAACCCCCCGTGCCTCAGTTTCTCCGGGACAGCGATGCCCCTACGGTCCTTTCGCAGACGGTTCCTGCCCCGTGGGGGGCAACGGAGGGAGCCAGTGCTCCCCTGCCGCAGGCGGCAGCTCCCCTTGCCTCTGCTCTCCTTCCTTATTCTCCCGAGTTCTTTTCTTTATATGTTTTTTTCTCTTTTTCTCTCTCTCTTTTTTTTCTTTTTCTTTTTTTTTTCTTTTTTTCCCCTCCCTCTTCTGTTGCCAATTGTTTCTCTGCCCCGGGGCCAACCTGTAAATGAGATGTTACATCTGCACCGAGCTAAGTAAACACTTTATAAATGAATAAATAAGTGAATAAATAACGAAATAGTAATATCCGAACCGAGCGGAGCCAGGCGAGGCGGGTCGGCCGGGGGAAGCGGGGAGCTGGACCGGGAGGGGCCAGGCGAGACCCCCGGCACCCAGAGGTCCAAACCGCTGCCACGAGCCGCTTCCCGGGGGATCTGAGCCGCTTTTCCCGGAGCGTCCCCCCTGGCAGCGCAGTGCCAGCGTCCCGTCCTTCCCCGTGCCCCCACTCCGGATCTGTCCCGGGAGGGGCCGGGGCTCGGCAGCCCCTCCAGGGCTCCGGCCGCACCGCCCGGCCCGGGCTGAACTTTGTAATTATAATGGATAACGAGAACAAAGGCAAGAAGCACTCATTGAGTAACTGATATCAATTATGGAAGCAGGCTTTTGAGCCTGGAATAAATGATAGGGGAATTGGCCTGAGAGGGAGTGGGAACAGACATGTTATTATTTACGCCAGATTAAGAAAAGTATCCAATTTGCTGGTCATCTCCTTCCGCTGGGAATCGGCATCAATTTTATTATTGTTCCTCAGATTTTAATATTCTCTAAATGAATTAAGATCGAGCTAGGTAGTTAGTCAATAGTTTAATGCAATTAATTAACTTCCCATCGCTTGGTTATCTCTGTTCGGGCCCCTTTTCTCTGGCCGGCCCCACTGCTGGGCAGCAGTTTGGGATAAATAAGGATGCAGGCTCGGTTTGGAGCCGGGCTCCGTGTGTCTGTGCCTGTGTGTGTGTGTTGACTCTTTGGTGTCTAGATTTTTTCCACTGCTCCGTGCATTGTACGACATAACTAGAACTGAAGCAGTACATTTCTTCAAACAATGCCTCCCCGATTCCATTTGTAATGGAATTGGAGGGAGAAAATGTAATTGTGTGTTAAACATGAGGCAGCCATACATGAAGATAAGCAGGGCTGAGTGACTGGATATGGAAATCCAGCGCGGGGACTAGATACTGGAGGTCTATTTTGGAGTTAAATGGCTCATAAAAATAGGAGGCTGGGGTTTATTTATTTATTTATTTGCCCGAATATCTATAGGGCTGCGCATGTGGAGCTGCGTTTTGAGGTGGGGGGAGAAATGCAGAGGGAAGAGTGGGGGGTTGATGGAGGGATGGTGGGGTGGCCGCTGCTTTGGGAGGGGGATAGGGAAAGGGAGAGCAGGCAGCCCGTGGGCCAGGGCTTCCTACCCGGGGACCCCCGCCCAGGCTCCCCGCTCTGGTGGGTATCCCTCGGAGCCAACCCCTCTTGGAGCAACTTGGAGGACAAGTGAGATCGGGGTTTCCCTCACGGTTTGAGGCACCCCGCCGGAGCGGAGGGGCCGGGGGGCTGAGCTCCGGAGCGCTCCGGGGCTCCGCAGGGTGGGGGGCACACGGGAGCCCCGGCGGGCACACGGGAGCCCCGGCGGGCACACAGGGGTCCCGGGGATGCGCACAGGGAGCGGGAGCCTCTCCTTGCACGGGCCCGCAGGCGGAGCTGCCCCGAGGTCCCTCGGGACGCCGAGCCCCGTCCCCCCGGAGCGCTCCGTCCTGTCCCGCCCTCGGCCAGGCTGGCGGGGCCGTTCCGGGGGGCCGCTGGCCGAGGCCGCCCCTTCCCCGCCGGACATCTGGGAACGTCGTTAGGGCCGCTCCGCTCAGGAAGTTTTTCACACTTCACGTCTCATTAACCGCAGGTCTCGGATTCCTTGGGAAAGGGGGACAGGCGGGAGGGCGGCGGCGGCCGCCGGCCCGAGGCGGGGGGGACCCGACCGATGGGAGAAGCTCGGGGGGCCCGGGGACCCCCGCACCCCTCGCTCCCCCCCCAGGCCGAGCTCCATCGCGCAGAGCCCCTGGGTGGCCACCCTGCTCCGGCCGTCGAGGTGACCCCGGGAGGGATTTGGGGAAGGGGGGGAGCCAGACACGGCAGGGGGGACCCCTGGAGTAGCTGCAGGCACCCCCCCGCACCGCCCCGACGGGGCCCAGCCCCCGGTGCGAAAGGAGCCGGGCTCCCCTTCCCTCCTCCGCACCCCGCAGGGCCGCCCCGAGGGGCCGCGGGGGCCGCAGCTGAAATCACAGTCCCTGCTCTTCCCGGGGGCTCGGCGGCCCAGCCTCTGTGGGATGCAGCCTTCTGGGGAGGGCGAGGACCTCCCCAGCATCTTAAATGTTTAAAAAGGGTTTGTTCTGTACTTACAGTGAGCGAAATTAAAAAGAAACAGTAAAATATTTGAAAATGAAGTGCATTATGTTTAATAAATATAAAATGAACAAAGGCTGCTATATTGCCAGCAATATCATTTCTTGCCCAGGGGCATTAATAAAGACTGAAAGGTTTGGAAAAAACAATATTTTCTATTAAAATTCTACGGTGCGTTTCAATATTAAAAGGATAGGTGATGAATTTTCAGTGTTACTCAGACGGGGTCAGCGACTAATTTCATTTCTTTCTGGTCAGCATTCTGTCGATAATTAATCAAAAGCAGAGTTTCTTAATGAAACACTTTTCATAAGGTGATAATTAGCAGGAAAGACGCGGAGTGCAGACAGTCACTGGTAGCTGTCTAATAACCAGAATGAAATCAGGGCTGGGTCCAGGGAGTTAAGCAAGAGCTCAAAAAAAAAAAAAAAAAAGAAAAAGAATTATGAAAATAAAAAGGGAGAAGAGGAGGAAAAGGGATGGAGGAGCCGCCTTGTGCAAAGTCCCGGGAGAGGCTTGTGTTTTTCAGCCCACTGCTGATCGCTTTTAACACCCGAGCTGGTGTAATTTCGCCTCCCGTGCCCCGCGGGGCGCGGAGTGGGCGCGCAGCCCCACGAGCCGGACCCACTTTGGGGGGCTCCAAGCGAAGATAGCCCCACATACAGCCCCCTCATCCTCACCCCATGAACTGGGCTTCAAGGCAGAAATCAGCGCAGAGGACACGGTCCCCACCCGGGCCTTTCCCCGCCTCACCTCGCAAAAAACGCGTGGAAAGAGTAAATGAAGTTAATGAAGAAAATTAGCAGCGATTAGTGAAAGCGCCGGGGTCCGGCAGAGCTGATGCTCCGGCCAGGAAAGTGTCTGGTAACAATTACAAAGATACTCCGCGCATAAACAAAAGAAATTAGCCCCTGGATTGATATTAAACAGTATAAAATTAACCGAAAGTTGTAATAAGTGAGGGATTAAAAAGGACCTGGCATTAATTCGTGCGTCTGAAGAGAGCCCAGCAGAAGGGGGAGAGAGGTGTGCTGAACCTTTAATTAATATTTGGCTGGAACATACCTTATTCATAATATTCATTGATGTAGTTACTCCACAAACAGACAGGGATAATTTGTTTAGATAGATAAAAATAACCTTCAGGTGAGATTTTAAATACAAAACCAATCTATCCCTTGCATCTAGTCTGGCACTTAAACAGCAAACCTTTCAATGGGCTTTTTTCTCATATTAATTTTTTTTTTTAATCCGAACATGAATGACAGGTACTGCTTTCCTACGACGCCGGATGTTTTATTATAAAATTCTCCTGAAATGCTGTAAACTTTCAGATAAAGCTGAGAGGCAGGAGGCTGTTGAGTAGATGAGATTATTGATAGTTATTGAAAGTATCCAAATAGGATTTAGAAATCGGGCTCCTGCGCCTTTAATAGAATTCCAGATAATCTTTTATCACAACAAGACACCCATAGAATTATTTAAACAGATTGGACTATTCCAGCAGCAAATTTCAATTATTCTAATGCTTTAATAAATGTGTTGTGTGTGTATTAAATTCAAGCTTCTTAATCCAAATTTTACGATTTAACTGCTCTGATTTTTCATTACAGCTACACCCACATACAGCAATTTACTTCCCCCCCCCCCCCTTTATCCTAGAGAAACTGATGCCTAAACGAATCGGGCCCTCAAATAAAATACAAAATAAAGTCTGACTTAAAAGTGAGTTCTGTACTCCCCAAACAAGAGAAATAAATAGGAGGCTCCGCAAGCCCCTATGAAGAGTACGGGAGAGGGAAGCTCAGGTAGGGAACATAATGGGAAGACGAAGGAAAAAAGAAAAAAAAAGGGAAAAAAGGGAGAAAAAATCAAAACGCAGGAAAATTAAGAGCAGAGGATTGAATTGATGGGATCTAGGGGCTTTGTGGCTGGAACCTTTTGTTTCAATATTTATTTCCTCGGAGGTTAATACCTTTTTTTTTCTTTTTAAACGTAACAGCAGGTGAGAGGGAAAAGCGTGGCCTTCAAAATCTGTCAGCATCAAACCAACTAAAGGAACAGGATTATCAAACAGTGGGAGAGAAACAATATTTTAAATTATCATTAAATTATGGAGACAAGCTCTCGAAAGGAGGAGGGCACAAAACGGATCAGCGGCTTCCCCTGCACACACACACGCACGCGGAGAGGTTCTCACGCGTTCCTCTTTCTTGCCATAAAGGAAAAAAATAAATAATAACAACAATAATAATAAATAGCGAGGGGCGTCCTCTGTTGAAAGGGGAAAGAGTTAACAGGTTTTTAAATATTAGAAGTCCCGGCTAATGAAGCAACCCGGGTTCTAGTCTAGCAGAGCACCGAACCGGGGCCGGGGGCTGCGGGGTCCCCCCTGTCCGGGCCCCTTGGGGCTCCCCTGGACGGGGGCGCCGGTCCCTCTCCGGGATTTCCCGGCTCTGGGATGGAGCCGGCGGCATATGCAGATGCCGAGCTGATTAATTGTTTTCCATCATTTTCTTTGCCACCGCCGCCCGCTCCCAAACACGGCTGGTCCAGCCTCGCCTACGGACTTGGGAGTCACGGCCTCGGTGCGGGGTGCTCCGCTGCCGGGCGGGCTGTCCCGGACGCCACCGGGGCTGGGGAGCACGGGGGCTGCACCCCTCGACGGCACCGCTCCCCTGGGCGAGCGGGTGGGCGAGGGCCCCCTCCGCGGGCAGAGCAGCCCTTCCCCGGGCCACGGCATCCCTCGCCGGGGGTCAGAGCCTCCCTCCCCCGGAGGTCAGAGCCTCCCTTCCCCGGTGCCGAGCAACCCTTCCCGGGAAGCACAGCATCCTTTCCCTGGGGTTCAGATCATCCCTTTTCCGGGGCAAACCGCGACTCCTCCTGCCCCAGTCACCCCGATCTATCGCAGCCCCCTGGAACGCTCCCACCCCCGCCCCTGACACGCGTTATTTGCTTACAAGGGGCCCGGAGGCAGCTCAGCCTCCGGGGCTGCAGTCTCGTTATTAAGCAGTTCAGTTTGTTAATATTTCAGGCCTGACCCTGGCGAGGAGGGTGTGCAGAGCCGCCCTGACCCCAGCCTGCCTCCTCAAAGTACTTTTGTAATCAGCTGTTAACTATACAAATAGCCTTGCTGCTAAGGATTATCAGATAATCGTATTTTATTAACTGTGAGAGGCAGCCTGTAAATATTTAGTTTTATTATCTCGCCGGGTATCAAATATTACTCCAAATTTCCTACTTACAGATTTTGCCCTCCTTCCCCAGCCTGGAAAAGTTGTGCAA